>OY756939.1:35353520-35813520 GCA_963580275.1 Crataegus laevigata | reverse complement strand
ACCCCTTGATCTTTTTGATGCTTGTGGTTGATCCCTTCTTGTAGGTACTTGTGTAATTGAACTAGAAAGCAAATAAAAACCAGCTTGTTTCAAAACACTAAATTAATTACCTAATTTGGGGTGAGAGTGACACTCGGACTCGGATTCGAATACTTGGATCAACACCCTGCATCAGAAAGTAAGTGATTAATATTAGTTCTCTATAATAAAAAAAACACGTGAAAATGCATGTGTCAATATTATTATTTTCAATTAAAAAAAAATTGTTTTATACACGGGATAATATAATAAAAAAATATTGAATTTATACCCTAAGTTGTGCCCAAAAGAATAGTGAACAATATAAAAAAAATACTGAATTTATACCTTAAGTAAAGCTGGTTCTTCACAACATACTCGACATACAAGTTGTAAATGTACTTCAACGATTCCCTCAAGTCACTAGTTCTAAGATGAGTAACCAATATGATCTGCACACCCAAAACAGTAAGCAGAGCACTCCAATTATAAAGTTAAGTTTTTTCCATCACATTAACAGTAGATTAAGACCTAACCAATCAGTGCACTTGATAGTTGATATTATCATTATTGCAGTGTAAAGGAAAGAAAATCACTTTTCTCTTTCAAGAAACAGCATGGATCAATAAAACAAGCAATACAATGAAAAAGAAAAGCAAATCTCTGCAGATTGCAAACCATAAAAAAGTAGAACGGAAGAAAACAGCATGGGTCATTGCGATACATTTTCCGAACACTTGTACAACTCTCAGTAGATAGGTCTAAATCCTTGATGCTAGAAAGAAGTTGTTAATGCCAATTGTAGAAGAGTATAAAATATCCTGGTTTATAACAAAACCAAGCAGTCTATAATACGCACAGCTTAAGAGTTTCTGAGTAACCGAAACAAGCTTTTTCCTGTCAAAATAATAAAAACTCTGGTGATGTAACAAACAAAATCGTCAAACGGAATAACACTGGTTGATGGTACCATAAACTGATAAACATAAGTATTCACAATACTGTCAAAGATAAGCTTTAGATATGTTAATCATGAATTGTGTCATGATCCAGTATTTGAAGTAGACTTCACCTCATGTACCGATATGAAAATTTTCAGAAACACTGACAAAAGATATGAGAAGCAAGAACATACCCAAACAATTATCAATTTCTACATAAGCATCCAATCTACATTTGTTATAAGTGTCTAACACAACAAAAAACCATGAACTCCCAAAAATTGCTGAACCAACCAAAAGTAAGAAACTTCTTTATCACCAACTAACTCAATTTGCTCAGCAACCAAATAGTAAATAAAGAAAATCCAAAATTGCTTTAAAAAAAAAAAGAACTCGTGGTTTTTTTCATTGAAGCTCTACTCTTGGTTTCCAAACTTCTATCATTCTATTTCATTCTACAATACCCAAAATTGATTACAGTAATCAGAAACCCACCCAAAAATTACCTTCAGAAAAATACTACCAAATACCCATTAACTCCCACATTCAATCAAAAACCCAAAAACTAAAGATTCCTCAAAACTTGAACAAACCCAAAAAACACCAAGGAAAACACAAATAATCTGACAGAAAAATACCACAAAAAATGCTCACCAGATCATTACTGAAGGTTAGGGATTTCTAGAATTTGGGGTTTTTTTAATCTAAAAGAGTAAATACATGTTCTTCCGCACCTAAAAACAGAATCAAAAGAAGAAGAAAAAATACCAGGATCAGATTAACACACCAAGAAAAGGAAATCGAATAAAACACAGATGTTCATTGCAAGTTTCTCACCTTAAACAAAAATCCCTTCCAAAACTGCACAAAAGAAGACGCAGAACACCAACTCTGCAAATCTTGGAAACCAATTTTTTAAGAGCCCAGAAAACACCCAGTACCCTAGATTTGAAAATAGCGGAGACCCCCCCCCCCCCCCAAAATCGCACACCAAAAATTAGATCGATCAAATCACGAAAATCAGGAGCTTTCCCCTCCCGTTTGCCCAATATTTTGTGAGGCAACAAACACAGTAAAGAATTCGATAGAGACGATGAGATGAGAGCTCAGTGAGGGAGGAGGGCTGCGTTGTTCGATGGAAACAAATGATGAAATGAACATAAAGAGAAGAGTCATTTGGGATCTGACCTAAAAACAAATCAACGACTCAGATTAAATCCAAAATAATCAATGGTTGAAATAATTCTCTTATAATTAAAAAATAATATATATATATATATATATATATATATATAATTTTTTTTGGTTCGGTATGGGAATACCGAAAATTGGAGATGGAATACCGAATCCCGTACCGAAAATTTCGGTTTGGTTTGGGATTACATCCCGAAAATTTCGGGAATTTTGGTTTGGGATCCGGATTTTTTTGGTTTGGTTTGGGATTTTTGGGATTTTTTTCCAGCCCTAGATATTAACACCCTTTGGTATTCGTCGGGTCAGCTTCGCTACACTCCTTTGTATCTTCATTTTACGTATGTTTATTATATATTGTGCGGTAAAAAAATATTATAAATTATTATTTAAAATTGAATATAAGCAGTACTGACGAAAAATATCTCCACTATATATAATGAACGGACGTAATTGAAGGATTTCCGAGATTCTCACAAAAAAGATCCAAAGAGAATCCTCATTCCTATCCAAATGAGAATGAGTTTTCTTATTAAAAAAATTATTTGACTAAACATAATTAGGGTCTAGGTTAGGATTTGGTCCCAGCTTATTGGAATTAGGGTTTTGTTTTCTTGTTTACTAGGGATTAATGATTAGTTCTCTATAGATAGCGCGTTATGTAATTCAGTTAAAAATAAGTCATTCATAATATAGTTCTTTCATATTTTATAGCTATTATGGTAATCTCTGTTTTAAATTAATGATAAAATTATATTTGTTTTTGGTCTGTTTACTTTCCGATTCATTCATTAGTTTGTTATTCCATGTACATTGTCAGCTTCATTTTCAACTGTCTAAACACGAAGACATGTCAAGTGTAACTAGAAAAAGCACCATACTTTCTCCATTACAATTTCACTAAGAATACAAGGACTAAATATGTTAAGTTGATTATCATACAGGCATCATAAGGGACAGCAACACTTTTCTACTGATCTTGCAATCATCGATAAAATAAACACATTGCTACGAGTCACTTTAGCTTCTTCCTATAGTTCTTAACTATGGGAACAAAACAACATACGATACGAAAACTCACCACCTCAACAATGAACAACAAATGCTGCTCAAAGATTTAAGTTTGCACATTAAGCCATAAATGCTATAAAGGTCTCTCTTTAGTAGTTCAAGAGAACAACCACAACTACAAACACTCTTTTCACTAGAGCAAAAGAACAACCACAAAGGAAAATATGAGAAACATTGAGGGAAAAAGAAAGAAGAGACCGAGAGGGACTGTCGTCAATTCCAAAGCCAAAGGCAGAAAGCTTTGACAAAGTAATTTTTTTACACCACCTAATAAGAAGGGAGGATAATTTATAACACAAAGGAGGCTTTGACTAATTTACTCTCTAATTGTAAGTCACCAAAAAAATTTATTCTCAACTTTTATTTTAGGCATTACCTCGTAAGTTCTGAAAATTTATAAACAACCAATTTCTTTTTCAATGTCTAAGAGTTGGTTTGAAATTTTGGTGCTTTAAAAAAAACAACTTATTAAAAAACCTGAAACATTAAATGTATTTGGTAAAACAAACAAAATAAATGCTTTTTAAAAAAAATTGATGTCAATAACATTAGAAAAGCATAAAAAAGTAAAAGTATGGTTCTACTCAAGGATTTAAATATCGGTAATATCGGAAATATCGGTAGTCCGAAAACACGGAAATATCGACGGAAATATCGATAAAATATCGATATCGATAAAAATTACATGGAAACCACGGAAATTGTAAGAAAAACTTGGAAATTTTTATTGAAACTTTGTAGGATGTTTATTTAGTCAATTATCTATTAGTTTATCACAAAAAATTGGAAGGAAATGCATTGCATGATGGATTTAACTGATTTAAGTTGATTATATAGCGAGCTGGCAAACATTGTGAGTGTAGAAAATATGTAGTAATTAATGAAAGAAGTTTAAACACACCATAACCATTTATATATAATGAATTAGTACAATATTTTACACTCATTTAAACAAGAGATTAAGCAATGTGAGTTGTTGCTCCGAACCAATAACAATTGCGCCGAACCAATTACAATAATTTATATATAATGAATTAGTAAATAATTATTGAATAATATGTTATTTCTTATAAAAAAAAAAACATACATATGTGAATGTTTTATGTACATATCTAATATGCTTGCATAAAAAAAAAATCTAATAATTTATAATTATATAACATTTATAATTATAACTTAAAACAAAGAGAGAAATGGATGTTTATCCAAAACCCTAATCAATGTTTAACGCGCTTGATTGAAACTTAGTAACTCATGTTCATCATAATTGAAAAGCAAATTAAGTGATCCAAACATGAAAGAGAGAAAGAACTCAGAAAAGCAAACATGAAAGAGGCGGTGCTCGTCGGAAAACTGGGTTTGGGGCCGAAAGTTTGGGCAATTTTCAAAGCTTTGTAACTTCTTTGTTTCTTAACCAAATTAAGTGATTCAAAAGCTAAAATGTAGTTAGGAATGTGGAGAAGAGGTTCATACCAAGTGAGGACCGAGTGGTGGCCGGTGTTGACCGGAAAATGACCTGAAAGATGGCCAAACGACCACGGTTTATGAGTTCAGCCGGAATTCTACCCTAACTTTGAACGTCTATAACTTCTTCGTTTCTTAACCAAATTGAGTGATTCAAAAGCTAACATGTAGTTAGGAATGTGGATAAGAGGTTAATATCAAGTGAGGACCGAGTGGTGGCCGGTGTTGACCGGAAAATGACCTGAACGATGGCCAAACGACTACGGTTTATGAGTTCGGCCGGAATTCTACCCTAACTTTGAACGTCCATAACTTCTTCGTTACTCAACCAAATTAAGTGATCCAAACATGAAAGTTGTAGTACTCGACGAGATGAAGAGATTGATACCCTGCACGCCGGCCAAATCGCCGTGTTTTGGCCGGAAAACCCCTCGAAAGGGGCGGTGCTGCCCAAACGGCCGGAATTCTACCCTAACTTTGAACGTCCATAACTTCTTCGTTACTCAACCAAATTAAGTGATCCAAACATGAAAGTTGTAGTACTCGACGAGATGAAGAGATTGATACCCTGCACGCCGGCCAACTCGTCGTGGTTTGGCCGGAAAACCCCTCGAAATGGGCGGTGCTGCCCAAACGGCCGGAATTCTACCCTAACTTTGAACGTCCATAACTTCTTCGTTACTCAACCAAATTAAGTGATCCAAACATGAAAGTTGTAGTACTCGACGAGATGAAGAGATTGATACCTTGCATGCCGGCCAACTCGCCGTGGTTTGGCCGAAAAACGCCTCGAAAGTGGCGGTGGTCGTCGGAAAACTGGGTTTGCTCTAGTAAATTGTCCCACATCGGCTGTGGGATAGAAGTGAGGTTTTCTAATGGCCTATAAAAGCACCATTCCAGCCTTTAACCAAATCGTGCCTTCTTGGCCTTTTGGCTGAGTTCCTATCTTGGGCTATTGTCTGAGATATGGTGAAGTATATGTTTTAGTTAGTTTAATATCTAATATGTGAACAAATGGTTCACATGATATTAAATTAATTTTTAAGTATTTTTTGGGTTTCATTAGGCAAAATAAGTGAGTAATAAGAAAGACGATGGTCGGCCGGAGTTGTACAAGCTCCGGCCTTCTTCTCTCATTCTATTTTTTTGTCGATATCGCGATATTTTTGAAAATATCGCGATATTATTGATATTATCGCGATATTTTGTCGAAAACTACACGGATACTTATTAAAATATCCATCTCGCGAAAAATCGATATTATCGGCGATATTTCGCTGATAATATCGATATTTAAATTCATGGTTCTACTATACTTCTAAAAAAGTGTTTTTTTTTTTCCAAAGCATTGTAATTAGTGCTCATTTAATGAAATTTTCATGTTTTACAAAATTACAATCTTTGCTACTTTTGACAATTATTATATCATATCTTTTTTAGTCATTTAAGATATTCAAAACACTTTATATGAAAGTTTACCAAGTATTCAGACACTACTTTTTTTTTATTAAAAGCACTTTTACAAAAAAAAAAAATTATCAAATACTCAACAACTTTATTTTACTACAATTTATTATCACAGCACAGCCTAATCAATTTTTTTTTTTTTTTAAAAGCACAACAATACTAAATTGACCCTTATAAATTTTTCATCCCTTGAATATAAAATGAATTTTCAACTCTCACTAAAAGCCACTTCGGTGAACCAATTATATTATCCTTCCAAGGATCCAAGTCTTGCACGTCTGATCTACTGATTTTTATAGCAGTAGCTACTCACTCAGGTACTTGATATTCAAGCCTAATCTGTGTGTTATAATATAAGGAAAAAGATATATAAAAAAACATGCGAAACAGGAGAAAGAGAAAGAAGAGACGTGGTCATTTCATTTTTAAAAGGCAATATTAATTCCCCATTTCTCTTTTATTTTGTGGTCGTTCTTTTGCTCTAGTGACAAGAGTGTTTGTAGTTGTGGTTGCTTTCTTGCCCTATTAAGAAGAGACATTTGTATCAACCATAACTTAATGCACAAACTTGAATATTTGGGCAACATTTGTTGTTCATTGTTGAGGTGGTAGTGGGGTCTTGTATTGTTTGTTTTTTGTGCCCATAGCTAAGAACTATAGGAGGAAGTTCAAAGATATGCTAGAAGTGACTCGTCTTTATTGATGGTTGCAAGATTAATAAAAGTGTATCCGTTTTATTCTTATGATGCTTATACAATAGTATAACAACTTAATATGTTTAGTCCTTGTATACTCAACAGATTTGTAATGGAGAAAGTATGGTGCTTCTTTCAGTTACACTTGATATGTCTTCTGATTTAGGCCTAGTTGAAAATTAAATTGATTAATATACAGAGAGTAACAAACTTATGAATAAACTGAAGAAATCGACTACAAACAAATACAATTTTATTATTATGAACTTAAAACACCGGTTCCCTCCACTTAGTGTTATGGTCTAGTGTATTTTCCTTCACTTGTAAGTGAGAGCTTTTAGGTTTGTTTATTGACATATGTGACTTTAAACTCCATTATTGCTAATCTATTGTAAGTGGCTTATTTTGGACTAGGCCCAAATTTAATCTACATTAAAACCCAAAACATTCTGAAACATTGGTCATAAACACAGTGTTCTTCCTGTTTTACCCCTACTAGGTTTGCATTATTACTTTTTTACACAGACAAAAAAGCCCTGCACTCATCTGTTTCTCCCGATTTCTTCCTACCTAGTCGTCGTGCTAACTTGGCACGACTTCTCCTCACCAAGCAACCACTCTGCTCCAGATCTTTCAAATTGAAGTTCCTCCCCTTCAACCTTTGCATGTTGGATTTCACATCAACAACATCTCCCGATAACCTTGGAGCTTTGTTCGGATTCAAGCTTTTCGACACACGCCATCAAGGTTAGTCTGAAACGATTCCTACCTTATTGACCTATTGCATGTCAAAATCGGCTTCAAATTTGTGATTTAATATAATTGGGTTTTTGAAAAAAAAATTCATGATTTTGTCTAATCCAATTTAACAGTTAGAAATTTCTCCCGGGGACTGCAATTTCATCTGCTCCAAACAAATAGATTATTTTTATTCTGAATTTAGAAAATTATATTCGAATTTGTTTTACATCTGATTCAGTTGGATTTAAGGGTTGTGTTTTAGTGTTTTCTGGCCTGCATTGTATATAAAGAAAAAGAGTGATTTTTTTTTTTTTTTTGTATCATAAAGAGTTCATCAGGATCATAGACATGAGCCTAATAATATCAAGTAAGATGACGAGTGCTCTTGCATTCATATAATTACATTTGTGAACTAATTTTATGGGTTGTTGATTTTTTTTGCTTATCTGGGATATACAAGAAGAGTGACACTGCCACCAACATTGTCAATTTATACATAAAAAACGTAACACTTGGGCCAATCTAACCATTTATTTTGAGCACATCACATTAGCAAAATAATAAAACATATGACAACAGGGTTTTTTCAAGTCAATTTTTTGTTGGCATGTTGTTGTTCATGTAAGTGTTGATTGATAAATGAGAGTGCTTTTGGCACAAAGAAGAAGAAGAATAGTATGTATGATATAACATTATGAGTCTGAGAATTAAGACATGTGAATTGTATAGAGGTTAGCAATAATTATGTGATTGTTTTTTTCCTAAAAATATTGTGTGACTTTTTGATATACTGTTCATTACGAAACAAGAAGAATAGAAAGAAAATGCTATTATCTCTAACTATTCGACTTTGTTACAAGCAATATTGTTTGGTGAAATAGTTGCGTTAAGATATTAGAGCAAATTAAAAATAAAAATTCTCAAGATCAATGGTGCCTCAAGGTGGCATATTAGTCGTAACAAACTCACTCTCCCTTTAGTTGGGCAGGAACCAAAACACAGAGCATTGATTGAATTTGGCAGCACAAACAAATAAGAAACAAGGAGAAAACCCTAGAAGTGGATTGAATGGCGATGTGGAGAGTTGGAGCAACTTTGTCTTCCCTATTGAGTAGGCTCATTCGACACTTCAACGTCACCGCTGTAAAACCTCACCCCCAGCCCATATTATTTTTGGATCTTAATTTGTGTACCCATGGGGCCCATTTATTTTTTGGTTTTTCTCTCCTTGGTCCACTCTTCTCCCTTTCTCTTTCTTCTTCCGTGAAACCTCTCTCGTGTCTCTCACTCTCGAACAAATCTCTATCTTCCTATCGCTGCACCCAACCCTCCTCTGAGGGTAGCTTACACATCTACACACCCATGCAACCACCCACATGGTGATAGCGACGGCAGTACCAACATCACCACTCCGTCACTTTCTCTCTTCGTCTCTGTGGAGCACAGAGGAACTCTAGCGAGTTCCTCGTCTTTTTGACGATTGGTAAACCTCGGAACCTTTGAAATCCCTTCATCTTCGTCCTTGTGGCCAATTTCTACTCTAGTTTGTGTTGTCGGGACGACGAATCTACACAGAGACACTATATGTGTGCTATACCTAAACTCCGGTGAGCCCAGTAGGTTTCAAGTCAAATCCTGACCACCCCCGATCATTTCATGTCGAGTCTCAGGTAACAATCATTCTCCATTGTCTCTATATTCATTTTGCTAGTTAAATTGGAGGTTGAAACAGTCGATTGCTGTCGACCGGAGCATATAAGGCTCCGGCCTCCTTCCTCGGCTAGCACAAAAAACCAGGCCATTTGAGTTGTTGGTGACTCAGACCCTTAGGCTAAATGATTGGGTCGGACCTCAAGCATTGAACCTTAAACCCAACCCAAAACCCCTTTGGACTCAAACCGTTGGGCCGATTAGAAGTCGGGCGTTAGACCCCGTTGACTCTAAACCCTTAAGCCCTTTAAACCCCCAAACCCTTTTGCTTTGGGCCGGGCTTTCAAGCTTAGGCCTGTTTGAGAATTCAGGATCCTCAGCTCGTTTAGCTTAAACCCAAAACCCATTTTGATTCCAAGCCTTTGGGCCTTAAAATCCGGCCCATTTGTGAAGCCCAGGACCCAACCAAGCCCAAACCCATTTATGCCCAACCCGATCTGACCCAAACCTTTGACCCTGTGACCTGGTTTGACTCGAGTTAATCCGACCTATTGACTTTGGCCAGTCAACATTGACTTTCTGACCGTTTTTCGAGTTTTCGTCTGGAACCCCTCATAGGCTAATTTCAACGTCTTGGACCCGTTTTTATGTTCGTTTTTCCAAATTAAATCGTTTGAGTAGAGTTTGATTAATTGTACCCTTTATGTGCTTAGGTGCGAATATTAGCAGTGATCCCGTTATTCCTATTTCATATGGCTCTACCGCGACAGAGTATTTGTGAGTGGACCCTTTCTAAAATGCATATTTTAATAGTAGAAACGCATACATGAAAAACATGATTTACTAAATACGTTTTGTGAACGTTTTATGAGAAATTGATTATCATGCTATACTGAGCTTATTTTGGAATACCATATTTTCTGTCGAACTCATGTTCTTGTAGGGTGTCTGATGGATAACGATATATTATTTAGAACATGTTTTCACACACTTATTTATAGTATAGACGATGGGTGACATTATACTATGAAGATGATTTTAGAGTTATATGTACCTATGTTTGGAAAGATTATGTTCAATGGCTTTGCACTTACCTAGTGGTCTCTATTCCACCTGCGAGCAAGGTTTAAGGTGTTGGCATAGGGCTAGGAGAAATAATCTTTAGCTACGGGCTGAGAGACATGGAGCTGGCATAGGGCTTGAAGAATTTTTTGTGGCTACGGCAAAGGGACGAGAAACAGGCATAAGGCCTCGAGTGAGACTGGACATTCACTAGTGACTACACTATTTATGAGTTATCATTTTGAGATGTTTTATGGCATGTTAGGGTTTTCGGAAAACCTATCACTTATTATGCTATTAGTTTTCTAAAAGCTTTTGGGGTTAGTATGTTGATAACTGTTTTGTACTATATATATATATATATATATATATATATATATATATATATATATATATATATATATAAACTTGGTCTACTCATATTTATTTTGCGCCCCCTTAGGATTTAGAATCAAGACATACAATCCCAGCGTCAAAGCACTTCCGCATCGACATCTTCGAGTCCTCACGGTGTAGGACCCATTCCTTGCCCAATCAATTTTATATTAATTCTTTTTAGTGATTAGGATTAGTGTATGCTCTGAACATGTTCCTCAATTGCATGTTAATTCATTATATTTAAATTTATAAGTCTTATTTATTTCTTATTCGCAGTATTCGCTTTCAAAAAATAGCTTTTGTTACCATCGGGTGTCGGCCAACACATGTTTATCCGTGTTCCGAAAATATCGGGATCGAGGCGTGTCAGATTGGTATCGCAGCGTGGTTGTTTAGAGTATACTTAGGATCTTCAATTTCTGTAATAGTGTCGGTTATGACATCATTTGGATGTCATGACTTCTGTAATAGTGTCGGTTATGACATCATTAGGCTTTGAATAATCACATCCTATTGAAGAAGAGGAAACCTGTGTTAGGATTGTGCCTCATCGGTGACAAAATGGGTTGTCGGACGACTTTTGACATTGGATTTACATCGAAATGTTGGGAAACAGAAAAATCGTCGTGGTACGAGTTGGTTAAGGCTAACTGGAGACCTGAGAAGATGACGCTACTCTGCAACATGCTTTCCTTAGGAATTACGGGCATAGTCATATCTCTTTGGGATTTGCTCGAAACTTTCGAAATGTGTGTTAGCGAAAGTAAGTAAATGTTGGTCGTTACGAAGTCTTGGAAGTGTTAATTGGAATTCAAATCAATGATCTCGAACTCGTTCTCTTAAAGAAAATTCATATGGATCTTTAGAGCGATTCTTGGCAACTGTTCTATCGATGACTTTCTTCCTTACTCCAACAACGAAGTCAAGTTCACTAATCTTTTACTGTCAGCTTCACACCAAATCCTTCGAGTGTTGACTTCATCTAGTGATTGTACTTTTCTTGGGAAACTCCTCAATAGTAGACGCTATTCTCATCAATTTCCAAAAGAAGTTGCGATTCTTCTTGTTGTTGTAGTTGGACTTGGATGATGAAGATCCTGTCTTGTTTAGATAAACATACTCCTTGAACTGCACCTGGGTCTGGTACTCGATGGTAAACTCTAGCTCCTCGTCCACATACTTTTCGGTAGAGGTCAACTTAGCCTCTTGCTTGTAACCCAACTGTCCAGTGCTGTTGCCCACTAACTATTTAGCTTTGTAATTTTCAGTGTAATGGCTTAAGACTCCACCATATTCATCGTTGAACGAAGATTGAGCTTACTCTAAACTTTTTTGGACTAATTAAGCTTTGGTCTGCCTAAGGGCAACATTTTAAGGTAGCCAATCGTGCCAAGGTTACTTTGTATCTTTCTTCTTCGTCTTTCTATTCATTCAGAGGTTCTATGTTTAATTTTTGAACTTTGAAACAGCTTCCAGAAAGTATTGTGAATTACGAAATGTCTTTAGCCTCGTAAAATCTTATAAGCTTTTCTTAACTATTCTTGAGCTACGATGCATGGATACGGGAGAAAGCCACCGTATCCCGTATCTGACACGTTGAGGATACGGATACACAGATGATACGCGTGGATACGCGTCCGATACGTATCGAAGTGGAGAGATACGTTTGGGACTGATGAGATACGCGTATCGTATTGTCCAGATACGCGTATCGTACTTTTCGGATACATCTGAAATTGTAATATGAAGATAATCAGAAAAAAAATAAAAAAAATCACAATAAATCCGCATAGAATCGTGATTGATCAAACTTAGCCAACTGAAATCCCTCTAAAATCAGAGGATAATCAGAAGAAGAAAAAATTTCGGATTTACCTCTCAAAAATCACTCTGCTTCGGAGACTTTCACGAATCACCATTGACTGTCATCTGCAACTGTTCCGTGGTCCGTCGGCTCCATCTTCAACTGCGCCGTCGTCTCCCTCTTCTTCGTGCACAACTGCTCCGGTCCCGGTGAGTTTTCGTTTTTTTTTTCACCATTCTCAGGCGCTCTCAGCTTTACTGATTCAAGTCCTCATTGAAGATGATGTCCATAATATTATAAAACCCAACAATCTGATTCCCAAGACAATAATATAGTATTATAATACCCATTATCTATCTATTCCATTACCCCATGTCGAATTTCTTAATAAAACCCAACAATCTGATTCCCAAGACAATAATATAGTATTATAATACCCATTATCTATCTATTCCATTACCCCATGTCGAATTTCTTAATAATATTATAAAGCCCATTCAAAGCAATCTGATTCCCAAGATTCCCAAGACAATAATATAGTATTATAATACCCATTACATATCTATTCCATTACCCCATGTCCATAATCTGACGAATTTCTTAATAATATTATAAAACCCATTCAAAGCAATCTGATTCCCAAGACAATAATATAGTATTATAATACCAATTACCTATCTATTCCACTACCCCATGTCCATAAACTAATAATATTCCACTACCCCATGTCCAAAAACCCATGTACGTTTTCGATTTCTTAATAATATTATAAAACTCATAAACTAAGTCGTAACTTTTGAATTTGCCACTCCTAGTCAGAAACCATATTGCTTTTCTGTTTTTAACTTTTTATGTTATTATAATATTATTGTATTTTGATTATTATAATATATTATTGTGTAGTGGTATGGATATTATTATTTAGATTATAATAACTTTGTCTTTACAGTAGATTAACTCTTACTCTTTATATGTTTGTTGATTTAGGAAAATGAACCACTCTAATAATCATGAGAATGATATTGCTAATCCGGATGATATTGCTAATCTGGATGATAATGCTAATCCGGATGAGATTGTTGAAAATTATCATACTCCGTTGTGGAAGTATGTCAAAAAGCTTGAAAAAGTGGGAAAAAAAGGAGGAGGGAATGCTGAATTCAAATGCAATTATTGTCAAAACACTTACAAAGGATCATACCCTAGGGTCAAGTTTCATTTGTTAACACCCTTAATCTTGCTTTGAAGAGTATATGCTCTCCGAAACAAACAGATGTTTCGTACGATGACTGCAATTGGATTTCAACTGTTGCTAGTGATGTTTGGTCCATAAAATTTTTTATTATGAACCATAGCATGAGATTGTCTATGTTTAATGAACATTGCAAACTAAAGTTGCTCTCCATTGCCGAAACAAGGTTTGTTTTCTCCACTTTTTTTCCTTTTTTTTTCTTATTCAATTATGAGCTATCCTAATTTTTTAATTTTTTTAGATTTGCTTCCACACTTGTGATGCTTAGAAGATTTAAGGAAGTAAAGGAAGGTTTACAACAAATGGTGATTAGCCCGAATTGGGCTTTGTACAAAGAAGATGATTTGGTTAAAGCAATGACGGTGAAGCAAAAAATATTAGATGAGTACTTTTGGGAGAAGATTGATTATATTCTTTTCTTTACTGCTCCAATATATGAGGTTATTAGAATGGCTGACACAGATAAACCTTGTCTTCACTTGGTGTATGAGTGGTGGGATACCATGATTGAAAAGGTGAAAGCTGCTATCTACAGGAATGAGCGCAAGGCATTACATGAAAAAAGCAGCTTTTTTGATGCGGTGTATCGCATTTTATTAGAGCGATGGACTAAAAGTAGCACACCACTTCATTGTTTGGCGCATTCATTAAATCCAAGGTAATGATTTTGCTAATATCCTTATAAACTCTTCTAAATTAATCTTTAGCTTTATGATTATATTTTTAAATGCTATTTCTTTTATTTTAGGTATTATAGTTCAGAATGGCTCCAAGAAGACCCTGGTCGGGTTGCTCCACACCGAGATGTTGAGCTTACAACTGAAAGAAAAAAGTGTTTTGAGAGATACTTTTCCAATGAGGAAATTAGAAGAAGTATCAATGTGGAGTATGCCTCTTTCTCTATGTGGTGGATTGTCCATGGAGCTTCTACACCTAGTCTCCAATCCATAGCATTGAAGCTACTTGGACAACCTTGTTCCTCCTCTTGTTGTGAAAGAAATTGGAGCACTTATAGTTTTATTCACTCTCTAAGAAGGAACAAAATTACACCACAAAGAGCTGAGGATTTGGTATTTGTGCATAATAATCTTCGTCTTTTATCAAGGAATAGCTCAACCTACAAAGAAGGTATTACTCAATTATGGGATGTTGGAGGAGATGGCTTTGAAAACTTGGGTGAAGAAAGTGTCGGGATGTTTGATATTGCTAACCTTTCACTTGATGAACCGTCATTGGAGACTACTTTGATTACTGGAGGAGACATCATGAACGTGGAAGTTGAATGAGACTTTTTTTTAAATTTCGTTTGGATGTTCTTTTTACTTTTTCAAGTTTTAAGACTAATTGCTTGTTGGATGGACTATCTTTCTAACTGTTTAGAGGTTATTGAAATAAATTTGAACTTGAGTAATAAATTTGAAAGCTTATTTTATAATGTTTTAGATATATTTTTATTTATTTATTTATTTATTTATACATATTTTTAATTGTCGTATCCCTGACGTATCGTGTCCTAGTTTTTTGAAATTTGACGTATCCCCGTGTCGTATCGTGTCGTATCCCCGTATCCGTGTCCGTATCCGGGCATCACAGTTCTTGAGCTTATACCAATTTCCTTTTTGTCTAAGAAACCAATTAACCTTATTGCGATGATTAACAAAATAATCATAAACCGTGATTTCTATTTCTGCATCTTCACCTTCCCCCATTTGTTGTTTCTTAAAGGTAAACTAAATCATGACGGAACATTACACTGAGGAAAAAAAAAGGCTTTCATCACCTTCGAGTGTCGGCCAGCACGTGCCTATCCTGGTGTTCAGAGAATATCGAGATCGGGGCATGTCAACCGCCCCCACTCGCACTCTCTCCACCGGTATTTCCTTTCATGCCATTTTCACATTTCCTATTCCACATTTCTGATCAATTTAAATTAGTTGATTGGAACTGTAAAGATGTTTAAGCTTGCATGTTAAGCTCATTGGTAGAATGTTTAAGCCAAATTGCTATTAAATTCGTTGATTGGAGCTGGTAAAGATGTTTAAGCTAGCATGTTAAGTTTATTGGGTTTGAGGTTTAAGCCAAATTGCTGTTTGGTTTCTGAGAAATTAAAGGGGGAATAAATATGGATTTCAGTTATTGGTTACGCAAATTTGAAATGAATTCTTAAGTGAAGTTATTGTTTGTATAATTTCTATAGGAAAGCTTGTTATTTATAAAATTAGGAGAAATACCCTGACAACTAGAAGGTCAATGCTAAATAGGGTTAAGCAGAAAGTTATGGCAGAGCCAGTCGGCAGTAGGCAGCTAGAGTTCAATGAATGAACAATTGTATTTCAAGGGATGTTTTTGCCATAGTTTGTGGAATATGGGATGTTTCTACTTGAGAAGACAATACAGATGTTCTAATTGTCTTAAACAAAACAAAGATAAAAAAAAAAAAAATAACCGTTGTATCCATAAGTGAACAATCGTCTTCTCGATGTTGATATTATGCTATTTAATTTCCTTCTCTTTGGCGTCATCTCTTTCTACTACACTGTAAACTACCTTTGCAGTTTGCACCCATATTAATTTTAGCAATGATACTGAGAATAGTTGTGCCCATTTTGCGGTGTTGCTTTCCGTGAGCCATCTGAAAAACTAGGAAAAGCCTTTCCTTTTAATTGCCTTGATCTAGTTGCAGCCGAAACGAACATTACTTGTATTGTTATACTTTCCACAAATGTAGCTGGTTCAAGTAATCAGTTGTTTCACTATGATATCAATTCAAAGTACAGAAAGTGCATGCCGTTTGTTGATATGCACATTCAAGCCAAAATACACAGCATCGAGATGAACCCGGGCCAAGGTGGCAAGTTAGTTCAAGCACCAGGCACTTTTGCAAAGATTTTGAAAGAGCCCACTGCTTCAAGGTGTTTAGTAGTGAGACTGCCTTTAGGTGTTGAAAAATGGATTGATGCTAAGTGCCAGGCTACTATTGGCACAGTCTCAAGTGATGGAAATAAGCCTAAAAAACTCTGTAAGGTTGGGCAAAACTGGTGGCGAGGCATCAGACCAACAGTGGCAATGAATCCAGTTGATCATCCTCATGGTGGAGGAGAGGGTAAGAGCAAGAGTAGTGGGTCTCATGGAAAGGGTTCTCGAACACCTTGGGGAAAGCCCACCAAGGGTGGGTACAAGACTGGTCCCAACAAGCGTAGAAAGTAATGCTTTTTCATTCACTTTATGTTGACACTAGTGTGGAAGTTAGCTTTGTGATGAGTTCAGATGGCAATAAAAGTCGCACTTAGGTGTTTAATTCTTTAGAAGATATTCGAGGTTTGCATACCTTATTCCCTTGCCAAATTACCGAAAGTGTTGGTTTTCTGGATTTAGCCGTGTAAGTAGCTTAGTTGCTTTAACTATGACTATCTTTTGGATAAATGAATTTTACCTTATCTTAATGATTTGGTATGTTGATTACCTGAATCAATTCCAGGTTGCATTTGTTACAGTTTTACCAATGTACTGAGTTGACTTAATGATAGACAATGATATTTGAAGTTTCGTCCCTGATGTCTGTTTTTGCAAATATCGCATATGTTTACTACGCTCCTTATTATCTATGTTATGATGATGCATCAGTCTAATTATCCTTTCAATTAATTCTCTCTGTTAATCTGTTTGTTTAAATTAATCAAATTTTAATTAGATTATTATGATTGTAAATAAAATATGTTTACAAGTTCGTATTATTTGTGATATTATAATGTGGGAGATTGAATATTTCGAATTGAATGTGGACAGGCAGCTGTAGATGCTAAGTTTTACGGGAATACGGAAGTTTACAATATTCTGAAATCCCATGGAGCCAAGGTTCCGGTATGTATATAGTCCGATCAGCTTCTTTCTTCCTCTCGGATTGAAAAATTTAGCCTGTCTGCTGGTGGAGATTAATACATTTGTTGTGTTCACTTAGTTTTTATTTTCTAGAAAATTAGGAAGACACCAATGACAGTTGCGAATCCTTGAGAAGTTCCAGAGTATGAGCTCAATCCGTTGGAGCTTCAAGTTCGAAAGAGTGATGATATCACAAAGATTGTCCCTTTTCTCCTTTTCTCCACCATTTGTAGATTTCTGATCTACTTTTCAATGTTCATGTTGCTTCGGTCTAGTAGTAGTATTTATGATGTCTCAAGTCTTCGGGTGAATTGAAAGCAGTTTCTTTGTACTCAGGAAAATTGGAAGTCCGAGTCCCTTATTATTGAACTCCTATCAGGATGTGCGTAATTGCCTATTAATTTTTTGATGGTTCTGGTTGGGATGTACGGTTATTTAATATTTGAAATTTTGGTAAGGTGCCAGAAATATATTGCTCGATAATGGAGGTCAACTGAAAGTAGCTGGATTTGGCTTGTTAAGATTGTCAAAAATCTCACCTGACAAAGCAAAACTAGCACAGCCTTGGGCTGACACCGACCTTTCAAGTAAGCTCTTGTACAACCGAATCACTTTCTTGCCTTGGATTCATCTCTCACGATCTGCACTCTATGATAAAATTATTCGGTCTTTACGAGTAGAAATATATCATAATTAAAATTTTTGGATTCTGATTGTTGCTTAACTTACGCTCTTTGAGAAGGAAATTTTCTCGTCAACTCTATAGGAGCGCAGGTTCTTAATTTCTGGGAAAATCTAGAGGAATCATTTTTGAATCATTTGATTAGACAAAAGCTGACTTTTTCTCGTCGTATCTGAAAGGGGAACTGTAATGCTTAATTGATGGTGCTAAAATGATATGCATGCAGGTTGATTGAGGAATGTTGGAATCCAGAACCTGTTATGAGGCCCATTTTCTCGGAGATTATTGTACGGTTGGACAAGATAGTTTCGAACTGCTCAAAGCAGGGATGGTGGAAAGACACGCTTAAGCTTCCTAGGTACGTCTGTCGTCTGTGTATCTTCTAAAGGTTCATAGTATTTTCTCTCGCACTCGGACAAGTTGTAGATTTCATTTTCTTACTGCACTGTAACGCATTATATGATTTGATGATATGCAGGAAATAAGAGGAGGCAGTCTCAGTTCCTTTGAAAAACGAATAGAGAAAAGGACTTGGGCGTCGACTATGTGCTCGGGGCTTGACTCTGCAATGTAATTGATAATCAAGAGGAGGGCTTTGGTTTAGGCTGATAAATTTCTTTGATAGCAACAACATTCTCCTTTAAAAGCACACAACGTTAATCGACTTAATCCTAATGTTAAAAATATTTTGTGACTCCCTAAGAAAATTATCCCACGTAAATATGCTAGAATTTGAAATCATCAATCAAAGTAATCAACCTAAAGCTCAGTCTCCTAATTTGTAATAACTCTCTGGACAAGGTTTTGGGTTCCTTAAGTTAATAAATTTTACAAAAAAAAAAAAAACAACAAAGTTTGTTTCAAAATTAAGATAAAAATCATCACAATAGAGAAAAGAAATTGTATAAAACAAAAACACTATAAGTTTGTCTTAAACTCTCACCGTTGTTCTTTAATCTCATTCCATACCTTAAAATAATGGGAATCCTACACCTTGTGAGTGTCCAACACAAACATTTGTCTTCTTGTTTTTTATTATGTGACTACAGTCGAGTTGTAAGACTTCAAAGATAAAATATATATGGGACGGATCTATAGCACCTTTTTTTTTACACAATATTTTACGTACATTTTTGTGGGGCTCATGTTGCAATGTTTTCAACGATCTGAACTGTCTATCTTTTAAGTCTTCTCTCAAGATCATGTCTATTATAAATCATCCAAATCTGAAATCATACGACCATTGGATTAAGGATTTAGGGTTTTTTTTTTTTGTAGAACCGTATTCTTTCATAATGTCTTAATGGTCTTGGATTTGTCTAATTTTTTGTAAAAATGATCTATGAATGATGTGCTAATAAATAGACCGTTTGGATCATTAAAATATATTACGCAGTGAGCCCACAAAAACGTGCTTAAAAAATTATACAAAGTTGATCGTGCCACAAGTCCGCCTATATGTCGGTTTTAAGCAAGTGAAACCTAAACAAGTCCAAGAAAAGAACTTTGTGGGTACGTTTGTTTGGCTTCACTAACCTGGATTGGATTAGTTTTCAGTGTAATCCTCTCCTTGTTGGCTACCAGGACTAAGTTTAATGGTATTAAGTGGGGCTCGCTTTCACTAACTCCTTCGTTAGGTGGTCTTAGTGAGATCCCCCAAATACTAGCGAACTAGCTAAGACTGTCGTTGTCCTTCTGCTTGCTCGCCTCTTCGTGTTCGTCCTACTCACCCTACTCGTCATGCTCGTCTTAATCATCCCGATCGCTCGACTAACTACATCGGCCACGCTTGCTCGCTCGATGAGGCCAAGAAATTGTCAGTCTCTCTCTCACTCATCATTAAAAATTTCATTTGTTGCTTTAATTATGTGAAATGTAGATTGCTTTGATTATGTGAAATCTGGATTGCTTTGATTCTGTGAAATCTGGGTTGGTCTTATGCTGTGAAATTGCTTGTTCTTAATGATTTCTGTTTCTGGGTATTTTATGATGTAGTTGTATGGTTTTGATTTCCCTTTATGGGCATTTATTATCGGTTGTGGTTGTATATTTATTTCGGTTCTCTTCTGCTGAAAATTGGTGGACATTTGGTCATCTTAAATTTCTTTCCTTTTCTGCAGCCAAATGAGAGAACTTTGTGCAATGGCTTGATTCAGAATTCTCATCCAGTAAAAATGATCAAAACCTAGATATTGTAGCTAATTGAATTCTCAAACTTTTAACCAAATAAGTGTTAAATGTACAACATGATAAGCTCATATTTATATATATTTTTACATCAAATTCACTCGTCTTTTCTTAGTTAGTTCTTTATAGTTTTGAGCTATTTACTTTGATTTTGTGTTTTATATGTTTTGTCTAGCAAATAAAATAAAAATAGCACAAGTGAGATTTTAAACGACAAATTCGTCAAAACTGCCTTACTCACTTATTTTCTTTGTTTATGTTTTTGATCCGGATTGGAATGATGCCCTTTGGTTTAAAATAAAATTAAATAAAAAAAAAAGGAAACAGATGAGATTTCGGTGGAGGGAATGATGGCACACATGCTAAAGGAAAGGAATAAACAGAAAATAATGATGAAAGGAGGGGACAAAAGCAAGAAAGACAGCATCATGAGGGCGGGGGAAAAATAATTCAGAGGAGAGCTGCCTTAGCGAGCAGCGAGAAAAGAAAAAAAATAATAAAAACAGAAGGCAGAGAAGCTGCCCAATTAGGCTTGAGGAAAGGGCCTCGGCATAGGAGCAGCCAGAGCACCGAGGCAGATAATAGAAGAAAAATCCAAAGCTGCCTTTGGCAGCGCTGAGAGGAAAGGAGGCAGCGGAGCTGCCTTGGAAAACAGAAGCAAAGCTGCCTCGGGGCAGCAGCGAGCAAGGTGTAGCGGCAGGGAGATTGCACGGAAACAGGACAGAGGGTGCACGGTGCAAAAGTTCTTGCACTCTATAATCGGTTTTATCTTTTCTCAATTTATGTTTTATTTTTGTTTTAATTTGAGAATAATATGTAATTAAATTTTAAGTAGTTAGGGGCTGTTTTGAAGCCCCGAATATGATTGTGAATGTGTTGTGATATTTTGTTTGAATGAATTTTATGTAAGGATGAAAATTGATTCACTACTTATGTCATTGATAAATTCTTGATGTGTTTCTATGGATGCATACTTAGTAAGCATATTAAGGATTTTAATGCTATGAATATATGTGTGCCTGCCCTTGTTGAATGAGGACCTACATATGCTCTAGAGTAGCACTTGTTAATTGTGGTTAACATGTGAATCGATTTCTAGGATAAGTAAGACAACGCCAGTACTTACGATGCCTTGTGATGTCTCAAACTCTTTTCATTCTTAATGATTTCTACTTGTTAAATCTATGAACACGCCATTCTAGATTGCATGTTAGGGACTAAGTTAAGTTGAAAACGCCATTCTCTTGACATACTACGTAAGAAAGAGTAATAGGTTGAGTTCTAACAGTGAGCCAACTTGAGCATCTTCATCCGGAAAATAAAAGGAATTTGAATGAAACATAACACATTTGCATGATTATTTGAGGTGGATAACATTTCCCCTAACTCGTTTTTCTTAAGTTGTGAATTAAAATTTATTGGCATTATTTAAAATTTGTTTCTGTACTGTTTTGTCCGATTTAATTTAAATAGCAAATCAACTCCAAAAATCCCAAAAATTTGTGTGACCATAGCTCGGTGTGTCTAGTTTCTGTGTATAAAATTTCGTTGCATTTGGATAAGTGTAAGTCGGTCTAATAATTAGTTTTTGGTGGCTGGTCAGTGGAGACAGCCACCCAATTTTTGTGACATTTTCTTTAAGCAATCGGATCAAACAATCTTCTGCGGGAAAGACCCTTATTTTCATATACTACAATCGACAAATTTTAGTGTTAATAAGGAAAATCAATAGGATTATAGCGTGCTACTTTTGTGGTGCGCTATATTTCCTACCACAGCACCAGCCCATAACTTAAAGCCCAGCCCATTATAAAGTCTTGATGTTCGAGATGGACTATATATGGGATTTTGCTAGAAAGCTCTAGCAAGCATGTCGGTGGGTGTGTGTGTATAATAATATGCTAGAATTTTCTAGCAGATTGTACAATTGTGTGGCTGCCATACAAAGCCCAATGGCGGTGGGCAATTATAGTTGGCAAAACCACACCTATAAATAGGTGTGTGATGTTGTGATGTAAACAATCAAGTAATCAAGAAATCTAGTAAGAAAGTAACCAAGAAACCAAGCAAGCAACCAAGTGAGAGTGAGAAGTAAGAGTAGTCTTGTAGGAGTGTGAGTGATCTAGAGTTTGTTTCTAGAAAGTGAGTGAGTGTCATTGCTTCTAAAGTGTCTCTAGAGAGTTTGAGTGTTGTAATATTTTGTGTGTGTAATACAAGTAATTTGTTTACTTGTGTTGTCTCTCCAACACTTGTGCTAGAGTTGTGTACTCTAAATTTTTTCCTCAACAATAAGTTGTAGTATCTATTTATATGGATCCCTGTTTCATGGCAAGTTAAGCATAGAGAAGATATCTCCAGGCATGAACTTTTTATGATTTGTAATTTTCTTTTATTTCAAGGTTTTAGGCAAACTCGTGTTGTTTTACTTGCTTTATGCTAATATAATTGGAAGTAGGCTTGCTATTTACTGATATAGATTTTGTTCTTCTAATTTGCAATGTGTGTTCTTGTAAATTCAAATTTTGTGGAGGTTGTATATTATAGATTTGGGGATCTGTTGTAGTGGAATGATATGGTGATCTTAAAACGAATTGATACTCTTGCTACTTTTCATTATGTTGATGCCAATAATTATATTTCTCAATCCATCTACTTGGATCAAATGCTACAGTTGCCAGCTCTTTATATAATAATAATTTAGTACTTTGTTTTATTGAATCAAATTGAAAGTATATATGGCTGGTGCCTCTAACATGGAAATCGCTATGGAACATTGTAGTCTAAAGGGGAGATTATAGACCAATGATGTTGATACTGAAAATAGTGGTGGAGTTATGGTTCATTCGTTTAGTTGTTACTGCTCATTTTCTTACTTTTAACATAATGGCTGATGCCAATTCAAATTTGAATGAAGTTGTAGCTCATGGAATGACTAAAGATGATTACGTGAGTTTCTGCATTTGCTAATTTCCTATCCCTTATACTGCATTTGCTAATTGGTAACATCTTATTGTTGTATTGAACTTCGATATCATCGACCAGTAGGTAATATTGAAATCTGTTGCCAATGGCCGACTTTGTAAAATGCTTTGCTGATTTGGACGTTGATTCTATTAGTCAGCCAAGTTTCTTATTATGTTGGATTTTTTTTATTTTTTATGCAGGTGATGGTTATGCATTATGACAAAGCATTTTGACTAGACAAGTATTAAAACAGCATAGTTTTGAGTTTATCTGTTTAGTGAGTTATATTGTAAATACCTTTACTTACAATTGTATTATTCATGGATTTTGGGAGGCTATGAAGAAGAAATTGAAATTTTCTTCCTCCAAATTTGTGGTTTGATGAGTTTGAGTTTTTAACAATATTGAGACATTTGGGCTGCTGAACATTTCAATGCTTATAGATTTCTCAATTTTACAGGCTTAGTGGGATTTTAGACCAAAAAGTGAGAAAGTTGGATGTACTGATTCTGAATTCTTAAGTTGTAGTTGAAAGCGATGTTTGTTTTTGCAAATTGCAATGCTACAATGCACAAAAACTCAATATTTTCTTTCATTTCCAAGCAAATGTCATTGAGTTTAATGTAATTATATTATTTGATTTGACTAGGTATTTTGCAGTTGAGTTGGATGTAATTCTATCGTTAAAATTTACAATTTCACTATTTTTCATTATCCTGGTTTTTAGTCCAACACTACACCAAACGCTTCACTAAGTCAGTCCAACTTAGACTATTCTAAGTCAGTCCATCTTAGTCCATGAAGATAGTCTAGTCTGAGATAGTCTGGTGCAACAAACACACCCTGTAAGTTCTTTGCACAACTAGGTTTTGCACTTTTACTTGAATTTGTCCAGGTAGGTCCGATTGTCTTCTACCATGTGATTTGACTATATAGGTTTAATGTAATGTGAAAGCTGAATGTTGATATGATCATCATTATTTAAATTTAAATTAATCAATAAATTAATTTTGTTTCAGAAAAGTGCTATATGTTCTTCAACTTAATGGATGTTCATACTAAAGATATTACTACAGGTCCAGCAAATTAAGCAGACAAATCTGTCATTAGGACGTGATTTGCTGCACTACACGAATCACTCCTCCTTTGTCTCTACTGCTATATTGTATTCTAAATACTTGCCTTCTATGGCTTTACAAAGTCAACTGATGTAATGTATATATACACACAATATGTGATAATGCAAATCATCAAGAAAATCAATCACAAATCACTATTAAATTAAACAGTTTACGCGACAAGGAAGACTTTGTCGTGCAAAGCAATTTTAGGTCACACAAAAACTATGGTGACGCACCAATCGTCACGCAGAATTTGTTGCGCAAAGGTCGTGAAAAAAGACCTTGCGAGACAAATTAGTACAAATTCGTCGTGCTTATAAACAATCGCGCGACGGTTTGATATTCGTCGTGCTAAAGTTATATAGACAAAGGCTTTCATCGTACAATATAAAAGGGTACAAGTGTGCTTTGTGACGACAAATTTCTAGGGATGTCAAAAATTTGTCTCTAAAAATTTTGCGCGACGAAACTTGTAAAATGCGCGTAATTTTGCACGAGAACCAGTAGGCATCACCCAAGTGGAATTAAAAATAATGGAATAAAAGGAATATTAAAAAAATAATATTTCATACAAATGACAAAAAAAAGAGTAAATTATTAAATAAAAAATGTACTCACAAATACAAAGTTTTAAAACAAAGCGGGAACAAAACTATGAAAAAAAGAGAGCAAAATAATCAATAGGTAGGTCGTTTGGAGGTGCTTGGTAATCTTGTCATTGGTAGGGGGTGGGGTGGGGTTGGGGACGGGCCTGATTGCTGTGCATGCTTAGTGTGGAAGGGCTTTGAGGGCGGTGGTGCAGAAAAATCGGAGAGATGCATTCCGGAGGAATTGAGGGCTTGTACAAGCATTGACATTTGAGACTTGTACGATGCCAGCTCACTCCTCAGACCAGCGACTTTCTGCGTCAAAGCCGTAACCTGGCCCTTTGACTGCGAGGATGACGAGGTTCCACTCTGCCACTGCCGGGCATTTTTCATCCCCCGACAATAAGTCCCTGGCCTCCGACCGAAAGTCTGGTCCAACATCTCTGTCAGGATGTGAAACCCTGCATCCTCAGGGGGATTTACAGACTCGATCGGCATGTCTGAAGGAAGCTGGGCGGCGGACTCCTGAAGCACCGACAGACTCTTCTCCACCATAGTCGCTTATGAAAAAAAAAACATGGATTTTCTATTATACAAAAAATAAATGTATTAGTTGTAATACTTAAAAGAAAATTAAAAAAATAATAATAAACGTTATCAAAAATTAAAAAAAGTAAAATGAAAGAAGTCGTAATTAAAAACGCATCACATAGCTCGCTTCCTAAAAATGGCCGCAAAGCCAAACTCAACTATCTTGTCGGTCCTCAAACTCCTTTGGGCAACCCTTCGTGAGAGTGACCTGCGGATCATCAAACTGCTGGAAATATTGGTGCAGGTCACTCTTCCACTACTTGTAGTGTTTGGAGAAGAGTCGATTAAGGTACACCATGTCCTCGTTCATGTCCTCCAAATTGCAGTTTTTCTACAATGTAACAAATATTATGAAAGTATTAGTAATAAAAGGCAGTATTAAATATAAATATATAAATTTTACATAAAAGACAGTAACCAATGTCGCTCATCATATTCGAATGTGATACGACCGTTGGTCACCCAGGTGACCTTCGCCGTCTTCAATTGTCGACAAGGTCCCCGGGTGTTTCTCTTCGCTGCAAAGAAATGAAAAAAAAAACATTAACCCAAAATTAATAACAAATCCTACTAAAATTTCGGCATAACCTCCCCTATAATTAAAACATTTCCCAAAACCTTGAAAATAACATAAACAATATACGTATCCAACACAATGATCACAACAGTTTAATAAAAGGTTCGAAAAGATGACAACTTTTGAATCCTTACATGACATAACTTAACAAATTGAACCTAAAATAACCCAATTCAGCTAATGAGGCATCGGTTGTGGATCCCTATGGCGACATCTGGTCCGGAGTGCGGGGGCGCCAGTGAGAACGTCGGGTGCTAACAGGTAGCGCCACTGAAGAAGTCGACGATGCCTGCACTTGTGGGACTAGAGGACCAATTAGGTCAACCGGATTCACCGGCCTATGGTCCATCTCTACCAGAGCAGTGGCGGCAATTGTAGGTGTAGTTGTCGAACTAGGTGTAGAAGTCATCGCCCTCCGGATTCTAATAAGATGTGACATCTACAAAATTGGAAATAAATTTGTTAGGTGCTTAGAGTCCTGTTTCAAACATAGTGAATCCAAATATTAAGGTTTTATAAGTGAGGAAAAAAAGGGATCAACAACACCAAGAATAAAATTTTATTATAGAAGATACACCCATTACAAATGATCACATCCCCTCACTAGATATATGCCCACTCAAAACCTAAATTGATGGTTCATCCAAATTTACAATTATACTCGCAAATGCTTTAAGCATCCAGGAGTTCTACAACCAGAGCATATTTCAGTTTATATCGTTACTTTTTTTAAGAATACATAAATTAATTAATTAAAACAACACCATTCTAGAATATAGAGAAGGTTACTTAGCGCAGATAATAGTTTAATCTTTCTTTGTACTTATGCATGGAATTGCCAAGCGATGGATGTTCTCTAGCTGGACCTAGAGGTCAAAAATCTTGGTGCACTCGATCCGTGTCTTATTAAATCACGTGGCCTAGAGGCAGTCGATTGTCGTGAGATTTATCCTTGCATGATTAGTCGATTAGTGAGCGTTTAGTGGTCAACCAGGATGAGCGATGTGTGGCATGCGTTGGTTAGGATTTCCTCGTGGACTAGGGCTTGAGCTTGTGGGCAAGAAAGCCTAGGGTTTAGCGTGCTAGGGCTTGCGAACCCTTAGCCGTGTTTAGGGGAGCTGCACCTTGGGGAAAATGGAAGTCGAGGCGACTTTGGTGGGCATTGTCGTTAGTCTTATGGGGGACGAAACTGGTATCATGGTGGCGATGGGTGGCACCATGGCAACGATGGCGGCTCGGGTCGCGCCTCCTCTCACAGTGGCGGTGGCTCTGGTTTTGTCGTTCCTTGCAGCATGACCTGGAGTCGTAGGTGTCGAGGGTGGGGCCAATGGAATCGGTTCCAACCCTGCAATATAGAGAGCCGAACTTGGTGGTGGTGTCACCACCATTTTGACGTTCCTATTCGATAATCTTCGTGTTTCCACCAATTTTGAATTAAAGAAGAAACTGGTGAATGAAGTTTTATGTTTAGAATTTTGTTTTTGCGATTGTTTTTCAAGAACTCTCAATGAAAGCACCAAGTTTTGGGAGCACACTTTCATTGCAAATTGAATGGCCGAAAACTTACACAAATAAGGACAAGAAACAAACGGAGTCAGGCTAACACTAGTGTAGGTTTAGACAAAGGGTATTTGATGCCTAAGTCAGAAAGGCTATAGGAAGTGATAAAAGTGTGGTAAGAGTTCTTGATTACTATGATAAAGTGGCTAGCTTGGCTATTTATAGAGAGTTGAGGAGTTAATCTTAATATCCAGGTTCGTTGAACTTGTTAGCAAAGTGTTACCTAGTCTGTACACCAATGGAAAAGTATTCCTTTGAGATTCGAGGAATATGCTTTGGAAAGTCTTGTTATGCTAAGAGATTGGCAGGTAAACTCATTACATATTAGGGTAATCTACACAGTCACATGACGATCAACTTTAATCGTTTGTATGAATTGAGCTTGGGGTGGGCTCTTAGGGCCTTTGTAGAGAATGTGGCCTGTTAGCACTTTAGGGTTTGACTAACAATCTGTGTATTCCGTCAATGATAGAGTAGTTATTTTTTATAAGTGGTACCGTCGGGTGTTTTTATTGGTCGGGTTATTTTTATGTTCCCACACATACATTGTGGGAGCATACAACAGTTGATGAAGAGGCAAAGAAGGAATAGTGGAATCCTTACGGGAAGTATGTAAATAAAATGCAAAGATCACCATGCTAATGACATATTATAAACAGACAAATGACAGAGAACTTTTTCAAGAGATTAAAGTAACACGAGAGTGGTGGATCACTCTGTTTATCTTCGATACAGACGTTATTTGAAAGAAAAAGAAAATGGCCAGGTCCACATGAGTCGACTTTAAATGGACCGGGGCCGGAAGAAAATTACTAAAGGAGGATGGAGAAATGACATACTCATCACAGTGAGTTCATTGTTATCCTTACAAGATATGGTCATTTTCGTCATTTGAGGAGAACCTTTATTGGTGGACCGACTGAAATGCCCTTACTACGCGCCACACGGCCCAGCTTCATTGGGTGAAAGAGCGGACTAACTTGAATGCACACTGTACAGGATAACTCCCTCCAGGAAAAGCTAGGGTACTCTGCAACTTCGCGGGAAGAAACCCTCGTTTCTCGGTTGCACCACAGAAGAAAGAGATTCTTACAAGGACATGAACAATGGTTCCTCTTCCAAAATGCACGGTCCTGATCAACCTGAAATAAGTGGGTCCTCCCCCAAATGCCTGCGCACCAAAATGGGCAAACCGGAAGACAGTGAAAAGACGGTAACTTTCTTGTTCAATTTCAAAATTTTACAATTACCCACCTCATAATTTACCAAAACAGGGATACCCAGATACCCAGAAGTGCTTTCGGAAATAGTTCTGATCCTCAACTTCAAGGCTCTGTTTTGAGATTGATTTGATTTGATTTTTCAACATATTGTTTCACATTGTATAATTTGTTGATTGCCCTCTTATGGATCATGAGAGTCGGCATTGTTTTAATTAAAAAATTCAAAAAAAATCGTTGCAAAATTGTTTTTTGATTTTGGATTGTTGCCCATCATTCTGATCACCGGAATATTGTCAAAAAAGTTTTGAGCATATGCTAATACTATGAGTCTATGTTTAGAACTTAAATTGTTGTTTTTTTTTTCATTGTTTTGCTTTTCATGTAACTTTGTCTAGATTTTTCATAAGAAACTCAAAGATGTTGAGATTAGTGTTCCGATAGTGTATGGCAATATTGCATTCTGGCTCGGTAAGAAGGCGAACGAGTAAGTATTGCTTTATTGTGTTGTTGAATTACTTACATGAGGAATGGAATATGAGAGTTAAGTTCGTGACATTTAACTAGGTACCAATCACACAAGTGGACTGTGTACGTTCGTGGGGCAACCAATGAGGATCTTGGAGTGGTGATAAAACGTGCTGTTTTTCAGCTGCATTCCAGTTTCAGTAATCCCACAAGGGTGGTTGAGTCATCACCATTTGAATTGTCAGAATGTGGCTGGGGTGAATTTGAAATCGCCATTACGCTTTTCTTCCACAGTGATGTTTGTGATAAGCCATTAAACTTGTGAGTTGTTTTGAATAATAAATTATGTGATTTACTTGGTACTTGGCTGTCCAATTTTGTGTTTGATGCTGTCTATGTTCTTTGCATTTGTACCAAGTCTTCGACAATGGAATAGTAGATTTAAACCTAGTTTGACTGAAGCAACTTTGTCTTTTAATTTCCAACATCAATATGTTCATTGTCTATCTGAGAATTCACCAGAACCCTTACAGCGACACATCCTGCTTTATATGCACCATATATGTTATGAAATGGGGAAATTAGATTTTACTTAACCTTCTAGTATGCTTAATTGGGAGATGAATTTCTCAAACAATGAGTTTGATTATTTATTACATGCATTGGTGTAATTTGATTAGAAACAACCAACAACCCGTTTTTCATTTTAACATACATTTGGTACTATGCCTGCCCATCTTTGCAAGGAGAATTTGAACTTGAACTTTTTCACAGATTTCATCATTTGAAGTTGTACCCAGAGTATGAGTCCGGTCCTATGTCGACTAAAAAGCCTGTTGTTGTGGAATCATATGATGAGATTGTCTTCCCTGAGCCTTCAGAGGCTTCCTTAGCTCGTGTGCAGAATGAGGCAGCTGTTGTCGTTCCCAGACTACCTGCTGGCATTGTTTTGCTTCTGCCTGGTATAAATTATTTATGCTGTTGTGTCTGTAATTTCTCTTTATAATTTTGTGGATTGTAAATTATTCCTTTTCATTGCATGTAGTGCCAGTTGAGGATCCAAGTAAGAGAAAGAGAGGGGACACTAAAGATCATCCCCTATGCCAGTGGTTCACAAACTTTTCAGAAGCAGATGAGCTGCTACAACTTGCGGCAGCTCGTCAGCAGGTATGCATTACTTTTATCTCATATTTTCTAGATTTAATTTATGGAACTTGAAACTTTGTGATCATGGAGAGCTGTCAATAAGTCTGTATTCGTGGAAAAAAATTTACCATCTGTGGTTTCTTGGATTATGTACTGAACTACTGATGTATTTGTCCAGTTAATTTCTTTGTGCTGAATCCCTTTGCAATTTATTGCATATATTAGTGTCTAGGATTCTAAAATCTTATGTGCACTCAAACTCCAAAGATAAAAATAATTATTATTATTAGAAGTATTTCACCCTTCTCATTTATGTATTGAATGGAATTCTATCCATATTTTGCAGTCATGTCTTTAGCGCAACTTTAGATGTATATTTGAGAATTATGAACTCTAAAATCATCATGATACGCTAGTGAAGAAAACATCAAACATGAGCCCAGTATGCTTAGAGAAAATGAATAGGGCAGCTTCATGTTCTAAGAGCTGTAAAGCGATTTCATAGAAAAATTGTGAGAATGATATTGTTGTGCGTCAATCGAAAACATTTAGCCGATAGATGGTAGCTCTCTATCTGGTCAATCATGTAGTGTGTAAACTAGTGTAATAATGTCTAATCTAACAGATGTTTAAATTTATCCCAAGAGATATAGGGGTACAATGTTTGAATCCTAGGGTGTGCTCTGTAAATCCCAAAGACCAGCCAGCCATGTTTAGGAGGGCTGTGTTTAAATTGAACCGTCTTTGGTACCCAAATGCTGTAAGCGGGTCTGTGGAACTGATAGTGCATTGAGAACACAGCCAGAATGAATAGCAAATCAGCATGCTTTTTGTGTTAATGGATTGTAACGTCCATGGGGCTTGTCATGGGTTCAGGTGTAGAAAATGGTGAACCAAAATTGTATTTTAGAGCCAAGGTAGACCTAAAATAACATTCAAAACTAGTTCATGTTTAAGTTGTTTTAACTATCAGGTTTTACGTAGAACTGGTTTAAACTAATTCTTTAGTTTCCCAACACATCCTAAGTATGTGTTGAATGGATTGAGTGGGTTCTCAAATGAGTTAAGGGAGGACTACCTTTCTTCTTCCAATGAATTCTGATAACATGTTTCCAAACAGAGAAAAATGTATGCAAAGATCTGTAGTCATTCTATCATGGTATCATTCTATGTTTATGTACACTACTAGGGAGAGTAAAAAAACAGACTGGCAATCATGGTAGGGAAGTACACACTGCTTTTTTGTAACCCTTGGTCTAATCAGAAGACTAATAGTCTCATAGGTCGCCAAATTTCCACCAAAGTTTCTTTCTGAAGTGTGAACACGCCATGTGAGTTAAAAGGCCTTTAATGAGTTGAGGTTCATTAGGAAAAGTCAGTTGAGGGGAGTCCAGCCTAACATTCATTTTGGATGTCCCCTATCCCCACCCCACTCCATTCGCTCCCCCCCTGGCGACAAATCGCTCAGCTAGAAATGGAGCCAACCATCTTCCATGAAACATATCTGTATGGCGTTCAATGGAATGAATATGTTTTCTTTAAATTCTCCTTGGGCAGACTAATTTGTTGCATTCTGCATAATTGTATGAGTTGTTACTGGTAATTCTCACGACTGCTATAGTGGTTGTTTAATTTATTAAGATGAATCACATGTTGTAGAGATCTGAACATATTTGACGTGTATGCATTTGTAGGCAGCAATGTATTAAAAGTGTGAGGCGTTGGCGAGGCGTCCGAGGGATGGCCCGGCTTAGGCGTGAGACGAAGCCTCATGGGACCTAAATTTTTTAATATATACACTGGGGTACACATATATTATATTAAAAAAATTATTAATCAATAATCACACAGATAATATATACATATAATATATGTATATATACACACATATATATACATATATTATATTATATTATATTATATTATTTATTTATATATATATATATATATATATATATATATATATATATATATATATATGAAAAGCACAATGAGCACACATATCCATTATATATATAAAAAATAAATATAAATAAAAGGCAGAGAGATGATAGTGCAAGGAAGAGGTATGAGGCAATTAAAACTCTACCCAAAATTTGGGTTTGGGAGTTTGAAAAACCTAGGCGGCTCTGGCGAAGCTTTTCGCCCACTCCAGTAAAACAGAGGCATTAGCCTTAGCACCTAGCCCCAAAGGCGCCCTAGGCGCGCCCCGAGGCTAGTTTTTTAAAACATTGGTAGGCAGTAATGTATACCATAAGTTTGGTTACTCTAGTTGAGATAACAAAATTACTTATCGTGATAGAAAATGCTTAAGGAACTATATTAACCTCGGGTTTCAAATGCCATTGTATTAGGTTCAAGCTCATATTGCTAAATTCCGAAGAGAGATGACTCTGCTAGAGGGGATGCATCAACAAGTGAATTCTGTCTCCGACCAGTGACTGTACATTATCCTGCAGATTTATGACGATTCCAGTTCCAAATTGGTTCCGTGGTAGATACATTCGAATTACTCGCATGGCACACAAATGTAGTGCCTACATGTAATTTCTCAGCTATGGCTAGTTATTGTACTCTCTTTTTCTTTTTTGTTTATCTCTCTTTTACGTAAACTTGTTGTCTTGTTCGTTTGCAATGTGGCATCTGTCGGTAAACAATTTAAAGGAGGAACGTAAAAGGTGTATCTTTTAATATCTTTTATGCCAAGAAAAGAGACAATTTTGATTTACTTGGACACTTATTATTGATTGTTCAACTCGTCTGTGCTAGTTGTGAAGATAATTTAGTAGGTGTGAAATTTGAGTTGCATTCAGAATTAAGATATCATCTGAATCAATTTTATTTTTTAATTCTAAGTGTTCTATGAGGAGCCATTCTTAACTCTCACTCCCTCACAGAGTTCTCGTCAAAGTTTGCCGAGGTAGGTCAAAACTAACAATTCTCTTCATAGTTGCATGTGTCCGCCTGAATCTAGTCTTCTTATAGAGTAGGTAGTACTCATTTTCTCATAGATAGGGCACACCTCATTTCTAGCTATATGTCAATTGCAATGTCATTTCCCATACTTTACAGTGTTTCTACGATAAAAACTTCGGTGCGGGCATAGATAGCACATTATTGTCTTCGGTGCGGGCATAGATAGCACATTATTGTTTGTCCGCACACACAAAGCAGCACTCTAGCCTGTATTTGGTCCAGTATTTTAATAGGCTCGCCTTAGGGCGTACTAGGTGGGCTCTTAAGGCTGGGCATGAGGGTTGTCACCTCTGCTCTGAGAGAGTGGGAGAAATGCGTCGCCAGAGCCGCCGAGGCGGTAGAGGCGCGCCTCAGGGTGTCCAGCGTCTCTGTTTGGTTGTTTGTTTTCTTTTTCTGTTTTTTTTCTTTTTAACTCCCAAACCCAAAACAACATAGTTTTGAGATAGGGTTTTAACTGCATCATACCTCTTCCTTGCACGATCGTCTCTCTGCCTTTTTTTTTTTCCTGATTTCACAAGCTCTCTCTCCCACTCACTCTGGCGACAGCTGTGACACCAATCTTCGACAGCCTTTTGTAGCACCTGCCGCCAGCCTTTAGCAGCACCGCCGCAACCCCCCAGCGACAGCACCGCAACTAACTAGGATAGCTCTCACATCATGTGGAATTATGTGGTGGCTAAATACATAGTGATCTTATGTAAGAGGTGCCCTACGATGTGGTCAGTTATCTCTATATTGTTCGCCATTTACTATTTCCCTTGCAGTACACATGGGATTGAATTCATATCTCCAATTTACAAATCTTGATGGCATCACCATCGGGTGCTTAGTGTTCTGATCCTATCCTAACTTTGAAAATACACATGGATATGGATAACACCATATTTCATATATATCCTTTGACTAATCATGTTTCTATGTGTTTATTTATAGTATGTTTATGATTTTTAAATTTCTTATTGAACAACCCATGAGACCATGTATGCTGGCAACACCACCATCAAAATCCATTATGCAGCCTCTTCAGTCTTCATTGTCAAAGCAATTGCTTACAACCCACATGGGTGTGAATGCCTTTGTTCGTTATTTTTTTCCATTCGAACAATATTGTTACCTGATCCAAACTACTTTGAAGATGATTCAACTTAATTACAAAGGCGGAAACACATTCCTCTAGTCAACTGAGCTACGTTTGATGTCTGCATTTTCATTATTGGTTTAGTTCCTCTTGTTCTACCCATACCTATAAAAGAAAAATAGTTGGGATCTTTTGGTAAATATTCAAGATGACCTCAGTTTGTTACAAAGTTTTCAGCAAAAAGACAATACCTCATAAGAAATTCCAACTATATACAGTTACCAGTCGAAGTTATCTTTTTTGAATAATTGAAGAGAGAGAGAGAGAGAGAGAGAGAGAGAGAGAGAGAGAGAGAGAGAGAGAGAGAGAGAGGGCTGTTTGAAGCAGTTGAAAATTATCTCATCTCAGTGATCATCATCAGGTCCTTACATTGTTGTCCTTACAGGAGAGTTTTGGGGGCAAGAGTAACATGGCCTTCATGTGCAAAACCAAGCCACAGTCACAATCAGTGAAAAAATGAGAAGAAAAAATATATAACCCCAAAATTTGAATAAAATGTCTATTGGCTTTGCAGGGCACCGTATTTTTGGTGGGTCTATGGTGGCGGGCCTTTACAGTCCCTCTCCTGTGTTTTGTTTGTTCCTTTTTCCCCCCAATCAATCTCATTCACAGAACATGGGATGGGAGGGGTTCTTCAAAAGACGGTGACATGTATGTAGGTAATTTCATACCTGTGTATGTTTGTATCTGGGGCTGCCTGTTGTAACAGATTTTACCCTCCAACCTTGGCCCCCATACATAGTTACTTTCTTTGACAGGTCGACTTACTTAGCCACACCATTGGCAGGTCGACTTACTTAGCCACAATAGTTCTAAAATCAAGAACCCAGCTGTTTGAGGACGTTCTTGGCGACATTCACTTAGCAACACCAAAGCGGTTTCAGCCAAGAGTTTCGGCTAGGTCTGCTAGAAACACCGTAGCTAAGGACTAGTTGGCTTATCAAAGAGTGCACTGTCTCTAGATAACTAAACCCGCTTTCTTATAGTCTTTTGCAGAAATACCTTTAGTTATTTGGAGACTTATGTTAGTACATATTTTTTGGAGCTGCCCCGGCCTCAAAAATCTAAGGACCGGCTTTATGTTAATTACACCGTGTAAACCTACAATTTTGGTGGTGCTTGTGATTGTGATAATTAATTATGATCGTAAGGATTATGTACTTGTTTGGGGTTGAGAAAACACACAAAAAGAAGAGACAGAAATGCAGGACATGACCGTATCGGCCACTAAATCATAGCTTGTGGACCACTGTATGAATTCGAACATGGAGGGGTTCCTTTGCTGAAATGGATGCAGACTCTAGGAAGGCATAAGTGGTGTACATTTGCAATAGATTTATGTCTCATTGCAAATCTTCTTTTCTGGTGGGGCTAGTTTCATCAGGACCACAGAAAGAAAGCTCTACGTTATTAAGATATACTGCACTTCAATGTTATGTTAACCATTAGGTCCATTGCCAATGACTCATCAAGTTTTGGACCAGTTAGAGCATCTCCAAATGAAATGTCAAAATTTTAGGTAGAATACTACTGTACATATTTGACATTAAAAGTCTCTCCATCCGAAATGTTATTTGCTGTGGATTTGAAGGCTTAGTGATTTGATGTCAAATTTGACATCAATGTCAAATTTATTTTTAATTCATTTTTAATAATGGGTTCCTTATTCCACTAACATTTCAATCAATAAAAATTTTGTTTCAACATTTTTTTTAATAATTATAATAATTTAAAACTTTATTTAAATAATAAAATAATATTTGACAATTCGGTTAGAAAAGTACAAAATTTGACATAAGATTTCAAATTGTCATATCAGCAATCAATTGTAATTTAACTTTTATAATTTGACATTTCCTTTGAAAATAGTCTCAATATAGCGCAATTTGATGAGTCAGTGAGCGGCCGGTTGGGTGACTTGTATGGATTTGGATCCTCTCCGGATCCCCTTCATGGGAATCTTAGGGATCAAGCAATAAAGACCGTTCATCAAAAATCGTGCGGCTACAATTAAATGATTTTTATATTTTTAAAAATAAAGCAGTCTCGTTTTGCGTAAAAAGCATTTAATTGTAGCCGCACGATTTTTGATGAACGGTCGCCATGAAGGGGATCCGGAGAGGATCCAAATCCGACTTGTATAACTCCATGCAATGATTAGTTTTATAACTCAATTATGAGTTCGTAAGCGTGTCAAGAGTATAACGCAACGAAAAAATAGGTAAACGCCTATACGGATAGACAAGGGTCTAGATCTGAGAAGATAGAATGAATATTCACCATACGTAAGATAAGATGGCTGGTACAACTTTAGAAGTTTGTTTAACCTGGAAACATAAAAAACTTTAACAAAAAAGCAATGCTTCTTTTCTTTTCAGTTACAACCAATGTTGATCGATGCCTTCAACCTTCTTTGTCTTCGTCAACACTTTCTACCAATTTAGAAGAGGGCGTTGAATTGTGATTTATGAGAGAGACATCTGTGTTCAGGACGTAGGTCACGAAACTATATATACGTACATGGAGTTTACTTGATATCTGTGATAAACAAATACATATACGTATCCACTTGAATCGTACTAACGGATTATCATAGTGTCATTTTGTGCAGGTGTTAGATTACCAATCCTACACTTTTATGTACGTATACGTATCTGGGTTGGGTTTAAGTTAATTAAACAATCGTGAAAAAAAGGTTACGTACACGAACTAAGATTATTGTTAAATATTGTAATCATGAAAGTAAGGAAATGTTTGAGGCATGAGTTTGTTTGATTTTTGGTATCAGCTTCCTCAGGAAGCATGGGCACCAAAGTACGATGGAAAGATGCGTAAGTAGCAGTAAATTACACATGGGTTTTTGTAAAAATGTTAGTTTGCTATGTTCGCTGAGAGAGAGAGAGAGAGAGAGAGAGAGAGAGAGAGAGAGAGTTGTTTTATCTGCGAGGTAGAGGTAGTACACGGAATCACCAGACCAGGGTGTCGAACAATCAGAAAAGACCAAACCATCCACGGGACTGTACTGATAGTACCCTAATTATCGGTCCGTGAGTTTAGGTAAAGAGAAAAGGAAGGAAAATCTCAACAGAACACATTAAAATAGAATGACACTACAAAGTGAGGAATGCCTAACAAAGAGAGGAGGCTGAGAAATGGTTTTGGTGGGTGGAGAAAAAGAGAGGAGGGAGAGAGATGGAGAATTAGGGTTTCAACAATGAGGCTTAAAAGAGAAGCACCCAACTGAGCACAAGAGAAAATAGAGAAAGGAAAGCAAAAGGACGGTGGGAAAAAAACAAACCCACATCTTTGTCGGTTGATTCTTTGTTGATCTATTTTGAAGGCTAGGAAAAAATGGATTACCTTCCTAGCTTTTAACTCTACTGGAAAATTTACATACCATTTCTAAATTCCTATTATTTAGTATATAGAAAATTTGTCTATAACTCTCCAATAGCCGATCTTTCCTTCCTTTACTAAAATCCTAGATCTAAAACATTCATACTTGCCGGCCTCAAGCTCTGGATTGGGGCCGATGACAGCCCCTCTCCCCATTTTCTTAGCCTTGTTCTTTTCTCTTCATATGAATTGTTGCAAATCTATTACTCAATTAATATTTCTCGTCCATAAGTGTCTTCTTGGTGAGGTTATTTGTAGGTCTTTCTCGATGAGTATTTTGATGATGATGAGCACAAAATTCAAGGGATATGGACACTAGTTAATTCCTTGTTAGTTTCTCTTGAGAGTTGACACTGATCGTTGTCAAAGATTGTCTTCATATTCGTTATGTTGAAATTTTTTTCGTTGAATCTTTCAATCTATTGAGTTTTGGTGTGGATGATTTTAATATTTGGATGCATTCATTTGCTTAGTTTAAGACATGTCTCACCTACTAATACGGTAACAACTAAATGGATCATGTTGACTATTCATGTTTTGTTTAGGTCTCTTTTAATTGGGGACCTCTTGAATTTATTCCAAAATAACCTCTTTAATATTTGCCATCAGTTCTTAATATTCAAACATTATAATACAACTGCAACTGTTTCGCCTCAAAATCAGAATTATAACATAATGAGAATGGCATATCTTCGTCCAAAATATAAATTTTTTCCATCAGGAAATAGAGAGAAAGAGAGGGCCCGTGTTGTCATATGGAGGGTCAACATGCAAGAGTAAACCCAATGGGCTTGGCTCCCACCATGTCCTTGCACACATACACACCGCAAAACACCCGTGGTATGTCCTTTCCTCCACACTCCACATGACCTACCACTCTCTCGCACTCTCTCTCTCTTCCCCTCCATAAATACCCCGGTCACCCTTCACTCATTTCACCACCAACAGCTCTCTACTACTCCACTCTCTTATCCTTCTTTTCCCCATTTCCTTTACCCAAAACAAACACCACAAAACAAAGAAAAAGGAAATGGGCATCAGAAAACCGAACAAACTGGCTCAAACCGCAGTGCTCAAGCAAATCCTGAAAAGATGCTCAAGCTTGGGAAAGAAACATGGCTACGACGAAGATGGTCTTCCCATCGATGTCCCAAAAGGGCATTTCCCAGTTTACGTTGGCGAGAACAGAACAAGGTACATTGTTCCCATCTCGTTTTTGACACATCCTCAGTTCCAATGCCTCCTCCGCCAAGCCGAAGAGGAATTCGGTTTCGATCACGACATGGGCCTCACCATCCCTTGCGAAGAAGTCGTTTTTCGATCCCTAACGTCGATGCTCATGAGATGATATCACTGCATATTTTTAAGGTCAAGAGATTTGTGTATGGGATTTTCTTGGAGAAGAGATGACCAAGATGAAGCTTAGCTAAAGATAGCTATAGCTTCTCTTTTTTTTAACATCTTTTTCTTCGTTTTTCTTCAATCTTGACCTTAATTTGTTGGGGTTTTTTTTTTTATACTTTTATTCTTTTGGGGGTTGTGAATGGAGGTTTGTTTTCAACCCTTTTGAGATGTTTGATTATTGACCCTAACTTGAAACCCATTAACATACAATGGGTTTGGTTACATTTGTAAAGTTTGAGATCCATTTTACTCACAGAGGTAGATTGTTATGTTCCCTGTGAGACAATTACTACTGTTTTCAAGGAATTAAGGACAGCTTAATTGACTGTTTGCCTTATAAATTAAGCCTCTCTCTCTCTCTCTCTCTCTCTCTCTCTCTCTCTCTCTCTCTCTCTATATATATATATATATATATATATATATATATATATGTACACACACACACACATATAGAAAACGTTCAGATCTGTGCATGGCTTGAAGCAGCAGGTAGCTTAGTTACATGAAATACGAAAATCTTGAGTCAACACATACAGGTAACAGGAGCATCTTGAAGCAGCAGATCTGTGCATCTCCAATTCATTCTATCAAATTCACCTCATCAATCAATTCAGATCTTTAAAATTTAATCTAATAATTAAAATTATTATAATCTTAAAAAAGACTTTTTATTTTGAACTATTAAATTAAATATCAATAATTCAAATTAATTAATATAATAAATTTAGTGAAAGAGACCCGAAAAGAATAGCTTTTCCAAAAACATGTTAAAACTGAGTAACTTGTCAGAGAATGTGGGGTACATTGGTTTGGTACGGATCAGCGATAAGGTTCTTCACATGGATCATTATTTGTAGTTGTAACGTACTACTATAGTAAGTAAAGTTGGTACGTGCTATATATATATATATATATAGGTCTGTTGGAAAGTATTAGTATTTTACTTTATTTGAATATCTGGTTTTCTGGGCTTAGCTCGTTAGAATTAGGTTTTGTTAGAGATTAGGGTTAGTTTATTATAAATATGGTGTTTTGTTATTCATTAGAAAGCAAGTTAGGCACAATGTAGCCTTTAGGGTTTTGTAGCCGTTTCGGCATTCTCTTTTGTTCAATAAAATTATTATTATTTTGTAATCTTGTTCGTCGCGCACTCTGATATTCAACTAGGTCTACATCTGTAAATAAGTTTATTTGAAAGTTTCCTTAATTAAAAAATAATATATATTCATAACAGCATCATCAAGAATGTCATCTAGAATAAAACTCCCTCCCAAATAATCTATAATATCCCGATATTTCCATCGAAATTTCCGTGTTTTTTAAATTTCTATATTTAAAAAAACACCAAGAAAATTCGAACCCCTCCCATTTTACTCCTTCAACACCTTGACCACTATATCACTTATGTTTTTGTGAAAATATGCTAAAATATTTATATATATGGTTTTGTTTTGAATTCTTTTTGCAAGAAACAAATTTGCACATGATAATTTCTTTTCCAGTATCTACTTTTGAACTACTCACCACGTTCACTCACCTAACTAATTAGTTGTAATCATATTTCTATATATATAGACAACGTCAACCAATCTCGGATCTATATGGGTGGAAAGAATCCGAGACTCAATCTTCAAATGATTTTGCTTATGGACAACGTCAACCAATCTCGGATCCATATGGGTGGCATGTTAACAATTACATGCAAAACTATTTTGGGGATTTATCATTTGATGACTACTCTTCACAATACACTTACTCTACACATAGAGATGATGAAGATAGTGAAAATTTTGAACCTCATAGGAACTTTATGTGGTACTAAGTCAATTATGTATCTTACCATGCAATGTATAAGGTGTAAAATATTGTACTAATTCATTATATATAAATGATTATGGTGTGTTTAAATTTATTTCATTAATTACTACATATTTTCTACACTCATAATATTTGTCAGCTCGCTATATAATCAACTTAAATCAGTTAAATCCATCATGCAATGCATTTCCTTCCAATTTTTTGTGATAAACTAATAGATAATTGACTAAATAAACATCCTGCAAAGTTTCAATAAAAATTTCCAAGTTTTTCTTACAATTTACGTAGTTTTTATTCAATTTTTATCGATATCGATAATATCCTGATATTTCCATCGAAATTTCCGTGTTTTTGGACTACCGATATTTCCGATATCATCGATATTTTAGACCTTGGTTATAATATAGAAAGTATCCTCTTACATATTTTATCTAAAAGTATTGTTTATTTGAAAGTATCAAGTGTTACAGTCTAGATGATATTTCTTTTTATTTGTATGTAAGAGTTTTTGAGTTCGACTCTTGAATTTTAAGTTCGATACCAAATTATATGCCTAATTCATTTATGTGGCATAACCCAAATCTCCCACCTCTTAGGGTAAATGTATTATATTCTTTACAACAATATATTTACACCAAGAGGTGGAGTGAATAAATTGGTATAGAACTTGTCATTCACAACATTCAAACCTACGTTGTGTTATATACAAGTTAAGATAAATATTACTAAACTGCAATACTATGTGACAAATATATCATTATTAAAAAATTATAGAAGCCCAAAAGATGAAAGTTAAGTGACAACATTAATAATATTTTAAGAGTGGCAAATCGCGTTTTACCCCAGTGGCAGAAAGCAACCATACTTATATATGCAACTAATTATCTAACCCTCTAACGCTATTGTTCTACTAAAAAAGAGAGTTCTGAGAAAGTTTGAAGGGTGGGTTGAAGGGATAAAGTTTTAAAGGGTAGGCTAAAGATCTTATTCAATTAGTTAATATAAGACATCACGTGAGTCATTTTGCATCTGAGAAAGAGTTTGAGAGTTCATACAAGACTTTAGAGTGCCACTAGTCATAAATATGTGGTCATAGTATTATTAGAAACGAGTCTTGGTAAATAATGAGAGGAGATAGAGATGGGAGGGGCGAAGAAAGAGATAGAGAACGCTAAAGTAAGGGTTGGCCGGAGGCGAATAGGTGGTGCCGCGGCGAGATGGGTTTGGGTGGATGCGGTGGCTGTTGGGTATTTTGGGTTTTGTGTATATTTAGTTTCTTTTTCAATTCTTTTAAAAATTAATAAAGAGCAATTTAACTAGAGTCAAGTACGAGGACACTTGACAGGCTTAGAGATGTTTGACGGGTAAACAGTTAATGTGGATGAGAAAAATGCACCCTATTTCCATTGACCAAATTCAAGTTTATGTAACTCGTACTTCATGTGCATTTGACATTGTCTTTACCTAGGTAAAATATACTTAATTACACTAATCAATTCTTATAATGATAAAATAACAATTATGAAGTGCAGTTATGACATGCATGTGGGCACCCTATAACACCTTTCATGAGGGCAATAGTTGGTAAATTGAATACGCCTTTTTTTCTAATGCCAAAGAACCTTTATGTGATCATCACAGCCGTAGTGTTGTATGACTACATATATGTGTACGGGTTCCTTTGAATATGTGAGCATGCCGATTGTGGAATACAGCAGCTATAACAGTATGATGACCAGCGTATCTGGTTTTAGTTTAAATTTTCAATTAAATATATGCAAATTCCAGGATTGACGAAATCACACCTATAAAACAAGCAACATTGTTAGTCTAATAGATGAACACTTGAGAAAAATGGAGGGTGTCCGTCAAAAGATCTCTGATGCCTAAGTCAGAAATAGTTTGAGAGAAACTAGAACAGAGAGAGTTCTGAGTAGTAAGTGGCCAAATCTCTTTGTTCGACTTAGCTATTACCCCTTGCAAGTTGCTAACAGGTGAGGCCGTAGACCATACTAGGCAGACCACTATGTTCTATATACCAATGTGGTGAAGATTACACTTCGCAAGTAGCTACAAAAAGTCCCTGGTGGAAGGCCTGGGGACATCCAAGAGATTCTGAAGTGTCGACTCCTGCCTCCTTAAGGCGAGAAAGGCACGGTGGCAGGAGTTAGATATCATGGGCCTGAAGAACTCCTTTATGTGAATGTGCCAAAAGGCCAATAAGCTAGCTATACATCAGGCAGATGCTTAGCCCCTCAAGATCTGGTTGTCTGCTCAAAACGTAAAAGAATAAATCTATGATATTGAGCTAAAAGTCCAAATGCAGTTCTCCTATTTGATTTTCTTAATTTATATCTCGACATAAATAACAAGAGGAGTACTTGTTGAAACATGTCATTCAAATTTCACTCAATTACATTTTTTTTCTTTTCTTTTCCGGAGATACTCATTAGAAATGGAAGTCTAGCTTTAAATTCATAAAATGATTATGGAAGTTATATATACGCCAGCTCAAGGATCACATCGACCCAATGATTCATATATATGCTATTTCAAGTCTGCAATACTGTGGGCGAAGAAGAGACGTATCATACATGAATTACGTGACAACGAAATATCACTTTTATCTTATCCTTTATTTATGGCATACGGTCTAAGACCATATCTTGTTTGGAATTGGAAAAAAAATGGCGCACAACTGAAGACGGTTTGCCCAAAAAATTAGGTATTCGTCGGCTAGGAAAAATTGTAGAAATTTATAATATTTAAGTTATTAACTTTTTAACACACATATTCTATCATTTGTATAATGACACGTAATGTACCACCTAGTGTTCCGGTCACGTTGAAAAATCTCTCCAACAAAAGAGTTCGTCGGTTAAATATGCTATCGGTGTCAAAAACCCAATAATGACATGTAATAAATATCCACCAAACGACCTTTGCTTGACATTTCATGTAGATCTCCATATCCAAATCCTCATAGAGATACGCAATTACCACGTCCATTAGTTGCAAATCCAATTTTCTGAAACTACCAAACTTATAAGGTAGCGGAACATAATCACCTCCATTACGGGAGAATACATTTCTCGTAATCAATCCTAGGGCATTGAGAGAAGCCTTGCATCACAAGACGTGCATCATATCGCACTTTCTCATTCCTCTCATTACGCTTCCTTAAAAAAATCAACGAGTAGCCAACGGACTTCACATGTGACAACGTAAGAACTACGTGCCCAAACATCTTATGTTTCTCAAGAGAATCAAGTTCGACGTGGATTGCTTGTTTGGAGTTTGAGCAATCGATTCTTCGTCTACATTGATCAACTGAATGTGGTTCAATGTCATCGCTCAGCATGATTTCAATAGCTACTGTACATGCAAACACATTGTTGATTATCATCTCAGTTCTATTCCAAACATCATCCAAACTAGTATAATAGACTGAAATCTCTCGATTCTTGAGAGGTGGATTCGTCTCTTTCAGGACACTTCCATGTCTAGAATTTCCTCATGGGTTGGATAGAATGAGTAAGCGATGGTCGGTTTCACCATAGGCTCACTAGCATGTACCGTGGTTTTCCTCTTCTAGGGTTGTGAATTTTTTAATCTATAAGTCTGCCATGCCTCTGGGTAGGAGTAGATGATTGGCTAGCTACCAATATACGGGGTTTGGCCACAGTGGCATCCTGGCCTTCTAGGATGAAGGTATGTCGTACATTTGGTACATCCATCTTTGCAGACACGTTTGCAGCTGGTATGTATGATCTCTTCATTTTCGCTAGATCGGTGAAAGCATCTGGCATATACTCTGAGCAACATCTGAATATTTAGGATATATCATACTTTAGCCTCAAACTGGGCAGTGCGTGGATCTAAATGAGACAAAGTGAGAGTCATCCACAATAATTCAAGTCTTTTTTCTGGAACATTGACGTTCTTATCTCCCCCAACGATGAAAAGAATATTTCATAGAAGTGACAATCCATGAAATAAGCGGTAAAGAGATCGTCTGTTAAGGGTTCTGAGTAACGAATGATAGAAGGAGAATTATAACCGACACAGTCTCCCATTATTCTTTGGGTACCCATTTTTGTATGTAAGGGCAGTGCAATTAACACATAGACTGTACAACTAAAAATGCGCAAATGCTCAAATGCAAGATGTCGGGCTCGTATCTGGTAACCAACTAAAGGGCTGAATAAGGTTGGGTTGCGATATGCCTCAAGTGGACCAACATAGCTATGTGCAATATTGCATGACCCAAGCAGCGATCGGGAGCTTGGCACGTATGGCTAACGATCGAGCAACCATTTGAAGGCCTTAATGAATGCTTCTGCCAGACCTTTCTGGATATGAACATGGGATACTAGACGTTCAACTTTAATCACAACCGACATGCAAAAATTAGGATAATGCAGTGTTTCGTGTGGACAACAAACACATGTGTAACCAATGTGTAGAAGCGTCAACCAATACCATAAAGTAACTAAATGGTCCGCATAGTGGTTGAATTGATCCATAAATGTCCTCCTGAATCCTTTGTAGAAAAGTAGGAAGATCCAAACAGATCTTATTGTAGGAAGGTTGAATAATGAGTTTTTCCATAGAGCAGGTTTGGAAAGTGATGTTGTAAAGTCTAGTTTTAAGTGTTTGACTTTCCTTATCAAATATTGTATTTGTGTACCACATGGTCAATTTAGGTCTAGACTACATTATCTGATTATGGGATACTATTACTGGAATTAAATGTTCAAGGATGTGGCTCACCTCAAGTTAAGGGTCTGTTCATGCATATGCATCTCATATCTCTATTTGTTTTGCATTCTGTCTAAATTAATTGTCTAGTCAGTTTTGTGCAGTAACTTCTAGCTATCTAGGCAGACAGATTAAGATAACCCACATAGGCTGACTGACACATTTTTTTATGTGAGTAAAATTACATATATGATCTTAATTGATGATTGTTGTTGACTAGTCAGACAATCATGTATAGAGATTTTAAATTGCATGTTATTCCACCTAGTACCAATTTCAATTAGTATCAGAGCTTTGCTCTAGATATACATAGAGTGATCAATGAGAGCTACCGGTAGTGGGTGGAATCTCACCATGGATCGTGATCGTGTTACGGGATCTTGCAACTCTCTTCCATTCTTTGATGGGTAGAAATTATGCTGCTTGGAACGAGAAGTTCCAAATCTTTCTTGAGGCTCAAGATTTTATTGTTGTTGATTATCTCACCCTTGAGTGGAAGGCTCCATCGAGGCTAGTCAATGAAAAGTCTGTGATTAAGCCAAAAGGTAAATGGACTCAAGGAGAAATTGCTTTAGCCATGGCTAATAGGAAAGAAAAAAAATGCTATTGTTTCTGCCATTTCGTCTAATTAGTTTGCTCATGTTTGATATTGCACAACTGCCAAGCAAGCTTAGGACAAACTCTAAATTCTTTATGAGGGTGATAAACAAATGATAGAACTAAAGCTCTAGATGACTCTTTCAAAATTTGAAGATTTGAGAATGCTTGAGTCTGAAACCTTCTCTGCCTTCTATGAGGATGTTGAAATGTTGACGAATGAAGCCTTGGGGTTAGGGAAACCTATTGATGAAACAACCATTGTTCAAGAAATTTCAAGCAAAGAATGATGTCATTCAAGAGTTTCAGGACCTAAATGAGATCAAGCTTGGAAAATTGGTTAGGAAACTCATCACCTATGAGATGGAGCTTGATATGGATGAAAATGACTCCAAGAAGAGAAAAGAAGTTGCCCTTCAAAGTGTTGTGAACAGTTAGGGTTTAAGTGACTTGTGTGTACAAACCTCAGAAGATGATCTTGCCCTACTTGTCAAACAATTTAGAAGGATTCTCAAAAATAAAGGAAGATAATTAAAAAAGAATGGGGAGTCCTCTAGAAACTCAAACTGTATATTCCAACACTTCAAAAGATGATCTTACCCTACTTGTCTTTGACCGACTTAGGCGAAGGCCTTTAGATTCCAACACTTCTCTTCAAAGGTTAAGCTTCACATTTACCCCTTCTTGAGTTTCATCATCAACACTATATCGTCTGCGAGTAGCATACACCAAGGAATATCATCTTGAATATGTCATGTTAACTCATCCATTACCAATGCAAAAAGGTAAGAACTTAAAGATGAGCCTTGATGTAACCCTACAGTTATGGGGAAACTTTCAGTTTGTCCTTCATGAGTTCTTACGGTCGTCTCTGCTCCATCATACACATTCTTTATAGCTTGGTTATATGCTAATTGTACTCCTTTCTTTTCGAAAATCCTCCAAAAAATGTCTCTTGGGACCCTATCATACGTTTTTTCAAAATCTATAAAGATCATGTGTAAATCCTTTTGCATATCTCTATATATTTCCATCAATCTTCATAAGCGTTAGATTGCCTCCATGGATGAGCGCCCTAGCATGAACCTGAATTGGTTGTCCGAGACCTGTGTCTCTTGCCTTAGTCTATGCTCAATTACTTTCTCCCAGAGCTTCATTGTATGGCTCATTAGCTTAATACCCATATAGTTCATGTAATTTTGTACGTCGCACTTATTCTTGTATATAGGCACCAAAGTGCTCTTTTGCCACTCATTTAGCATTTTCTTCATTTTCAAAATCCTATTGAAAAGGTCTGTGAGCCATGCTATACCCTTCTCTCCTAAGGCTTTCCACACTTCGATCAATATATCGTCTGGGCCCACAGCTTTTTATGCTTCATCTTCTTCAAAGCTACAACCACTTCTTTCTTCCTAATTTCGGCGGTAAAAAGAGTAGTTTCTACACTCTTCTGAGTTACTCAACTCCCCCAAAGATGTACTCATTTCATGTCCCTCATTGAAGTGATTATGAAAATAACATCTCCATCTATCTTTGACTGCATTCTCTGTAGCAAGAACCTTTCCATCCTTATCCTTAATGCACCTCACTTAGTTTAGGTCCCTTGTCTTCTTTTCCCTTGCTCTAGCTAGTTTATAGATATCTAACTCTCCTTCTTTGGTAACTAGTCAGCTTAACTTATCTCACAGCTTTTTTCGCCTCTTGCTTCGCTATTCTATACCTTTCACTGTTTTCATTGGTTCTATCCTTGTATTGGGCTTTACAACATTCCTTCTTAGCCTTAACCTTAGTTTGTACCTTCTCATTCCACCACCAAGATTCTTTTTTATGTAGAGCAAAGCCCTTGGACTCTCCTAATACCCCTTTTGCTACTTTACGGATACAACTAGCCATGGAATCTCACATTTGAAAAATAAATTCAATTTCTATTGTGAGCCAAGGTGATCTAGGCTCAAAGGTCATGGATTGGACCCAACAGAAGCCCCAGCGTCGCAGGTAGTGCGCAACGGAGAGTGTGACTGATGCTGCTATATCTCGGAACCTTGTCTTAGTTGGGAAACCTCGGGGCAAGTTCATGGTTCGAGGACAACCATGATTATAAATAGAGAAGGGTGAGAATCTTGACGTTTAAAACCAAAACTCTAGAAATTCGAATTGAGATTATGAAAAACAAATCTCGATCAAAACTTGTCGGGGACGGTAACCCATGTGGCGGGGCGTGGCTTAATAATGGCGAACGTCGAGTTTTTATACATTGCAAGCCTAGAAATGTTGGCTCTGTGGCTAAGGTTTTGTCTCAGCTCGGTTCACTCAGCCAACTTAAGCTACTGGCCTAATGTTGGCGACGCAACTCAACGGTGCGACTTGAAGCCGCTGCTCACGGGTATAGTTTTTGTAAAGTCTAGCTTTAAGTATTTGTCTTTCCTTGTCAAATATTGTAATTGAATCATCACGCATGCTCAATCTAGCTTTAGAATATACTTAGATTATGGGCTGTTGCTGCTGGAGTAAATATTCGAGAAGTGGCACATTTCAATCAAAGATTTGTTCATGCATGTGCATTTCATATCTTTATTTGTGTTGCATTCAGACTAGTTTGATTGTCTAGCTAGTTTAAGGCCCTGACTTCCAGTTGTCTGGGCACACAGATTAAGACAGCCCATATGGGTTTCTGACACCTTTTTTATGGTAGACTGGTTCTGGCTAGATCTCTTTTGCAGCCGATAAGTGTCCTTGGGACAAGTTGGCTAATTGAAATTCTGATTTCCTTGGGTGTTTTTGTTCCCTAGGGTTTCAGATTTGTGCTTAGGGGTTTAGAACTTAGTTTTACAATGAGAGTTGCTTTAAAGGCTTGAAGCTTGCATCTTCTCCATTTATGAACCCTAACTGCCAAACCTTCCTCATGCATTAAACACCTAATCATTATCTATTAAGGTTGCATTGTTTTAAAGTTTTGCATTTATGTCTTGGTCTGATTTTAAGCTTTAAATTCGTTTTTAGACCAAGCTTTTGGATTCAAGTTAGATTCTTCCTTCAATAGTTTGACTGGAAAATCTGACTAGTCATTTGAATCTAGATTTCATGTGCATATCATAAAATCATATCACATCATTGATCGTGTTATTCTCAGTGCCACAAAGTGATGAGTTTAGGAGGAGCTGTCAATTCGTGAAGACTGATGGAGTCCATTTTGTGTAAGGTAAGGTTGCACAAAGGTAAAGCTGCTCCGTAGATAGGGATCTAGGAATTGAGCTTGTGTGATCTTTGTATGAACCTTTGTTTACACTAGTGGATTGGACTCAATAGAGAGTCCCCGATTTTTTAACCTATAGGTGGGTTTTTCCAGCCAAAAATATCTTGTGTTCAAGTTACGTTTATTGAGTTCAAGTTATGCTTATTGTGTCACAGATCTCACACACACATACATGGTACATATATTTGTTGAACTTCTAAATGGTATGTGTTTACTGTTATGCTCACTTGACACATTGATAACGTGCAACGAACTACAGCCTTGTTGACTGGGATAGTTTTTGAAAACTGAAATTGGTATTTGAATCTTAGATTTATTGACTAACAAATCTATCTTAGTTGACAAGCGGGTTTGACTAGTCAGTCCAGCAAATTATAATTTTTATAAACAAGTTATTCCACCTAGTACCAATTTCAATTTTCAAGAACCCTAATTTATTACTATTCTTTTTCAATTCAAATATATTTAACTGTGTATTCACAATAATTCAATAATGATGAATATAATGCATAAACAATTTATGTAGAATGTAAAATTCGTAAAATGTAAAGTTGGGTCATGCATTATAGTGAAAGTTCATGCAATCATGGTTGAAAAATATTGAGATTAAAACCATTGTTTTGGAAGAATCTGCTCGCTTGATGATATTGATGAACTGGTTTGTAGCAGAAAATTCGTCATCAGATTCCTTAGCACAGCTGAAGAGCATGTCGATAATGTGTTGTAGCCTATTTAACTGAAAGGGAGAGAGGGGTATGGCGGCAAGAAAGCGAGTGTTATTCCCTCTACACAGTGCCTTTATTTATAGTATAGAAGAAGGAGAGGATTAACTTGTGATCAAGTAAATACAATCCTACAGAGAAAGAATAACTAGTAATCAAATCTATCTAGAATTTACACAACCTCAATCCAAGAATATTTATAACAAAATCATCATTTTAGTCCACATTTAAATAATGGCTTTCGTTCTTATAAACCAAATGAACTATTACAAAGAGCATGGTTAAAAAAAAAGGCCCTAAAAAAACCTCATCCCAAGTAAATCGCTTGGAAAAACCCCCAACGGAGGAAAAAGAGCCATCCATGCTAAAAACAAACAGGTCACATTATAGTATAATCATTAGATAAGCAACTTATTAACCATGGGGATGGACATCATCCTACAATGATCCAACTTGATAATTAAGACTATAGGGACTACCTAACGCCTTAAAACTAATATGATTTCAAGTTTTCAAGACAAGGCTCTTTTGGTACGTAGGATTGGATTTGAGCGGATAACTCCATAATTTTAAGATATGCTGAGTTGAGAAATGAAAAAAATTAGACCAACAAGAGAGTAGACGATCATAAACTACTCATGAAGAAAACTTATCCATATTTCAATACTCTCCACAATGATAAGATTAGAATGAATGAGTTCTTAATGTCTAATGCTCTTATATATAATCTCCTCCAAATGAAAAACCATTCATTTTATCATCAATATGCCTTCAAAGTAAAGAAATTATCATTTCAATCCAATCTTACATACCAAAAAAAAAAAAAAAAAAGAGCCAATCGACTAAGTCTTCCATTGCATGCATGCTCTCTCTCTCTCTCTCTCTCTCTCTCTCTCTCTCTCTCAACTAACTTGCAACTGACAACTTGGTAACAAGTGCCCAAATCATTCAACCCATTGAATCGGTATATTCGCGAAATCTTTAGCTCTTAGTTATTTCATCTTTGAAAAACAGGAACAGAAAATTGAGAAGCAGAGAAAAATAGGACCAGAAAAGAGGCAAATAAGGCTGCAAAATGGTCCTCTCCCTTAGTAATGCATCTTTGGTATATAGGTTTCTCTTGTACACAAAGTTTTTCGACACTCGCGTCTCTACCATAAACTGCCTCCACAGCTGCCTTTTGCTACCGAAAAGAATATCTTCCATTTGCTGCCCCAATTCCATATCAAAAACTCCTCTCATAAAAAAAATAATATATCCTAGTATGGCCATCTTCTTGTTCATTAATAAACCAACCCCAAAAAACACAAAATGGTCCTAGCTAATATGATATTGTGAATAACCAAACAATCTTTCCAAAAATCCAAACATTGAATTTGTATGTTTTATTGGACAATACTTCATTTACTGGAATGATGCACCACCTTTTCCACTAACTCATGGTTCATGAAGTTGCATGCGTATGCATGCATTTTATAGCATCATATTAATGCATGTTATAGCATCGTATTAACTCACTAACCAACCAATTATAATAGCTAAACGTTTATGTAATTGCAAAATTGGAGAGGAGAAAACAATTTGAGATAGGAAAAGTTAGTGTCTAAGGACTGAGTGGAAAGAGAGAGCTACATTTACATGTCCGAATTTTATTTGGCATTTCTGTTAAGTTCTTAGTCAAAATCACATTTAGACGTGACGATTTCACTATTTGATCTTCAAAGATACATATGAGTAATAATAATCAAACAACATAGCATGTTAAACGTCCATGTAATTTGCTCGTAATAGTAACAACTTTAGTAGCTATACACGTTTAAAAATGGCTGGCGCCTTATGTAAACTCAAAAGTCATTAAACCCTAAACAGGCATGGACAAATTATGAGACGTAGGCAGTCGGTGATAAGGTATTATCCACCTCCACAGATGTACGTGTTTCATATCTCTTTGTAACCCTGCTAGCTTGCATTGCATGCATGCATTTAGTTTTGATTAATTGAATAACTTATTTGTGTTAATAATTTGTTTCCTAGCTATATATATCTCTAATGAATTTAATGTTAATTATGTTTTTAATAACGTGTATACAACTGGTGCTTGATGCGTATTTTTCTAAAGGAGATGAACTAGCTAGACAAAGATGACACAAGGTAGGGTGTGTGTGTATATATATATATATATAGGAAAGACATGTTGGGTTCCAAATATATTTGGAAAATTATAGTATAAGTGGGTATTGTCGGGGAGTACGAGTCTCCTTTTCCTCGTTCATACTTTTGATGAATAGTTAATTAAATGCCTGCTCAGCTCCTCTTTGCCAACCTATGTAGTGTCTAAAAGAAATTGTCTCGTCTTAAACCATATGCATATGCACACTATGGCTTTTTTACTGTGTCATATATAGCAGGGGCTCAAAGGACGAAAATCATGAATGACATATGTATTGTGGAATATGACTTGTTTACTAAACTCTTTATGTTTAATTCACAGAATTTCATATTTATCATCGAAATGACATATTATATATTATTTTACAAATATTATATCTATAAAAAATCAATTAAAACAAAAGTTATTTAGTTAATCAACTGTAACAAAGAGATAGATGGTTTGTAATACTATAGTTGATTGCCTAAACAAACAATTTATTTATTAGCTACAGTTGATTGATCAAACAACTTTAGTTTTGATTAATTTTTTTCTAAAGATATATATATATATATATATATATATATATATATATATATAGAATGACTTATAATATAACTGATTTCGATCATAATATGAATTGGCTACAAATAATTTTGACTATACATTCCTACATAGCAAACTATATTACTGTAAAAAAGTACTTACAATAAATAATACATATATCTTTTCTACTAGAAGGCAAATCATGAGTTGGCAATGTCACTGATTAAGTGGATGGTACAATGGCGTATAGACAATGCTCAAATGCGTCAACTAATGCATAATTGTACTTGTCTTCTTGCTAATTGCAAAATCAACCAAAGTATGATGGTGGTTTTATTTCCTTTTAGGATAGAGTGATATTTATGGCCATTTCAACCTCATATTACTAAGAGCCAGTTTATGATTGTTGTGCTTTGAAACATAAATAACTGTTTTTGTTGTGTTTTAAGAATAATTAATTATAAAATAAAGTAAATTATTTTGAAGAAAATTGAGATTTCACCATAAACTCAATTGGTAATTTTTGGAAAGTAACTAAACTACTTATAAGTCCATGCAAGGCCCTTCTCCATTAATTCTCAACATAATTTTTCAAGTAAAACACGTGAATAACACAAATGGATGTTGTGTAGCAGATGTGTCCGTTAGACTTCACTTGTGGGACAACTTGCTTTATTTGATACCATAAGGCCAACTACTTATAAGTCAATGCAAGGTCTCTTCTCAAATCAATGCGGAATTCGATTCTCAACAACACGTTTATAAGCATTTTTTAAGGTGATGTAAGTATACAAATCAATGTAAAAGGGTTTGATAAGTTCTAATGTAAAAGTGCTATAACTATGTATAATGACAAACATGAACATGGTGTCGACGCCGATGCTGACAATAGTAGTGGTGATAGCAGAGGCATTGTGGGGCTAGTAGGTGTGGTGGTTGGGGATAAAAGGTACCAATTGTTGCAAGGCAGTGGCACAAATGATGGCGGTGACACGGTGGTAATGGTAACGATGGTGGTGGTGGTGGTGGTTGTGGTGGTGGTGGTGGTGTTAGGCTGATGGTTGCATTGGTAAGTGGTGGCAGTCATCATGTTACTTAATTAAGAAAATATGTGTGCATAAGGATAAAAACAATGTCATTTTAAAAAACTAATAAGAGTATTACAAGATAAACAATATCATTTTTATAAAAACATGCTACAAAAACAACCTATAAGCTACTGACAAAAAGATAATTGCTTTTAAACGAATTTTTTCAATTTTATTTTTATCAAATATTTTACCCAATATTTTATTATTTACCGTTAAATTGAAACGCATTTATCACTTGGCACACAATGAGACAGACACGCGTACAAAAAAATGGACAAGATATCAGAATTGGATTCCTTCCAAAGCATCGAGATCTTGGTGAGCAAACAACACGAACAATTGAATTTTAATTTAACAACTACAAATAGAAATACTTTTTTAAAATTATAATAATTTTAACCGTTGAATCAAAATCTAACTGTCCATGTTGTGTGGCTAATAGGATACAGAGACTTTACCTCCAACTCCCAAGGTATCTACAACAAAAAGAAACAACCTGAGCAAAAATTTAATGCCTAGAAAAATAAAAACTAAAATATGGTGTACGCCTTGGATGAATGACAGGTGTACGTTTTGGATGAATGAGAGATGGATGGTATCGTGGTCCCCATACCAAGTTGGCATATGTGGTGAATATGTCATTTACCAAAAAAAAAAAAAAAGTAATTCTAGGAACGTCAAATTTTAAAATTAAATTATTGAATTTAACTGTTAAGATTTAATATGATCAAATTCAACGGTAAAAAAAGATTTAACAGTCTAAATTTAAATCAAACAGCTAAAATAATTTTAAAAAATTCTTTCATAATGTTCCACAAGTTTTGTGGTGTCAGTTTAGTGATTTTTTAATATTTATCGAAATTTAAGTATTCTTATATTAAAATATTTATAAAATTAAATTAGGATAGTCTACATATTTGTTTTTTAAGTTACTTTTAGAAAACAAAAAAAAATCATCTTAAATTCATTCTTTAATAATCTCAGGCTTAAAAGTTTACCAATAAGAATTAGAGCAGAAAAAGTATTTCTGAGTTAAAACCTAAATTTTTTGAATTAAAAATTTTAAATTTTAACAAAAAGATTAGAGATGGTCTAACATTATTCTTTTCAAAATTAGAGATATTTTTCCCTTCGTTTGCGATGAGTGTACCCAACTATTTTCCGAGGCCAACAAGGGGCTGAGGCTGTTAAGGGAATGAGTTCATTAAGGGAATGAGTTCATAGACCGGTACATACTATGTCCGCTTTAATTGGAAGGATGGAAAGTCTCATCCCATTCGTGTAATGACACTAAGACAGGTATGTAGGTGCTCATTAAGGGAATGAGTTCACTGAACACAATCAAACGAGAGTACTTGCATGGAGGTCTACTCACATGTCAAGCAAGTAACTCTAATGGTTGGAATAATGTAAGTAATCCTTTGACCTGAGACATCGTCGTTGTCTTGTGGTTAAGTACTTGATCTTTGATTATGTCAAAGTCACTCCATCTGCGGGTGTCCACGGCATGGTCGGGGTTAAGCCACTTAGCCATGAAGGCAAGTGAATGCACAACAAGGGATCTCTAATCCTCGTTATGAGAGGATGAATACTCTAAGATATGATTCGGGAATCTTCGGCCGAAGTATCGAGCGTAATAAAGGAAAGCGTTCTTATACGACTCAATTGAATCATATAAAGGAATAATCACATTAGAGGTTTGGCATAGTACATCCATACCCTAGTGATGTGATTAAGAGTATTGAATTAGAGAAGGATTGAATTACATTGTAATTCCAACTGAACAGGTTCTCCGAATAACTTCTACATTAGCTTGGGTAGCCATGACATATGTTTAGATGTCACTCATGGCTTGTGAGCTCTTCTAGATGATTAAATGTAATCGTCAAAGAAGAAGGTGAATTAAAAGTAAGTTTTAATTCACTAAGTGATTGGATTAAATATAATCAATTGGATTGATGTCAATCACCTCACTGCCTTGCTAATTAGAACCTAAAAGATTGTTCATCAATACACTCTTGTAGTGAGTAACTAATGGATGATGGAAATAATTAATTGGATTAATTAAGTGTGGTGATTAATTTAGAAAGTCTAAAGAAATCATAAAAGCGATAAAAAATCGTTTTTGGGCTTAAGAAAGGTTCGGGTTTAATTGGGCCTAAACCCATTGGGCTTTTATTCAAGCATTGGATGACTTGAAATAATAAAAGCCCAAAGCCCAAATTACACTCAAAGGGCCGGCCAAAGAGAGGGAGAGAGAGAGAGTCAAATGTTGACTTGTTTCTTTTGTCTATAAAAGGGACTTTATAGCAAATATCTCATTTAGGGTTTTTGGAAGTGTCAAAAGAACAAAAGAGAAAAGAAAAATATCTCTTGAACACTCAAAGTGGCCGGCCACCATTGGGGTGATTTTAGCTAATCATCTTTTCACCCTTTGGTTATTCCTTCATCCTTCTCACTACACTAATGGGTGAGGATCTTTAGAGGTTTTCTTTTTGGAAACTCTAAGAGAACCTAGGAGCACTCAATCTTACAAAGTGGAGGAGGCAAGGAGGGAGGCTAGGCTCAAGGATTTTGAGGAGCAAAGATCTTGGAGGTGGTCCATCCTTGGTCTAAAGAGTAGATCAAGAGGTATAAATCTACACCTACACTTTGTTCTTCATTAAAATGTTTTTGATGTATCTTACATAAACCTATGCATCTTGAAGGGGATTTAAATGACTAGAGCTTTGATATTATTTGATAACATGCTTCCGTTGTTTTCGTATATAAACTTTTGAATTGTATATGCATGCTAGTCACTAGAAATCCCACACAAATCTCATAAATTTCCTTCAAGTGGTATCAGAGCCAAAGGTTTATGTATGATGTGTCCTTTTGGATTTTATGCATATGGGTTTTAATTTTATGTTTGACATATTAGTTCTTCATTCAAAGTATGTTTATCTTTTGTTTTTCAAATGTTGAAAAATGTGAATCAATAGTTGAGAAAGATATGTATGCAAAAAGGTGTTTTGGATGCATGAATGAGGAGTGAGTTTAGAACAAAATTTGGGGTTTTGGGTCAAAGGGAGGGCACGGCTTAAAAGGATTTTTTTGGCTATGTGTTTGTGTTTTGTTTTGAACCTCACACACACACTTTGTAGCTAGAAAAATATATATCTTGTCACTTTTGTTTTGGGTTTGAAAAATCACCAAGAAAATACAAATCTTGAAATTATGTTCATAGTTTTGTTTTTGGTAAAAAATGGTCTTATTTAAGTTCCTAAATTGTTTTATGGATTTGGATGATATTTGTATCATCCATATCTTTTCCCAACAGGTTTTTCAATCCTAGACTTCTCTAGGATATTTTCCTCAAAACCTTTTCAATAATATCCTTAAAGCAAAACCAAGTGACAAGCAAAATTTAATTTTTCTTCTTTATGTTGAATTAAAGCAAGGTGGGTGAGACTTTGCTTCTCCCCATCAATATGGCCGACCACCCTAGGACAAAACCCACTTGTGGGGGTTTTGTGTTTTTGAGAAAAGTTGATTTTACTTTTGAGTATTTACGGTTTGACCCATAACTTTTCATATTTGCATTTAGGCCCCTACTACTTGAAAAGTTGAAATGTTTGATTTTAATTTTGTTTATTGTTTAAACTCATCATTTAATTATGCCCATATGCACTAAATCTAATTGTTTATGTTGCATTCCTATTAATTATTTAATGTGATTAAGTAAGTTAGAAAAATGGTTGACTATGGACTTATACCTTAAACGATAATTGAGCTATAAGAAAAGACGCTAAACTCAAATTATTTGAACCTTGGGAATGTGTTTTAATTACTGTTTAATTGGACTTTGTCATGATGGACATTAATCTATCTCTCCTTCTTAGTATGTGTAATTTGTAGGAATATGTACAAATCGGTTTGTAATTCTTATTACTTCTTAATCTCTTTTAGTTAGTTGATTCCCTCTAGTATTAGACTAGAGTTTCTTTAGCTATTGGTAAGGAGACATATTTAAAAGAGGGTTTTGACATGAGATAAAGATTAAATGGGTCCAATGCCCTAATTAGCAATGATTGATTGTCTTTCATTTCTAATGGCTCAAATGAAAAATGTTTTAATTGAATTGAAAGCACGTAATTAAATTGACACAACCTCCTCGAGATCTTATTCAACAATGTTGGCTCGTTGTTGCAATAACCCAATAAGTCCATGGTCATCCAAGAGCCTAAGGGTGCGTTTGTTGCACCGGACTGTCTCGGACTGGACTAGCTTCAGGACTAAGTTGTACTGGCTTAGACTAGACTAAGCTGGACTAGCTTAGTGAAGCGTTTGGTGCAGTGTTGGACTAACAAACAGGATAATTAACAAACTCTAATATTATATTATTTAATCCATAATTATTAATATTTTATTTTTATCCTATTTTTTTATCCCTCTAATCCTTCCTTACCCCCCATTCTCTCCCTCTTTTTCTCCATCTTTTCCCCCCCTTGTCTGTTCCAATCTATTCTTCAATTTGGTATTTTATATGAAAATTGGTTGTGAAAAGCATCTAGTCCAATGGCTTTCGAATGTGAGTGGTCGAGGAGCAAGGCGAGGAGGAGAAAGGAGACAGTCTTAGCTAGTCCCATGGTTTTTGAGGGGTCTCACTAAGCCCAGTTAGTCCCTGATTTAGTCTAGGCTAGTGAGACTTAGTCTCATTAAACCTAGTCCCTGTCAGGAACAAACATGGGACTGGACTAACCCTTAGTCCAGTCCAGTCCAGTACCCTTTAGTGAGGGAAAACAAACGCCCCCTAAGATAACTATAAAGTCCAATTTCAAAGGATTGCAAAAAACGTAGTAGTAGTAGTTACTTCCAATATTTGAAAATTTTGTTTTTGATATTGATTTGTTTTTCTCAAAACAAATAGTGGGAGTATCATACGCTACTAAACTATAATGAATACAATTAATAGTTATATGTATCTCCAATATTTTGAAAAATGTTTTGATATTGATTTGTTTTATGAAAACAAATAGTGAGGATATTATATGCTACTAATTTCATTAAAACTTTGGACTAGTAGTTATAATAAGACACACTTTATTTGAATATGTTTGAATAAATAAAATTGATGAGACCTTAAAATCCCTCAACCAACATGCAATTTTAAGTTGAAAGCGTAGAGGTGTTTTGAACACTTCTTCGTGGCCTTCCACTATGGTAGGCTCCAATCGTTTATGACTTGTACACCGCCTTCACCCTATCATGGGGGAGTGCAAAGTGCATGCTTATAACTCAGGAGGAGTCTATTTAAAAACATTTGATGTGGTGAAAGTAGGCAACGAGTGTAGCCAACATCGTATCATCGTGAGGTTATACTTGGACCCCTATCTAAACCGGCATGGTGGGTAAGAACTTAACTAAGAAGAAATGGTGCCAACATCATATCATCGTGAGGCATCATTCTCTAGAGGCCAAAAAGATGGGTAATCACAAGAGGTTGTTGTGAATGGGTAAGTGTACCCTCTCGTTATTATTTTTGCTAGCCGACATCCTATCATCGTGAGGTGGGCTTGGTAATAGTGAGTCTCCCATAACCCGCTAGGAGCTTTCTTTGAAATCTCCCGGATTCCATCTTGAGGGATATGGAATTTGCCAAAAATGGTGGGTGATGTCATTCGGTTTAAAGACCCGAATCGTGTGACTTAATCAACAATCAATCTAATTTATTTTATTGTTTATGTATTTAGATATGGTTGGAAGCAAACTCGCGAAAATACTCGACAAACATTGCCTTGAGGGGCATAATTTCCCATCATGGTATCGTAATGTCAAGATTCTCCTAACGTTGGAGAAGATTGTTTACGTGCTAGACAAGGCCCCACCTCATATACCTCTTGGACCTGAGGCCACTGAGGATGAACGTGCTAAGTATGACAAGCACGTTGAGGATGACACACAAGCCAAGTGCTATCTGTTGGCTTCCATGAATGAGGAGCTACAGAGACAACACGAGGGCATGGACAGTGCATCTTCCATAATACTCCATCTTACGGAGTTATATGGTGAAGGGACGCGCAACCGTCGCTTTAGCACTATTTGTGAACTTCTGAAGACCAAGATGGTCAAGGGGGCTCCAGTGCATCAACATGTACTGAAGATGATAGGATTCATTGAACAACTGGAGACCCTAGGTACTCCACTTGACAGGGAATTGGCCCAGGACTTTATATTGGTTTCTCTTTTCGATTCATTCTCGCAGTTCGTAATGAACTACAATATGAATAAGATGGATAGTACTCTCTCTGAGTTACTAAACATGTTAGTAACTGCTGAGAAGACTATGAAGAAAGAGAACGTTGTAGGGACTTCTGCAGTAGCCTACAACAAGCCATCCTCTTCCAAGGCCAAGCCGCAAGGCAAAGGCAAAGGGAAGGAGAATAAGTCATTCATTCCTAAGCCGAAAGGAGGAGTGAAGAAAAAGAAGGCAATGGAGCCCAAGGGGACTTGCCACCACTGTGGAAGAGGAATTGCAGGTTATACCTTGCAACTCTTAAGGAGAATCCACAAGGTATGGTTTATGTTCTTATCTTCAATTCTAAATGTTAGATCTTCTAAATATTTATATTTGATATAAAGGGTTAATCACTTATGTAATTATATATAGGTGGAGGAGCCAAGTAGAAGAAGAACAAGCAAGGAATAGGTGGAGAAGGGTTCGGCCACCACATACTTTTTGCTACTTACTTAGGAAGTTTAATAGGCATTTAAAGATTGTCTTTAAATTTTCTTATTTTTGTTAAGAACTTATTATGTGGCTTCATATGATGTAAGACCACTATTAGTGCCTAAATGAAGGTATTTAATTAGCCTCTAAATGTATAGAGCTAATTCTTTTTGTATTAAACATTTTGAATGTTTGAATCAGCATATCAATGTAATGTGATGAATGCCTTCTAATATATTATTTCCTTAAAAGTAATGTTATGAATTGAAGATTGTCTTGTTGTATCCTAGTTGAGATACAAAATTTATATCACTTATTGTAATATGATAACCAAACTTTAGACTTATCAATTATGGATAGATCTCATATGTTGGACATAGAAGGATACAATGAATCTTTAGATTTGGTTCCAATTGTCTACCTATGAGTTCTATATGAATTGACAAAGGTCTAGAGATTCCTTTCTTGAAGAAAAGGAAGATCACATTATAATGATATAAGAAATAAGAAAAACGTTTCTTATATGGTTATCACTTAAACCACAATAATCATGATCACTCTTGATTCAATTAGTAGTTTTGAACAATTAATTGGGCATTCTTAAAATTGTTTTAAAATGTCAAGTATGTTAGTGATTAAACCAAGAATGAAGTGTCTAAATCAATAAAATGTTTAAAGACTTTAGTCACTCAATAACAAGACACCAACTTAGTGAAGATTGAAACAAACGAGCTTCAAAGGTTTTTTAAAGCTACTACACAATGTCCTCTACCCGTATACTCCACGTTTATACTTTTTGAATGTATAAAGTGGTTTCTCATTAAAGTCATGAGAAATAGTGGGAGGTGAGAAATTGGATATAAACTTGAATATGATTGGTTTATAGTTGTCTAAATAATAATAGTACTTGACTATTATTGAGAGTTTGTAATTTTAATTGTTAAAAGACTCAAGCTCTTCAAAACGTTAAAATTCTATGTTGTGTAACATTCAAAAGAATAGTCTTTGAATGTTGGTTTCGTCAACCTAGCATAAAATGGTTATATGTCGGGAGGTCTATTATTCTCTTTTATGAGAACAAGCTAATAACGAAGCATATGGACAAACTTTGATGAAACAAAAGGGAATAGTTTCAAAATGAGTCACAACATATAGTTTAACAACAAGACAAATCCAAATTCATCACCTTATGTAACTATAATGCTCTATGTAGTTTTGATAAAGAATTATATCAACCACCTGGAAGGAATGGTTGAGTTTCTATATCCTTAGTAGAAGCCATACTTTCACTAAAGACTTGGATAATTCTTATATGACTATATTAAGGTCTTAGTATGACTAAAACTTGAATAATGGTGTATGACACCATATAATTTAAATGAATAGACTTGATAAAGCAAGTCACACATTTCAAATGGAATTACTTAAAGAAGGAATTCTTTTGTGTATGATTCGTTTAAATAACTTGTGTTAGCTAGAGTTATTGATAGTCTCAAAATCGTTGAGACGTCATTAATAAGCTAATGGATATCATTGATTGTCAAAAGGATCCAAGACAAGTTAATGGGAGCAATATGCATTCAAATCAAGAAAATTTAAGTGTTAAGGTTTTGAATGAATGCTAAGTTACAACAAGGCCAGTGGGAGTGATGTCATAATTTGAGCAACAAGATATGAATTAAGTCTATTTGATAGACTTAATAAAACATACATGTTACTCGAAAAATGACAAGACATGACACTGTCAATTTTAAAGTATAGACTTGAAATTGGACTTATTGATATAGCAATGCTATCTCAAGGAAGTTATATGGGGAAATTAAATCTCAAATGTTGAAGATTTAAGAAAGCATTTTCCTATATGATAGGAAATCACTTTCATGTCCCTTATAATGAATGTGTCATAAAATCACAAAAGGGACACATGTATGGACTTGTGAGTAGATATCCAAAGGTGAGAAACCATTAGGGTTGTCACTTTAAGATATTACTATAGCCCAGGATCAGAACTATAGCAACTGAAAGAGTGTTATTGCATCAGAGTGGGACTCTAGAAGCGTGCATTCACTTAGGTTATGAACCAAAGTGAAAATGATCCATTTTAACAAATGGAACTTCATAATGAATGAAGTACTAATCATATGAATGTATTAATAGTATTGTACTACAATGATCTCAAGGATTGGAGCAAAGTTCATATAAAGTATACAAACGAAATATATGTCGATATGTTGTTTTAGAAACTGCTTCAAAAGGTGTTTTGAATGGAAGGGGTTCTTTTAGAACCAATGATTGAATCCAAACCATAAGGTCGTTAGTAGGACACTATGACGTAATGGGGCAATAGCTCAAGCCATGGAATCAAGGTCTCATCAAAGTATTCGAACACAAGAAAGAGACATCGTCAAATGTTTTGGAAACATTTGATAAGTAAATCCCTTTTAAAATTAAAAGGGGATTTTAATACATAACCAAGTTAACCTACGAGCATAAGTTCACTCAACTAGCATCTATGAGATACACTAGTGATTGACTTTAATGCAAGTGGGAGATTGTTGGACATATGCCCTGAAAGTCAATCTTTGGAAGAAACCTTTCAGGACAATGAATTGATGTATATATATGTTTCTTATACATCAAAAGGCAAGGATACTAATTAGGACTATCTCAATGAACGAAATATTTTCTAAGTAGTGAATCCATGGACAATGGATCGATGGAAGAAGTAGTCTAATGATGTTAGACTACAGAGATACTGACAATGCATAGACCGGTACATACTATGTCCGCTTTAATTGGAAGGATGGAAAGTCTCATCCCATTCGTGTAATGACACTAAGACAGGTATGTAGGTGCTCATTAAGGGAATGAGTTCACTGAACACAATCAAACGAGAGTACTTGCATGGAGGTCTACTCACATGTCAAGCAAGTAACTCTAATGGTTGGAATAATGTAAGTAATCCTTTGACCTGAGACATCGTCGTTGTCTTGTGGTTAAGTACTTGATCTTTGATTATGTCAAAGTCACTCCATCTGCGGGTGTCCACGGCATGGTCGGGGTTAAGCCACTTAGCCATGAAGGCAAGTGAATGCACAACAAGGGATCTCTAATCCTCGTTATGAGAGGATGAATACTCTAAGACATGATTCGGGAATCTTCGGCCGAAGTATCGAGCGTAATAAAGGAAAACGTTCTTATACGACTCAATTGAATCATATAAAGGAATAATCACATTAGAGGTTTGACATAGTACATCCATACCCTAGTGATGTGATTAAGAGTATTGAATTAGAGAAGGATTGAATTACATTGTAATTCCAACTGAACAGGTTCTCCGAATAACTTCTACATTAGCTTGGGTAGCCATGACATATGTTTAGATGTCACTCATGGCTTGTGAGCTCTTCTAGATGATTAAATGTAATCGTCAAAAAAGAAGGTGAATTAAAAGTAAGTTTTAATTCACTAAGTGATTGGATTAAATATAATCAATTGGATTGATGTCAATCACCTCACTGCCTTGCTAATTAGAACCTAAAAGATTGTTCATCAATACACTCTTGTAGTGAGTAACTAATGGATGATGGAAATAATTAATTGGATTAATTAAGTGTGGTAATTAATTGGATTAATTAAGTTTGGTGATTAATTTAGAAAGTCTAAAGAAATCATAAAAGCGATAAAAAATCGTTTTTGGGCTTAAGAAAGGTTCGGGTTTAATTGGGCCTAAACCCATTGGGCTTTTATTCAAGCATTGGATGACTTGAAATAATAAAAGCCCAAAGCCCAAATTACACTCAAAGGGCCGGCCAAAGAGAGGGAGAGAGAGAGAGTCAAATGTTGACTTGTTTCTTTTGTCTATAAAAGGGACTTTATAGCAAATATCTCATTTAGGGTTTTTGGAAGTGTCAAAAGAACAAAAGAGAAAAGAAAAATATCTCTTGAACACTCAAAGTGGCCGGCCACCATTGGGGTGATTTTAGCTAATCATCTTTTCACCCTTTGGTTATTCCTTCATCCTTCTCACTACACTAGTGGGTGAGGATCTTTAGAGGTTTTCTTTTTGGAAACTCTAAGAGAACCTAGGAGCACTCAATCTTACAAAGTGGAGGAGGCAATGAGGGAGACTAGGCTCAAGGATTTTGAGGAGCAAAGATCTTGGAGGTGGTCCATCCTTGGTCTAAAGAGTAGATCAAGAGGTATAAATCTACACCTACACTTTGTTCTTCATTAAAATGTTTTTGATGTATCTTACATAAACCTATGCATCTTGAAGGGGATTTAAATGACTAGAGCTTTGATATTATTTGATAACATGCTTCCGTTGTTTTCGTATATAAACTTTTGAATTGTATATGCATGCTAGTCACTAGAAATCCCACACAAATCTCATAAATTTCCTTCAGAGGCGTGAGCCATAAATAAAGGACAAAATTGTCAAATGCCCAAAGTACGTACGAAACCTTGTACTTGGTGGTTCCACTCATCTTCAAACTCGTGTGATGAGTAACCGACCAACGTCATTTAGGTTTAGTATGGTATCGTCCTCATCATTTTCTTTTTTAAACCTAAGCCTCAAGCCTCTTTAACTTTCGTTGTCTCTCCCTTCACTAATCCCTAGACCAAAGCCCTCCTCAAAACACAAGCAACGGATTGCCCAAACTCCATCGAAACCATCAACTTCAAATCAAACTTGATTAATGAAATTACATCAAAAACGTCCAAAAATGGTCTTAAGTCTACGAAAAACTTCGAAAATTATAAGCATAACACTAAACCTTTTTGCGTGTAAAAATGTTAGGATGAGCTTGGAACCATTCTGATCTCTTCATGGCTCTGCCTTTGACTTTCACAATGCACACATAATGATATGTAGTGTTGCCAATGTTCTAAAAAACGCCCTAGGCGGCCGCCTAGGCGCTGGGCACCTGGAAACCTTGGCGATTTTGGGCAAAACGGCTTCAAAAATTGGGTTGGCTCTAGACGGCCGCCTAGGCGGGCTGGGCGGTCCTAGGCGGTTGGGCGGGTTTATTTGTTTTATTTTTTTTGTGAAATTTCAAATTTGTTTTAAGTCCTCCTAATCTAACCCATGCCCTGCAGGCTGCAGCTTCTATTACTCTAATTTCACAAACAAATACAAAACCAACTAACCAAGCCGTCATCGTCCCTCTAGGACCGAATCGCGATTGTGCTACCCATTTCTCAAATTCAACTGCAGTGCACGGACGGAGCGATTATGCTTAAGCCTCCAGGACCAAATCGATGTGCTTCCAGTTCCAGTAGCATAGTAGCTTTGTCAATTTTACCTCGGGCAAGAATACAGGTAATCCTTCCACCTTCTTCCATTTTCTCTTCTTCTATCTTTTAGTGTCATGGGTGAAGAAATTCTAGAGTTGGATATTTGATCTTGGGCTATGGATGTCAAGGGTTTTTAACATACCAATTTATCTTTCCCCAATTTCATTTTAGGGTTAAGTTTGGGTATTAAACTGCAATCCACATCCAGTTCATCTCTGCAAAGTCGCAGACTATGCTAATTAAGGTATGTTTCATTGTTTCTTTGCTGGTTTCTCTTATTCATTTTTCCTTTTTGTTCTTGTTGAATTCTTAATTTTAATTATCCTTTTAAGCATGTACATTCTGCTTTCTCTTATTAATCATCCTTTTTGTTTCTAGGATTCTGGGTTATTATTCTATGCACATTTGATCTTCTTTCCAGTGTCATTACTCATTAGGCACTAGCGTATATGCTTGAAGCAAAATAGCAAATACATGTTTAGTTTCAGTTATTAAACAAAGTCTATTATGAATATGGAGTGGACTGAATGGTTAATTATATATTCATACTCTGTAGTTTTTTGAATTCTTTCTTTTAAAGTTTTAATTAGTTTTTCCTTCTTACACTTTATGGTAAAGGTAGATCATAGAAGTATTATCAACTTAATAATCTGCTGGGAAAGGAAAGCATTGATATAATTATATATTCATACTCAGGATTCGGTTCATTGTGCTAAATATGGTGTGTAGACTGTAGTGCACTAATGTGTTTCACGTTGAGGTCAATCTTGTATTATTAATTTATTATATATAAATACACTGGATGTGAATCAAGCTTCTTGCATCATTGCATGTCACAAGGTTGGGTTGAGAGTCGAGACTCTACATACGCATTATAAATTTATAATATGAATGGGAGATATACTTGATAGTTGATATATTCAATTCCCAGGCAATATATTTTCATTCATGCATGCACAGACCACTTGCTGCATTTTAACATTGCAACATTTCACATGTATTATGTAATAAGTTACTCTTTTTTATTGGATGGGATGGTCATTTTAAGTTTGTAATATTTATTTTTTTAATATGAATTTTAGGATTGTTTCTTTCTTGTGTGATGACTGGTACCTTATCTTCTAGAGCATTTAATGAAATGTCGTCCTCCTCCCAAACTGAAAATGTGTTGAAGCATAGCTCAGAAGATGTGGGATGGGAATATGGGATCTTGGCAAATCCTACTGATGCGCTAAAATTAGTTAACGCGCAAATTAACCCTCTTTTGACAATTGTAGTATATGTATAAGTAGGGATCGTTCTAAACCGGGGATTAGGAGGGCTTGCTAAAACCTCTAAACTAATTCAAAAACATAAAAACAAAGTTAAAAAAAATGTAAATAAAAGACTTTAAAACAAGAAAGTAAAAGGGGGATTTTGGTTTGGTGAAATTGAACAATTAAATTTGTAAAACAAAACAGATTTTAAAACGAAATTGGTAAATAAGATGGTGGATGGATTAGTTAGGGGTCCGTTCTTCACACATGACACACTTGTACATGAATTGATTTCCAATTGCTTTTCAATAAATTATGATTCTCAACGCCCCAAATTAACCATGAATTGCATAGATTAATTCTCAGATTTTCCTTAAGTTAATGGATTGGATGATTGCATACGACAACCCAAGGCATTCCCCACAAGTTCCCTCAATGAATTGCATAAAAGAGATACAAGCAAGAATCATTAAGTTCTATGAAAACCATAAGCGTTGACGAGGCACTTGTTACTATGAATTGCATGAAACTTATGCCAAGAATTCAATTAACGCGATTGTGACAAGCAACCTTCACTACTCATGAATATAAACTTGTAACGATTAGGTGAAACTCATTTATATTCTAGCATCTAATTCATGTATGAAAACTAAGTATGCATCCTTAATAAACATACAAGAATTAGTTATTAAGAAAATAGATAATTGAATTGCAATCACAACTTATTAAATCACAATTGGAAGAAATCAATTCATATCACAAGCATGTTCATGGCTTCAAACTTCCCCCTAACTAAATAGGTTTAGTTCCTCATAAGCATAAAACAAAGATAAATAAATTTAGACATTGAAAACAAAAGAAAGAAAACACCTAAACGTTCCAACGATCCTTGTTGGATAGCAAGCACGTCCAAGAGCTTTCCTCTTCTTCTTTGCCGTGCCTCAATGGTGGAATGATGTTGAAGGGTTGGTTATATGGAGGATTGGATGGGAGGAGTTTGGATATGTAGGGAGAGGCAAGGGAAGGCTTGTAGAATGGTTGATTCTTGGATGATTTGAATGAGGTTGCTACCATGGGTATTTATAGGGATAGGATGGACTTGTTTAATTCAATTTTTTGGTGGAAATCAAAAGGAAAGTCATGGCAAAGAGTAAAGAATAATGGTGGGTTAGGTATTGAGTCATCCACTCAATTTTTGTGCACAATTTACTCATTTCTTGGTGGGTTAGGTTTTGAGTCATCCACTCACATGTCATGGTGAGCTAAGCATTGCATCATCCACTCAAATGTCATGGTGAGCTAAGCATTGCATCATCCACTCACTTCTAGAATTTGGGCTTCACTTATCCATCTTCAAAGTAGATTTCAACCCAATTAATCTCCAAATTCGTCCATCCATCTAGCTTGGATCATAAGCAATCCATCTTGGGCCCAAAAACACTTCAAACTACTCCAAATTGGCTCATAATGCACCCTTAGCCCATAAAACCTACAAACACACGAATTTAACTTTAAACACTATAATAAATACTAAATAATAACCAAAATGCAAGAAAACAAGCAAGCTAAGTCGCATAAATATGCTCCTATCAAATTCCCCCACACTTAGCTTTTGCTAGTCCTCGAGCAAAATAAAACAAAACATAACCTAACCTTCCAACATTTGCTACAGGGATTTCCAACGATACATAACATGCCAAAGATCATTATTCCCACAGATTTTAGTCATCCATACTCTTGAGCATATACTTAATCATAGTTACCATTCACTAGCTCACATTTAATCGTTTAATATAACATTATGGACGTAGTAACATGCTTTAGAGAATCCACTCATTTCCTTACTGGATACACTCTTCTTTTTACACAGATTTTCTAACTACACACCTTATACTAGTTATATGTGAGCGAATTGATGTGGATATAAAAACGAATGCTCACATATATGTATCTCAAAGAATGCAATTTCCGGAGTTAATAAGCTTGTTTAGATATGATCTCATGAATGGAATGCTACTACTTAGATGCGAGAACCAATGACACCATATGCTCATACCAAATTCAAACTCCACAAATTGAAACACATATCACTCAAGAAGAAGTTAAGGGTTGCAACGGGGCTTGGGGTATTGGTTAACAAAGAAAGGATAGGGAAAACAAACGTTCTTCAAGCAATAGTAAGCAAAGTAATGAAATTAAGACTTAGAATTCACTTAGATTGCGGAATTTAACTTGAAAACACAAGGGGAAAACTTAGATAACTCTTTAGGGCCGAATTCATTGTTTTGGACCCTTACTTCAACAAACAATACTTTGGTCATCTTTTCAACTTTCTTTTTTTTTTTCTTTTTTTTTTTTTTTTTAAAATTTATTATCCGTGCCTAAGGCACACAATTCACAAAATAAAAACTTCCCCCACACTTGATTTCTGCCACAAAGGAATTCAATTTGAATCATGCTTACTATATTTTAAGAACGAGGGTATGGATAATCCTAATCTAGGCTAAGTGAGGAAAACATGGGTTAACAAAGAACATAGGCTAACAAGGCTCAATGGGGTTAACTTAAACATAAAATAGAGTAGGGCACATGGCATTTTGGCTAAAGTGGTGGTCACTACACAACTTCTTCTTGAATATGTGATATGCAAATCAATAGCATGCTTTGAATGAATTGGGCATGAGTTCTAGCATTTGGAACTAAACGATGAAACGCCTTCTAAGTAGTAACCAAGCAAGGAATAATGAGATCATGCAACGACTTAGAAAACAAAGATGCACAGATTTTAACTCTCCAAATAAACGTTTAGGCTCAAGTCTCACAAGGTTGTAGCGTTAATTTGAGTTTCTTCCTTCAAGCATGTTACAAAAACAGATTTTTTTTTCTGTATGATTGCATGTGAATTCATAAGTTATAACCACAACCAAGCATAAACAAAGAGTAATTCAAACTTTCATCCATGTTTATAACTTTCTTTAACCGTCATGCAATTACAAACCGAATCCTCATCATTGTGTTGGAAGGTATCCTAAGACACAAACAAACATACAACTCTTTTTGGGTTTTTTTTAAACAATTTTTTTAAATTTTTATGGGATTTTCTGTTATATAACACTAAAACACACTAAAAACATTTTAAAAACAGTGAGAAACAACATGTGAAGTGATAGGTGATAAAATCCCATGAATTTCATGCAAAAATAGCTTGTTTACCCCCCCCCCCCCCCCACACTTAAACCAAACATTGTCCTCAATGTTTCAAACATATATTAACACAAAAACAATCAACTAACACAACTCGCAAACATAACACAAATGGCAAAGTAATAGCAATAAAGAGACAGGTTAGGGACGCAAATCTGGATTTGGAGTGAAAGTTCCTTCCTCTCGTGTTTCAACACATGGGTTGCCTCCCAAGAAGCGCTTGCTTTAACGTCTTCTAGCCGGACGATACCTCCGTTTAAGCTTGACTAGGTTCCACGGCATGGAGGGGTACCTCCTCCACGACATGCTCCTTGAAATACTCATGCATTGGGTCTATGTATGGCATTGGATAATGATGGTCCCAGATTGTGCCGTAGAGCCTCCCAAAGTCAATGTAAGCACTCCCACTCTCATGCATTCGATTTGGTACCTGCACCACAGAAGGCAACAACCTATCAATCGAAATAGGAATTGGAATTAGAGGAGGAGGCTTACCACTGCATTTCAATGATGACTCAAAAGGGGTAGCACAGGTGGTGTTCTCGGCATGTTTCTTATGCACTAAGCCAATCCCCTCTTCGATGATGCTTCTAGGTACATCCTTCTTGATTGGTGTGCATGAATGTTCCTGCTCCACATTTTTAATCATATCTGTAGCAAAACAAGAATGAACATCATTAGGCTTCTTAACAGATTCAGGAACTTTGAATTTAATCATATCACCACCAAACTCCATTGTTAACGCTCCCTTAGCCACATCAATCTTGGTTTGGGCTGTCTTCATGAAAGGTCTCCCTAAAAGGATCGGCAATGGGGTAGAATAGGGTGAATCCTCCATGTCAAGCACATAAAAGTCCGCTGGAAAAATCAAATGACCGACCTGCACCAAGACATCTTCCAAAACACCCTTTGGATATGCATTAGAACGATCGGCTAATTGAATAATCACACCATCATTTTTAAGTTCACCTAAATTCATAGATGCATAAACAGAGTATGGCATAACATTAATCGAAGCCCCTAAGTCTAACATGCATTGTTCAAACTTAGTTTTTCCAATAACGCACGGAATTGTAAAACTACCCGGATCTTTGCATTTAGGGGGTAATTTCCTTTGTAAAACAGCTGAAACATTCTCACTTACCTGGACCACTTCTTTGTCCCGAATTCGCTTCCTTGATGTACAAAGCTTCTTCAAAAATTTCGCATACTTTGGAATTTGCTTTATTGCGGCAATGAGTGGGATGTTGACTTGGACTTTCTTAAAAGTCTCGAGAATGTCACTGTCCTCTTCCTCCTTCTTTGATTGCCTAAACCTACCAGGAAAGGGCACATTGGGTGGAATAATATTAGAATTAACCAAACTTGGACTCATCTTACCTAGGGGGGATGAATTGGAAGGCTTAGGAGCCATGGATGCTTGCGGCAAAGGTTGCTCCACCTTTGGTGTCTCCTCTTCAGATTTCAACTTTTCCTCCTCTTTAGGTCCGAATGTTGGTGGTGTAGGACCTGCCCTTACTTCTTTTCCACTCCGTAGCATGATTGCATTTGCGGTTTCGAACCCACCCTTTGGATTCACTACGGTATTGCTTGGTAACTTGCCTTGCTCACGAAACTGCCCCATAAACTCGGCCATTTGCCCAATTTGTTTCTCCAAATGATCCACTCTTTTGTCTCGGTTTTGCATAGCCTTAGCTTGATCTTCCTGTCCAAGAGACAATTTAGTTAGTAACTTAAGGAGTGTATCATTGTCAAGAGACGTACCTGAAGAGTTTGAGGCAGATTGGGGTTGGTTTTGAGGTTGGCCGTATGGCTTGGTAAAGAACCCCGGGGGTTGTTGCCTAAAGCCTCCTTGGTTTTGAGGTTGTTGGGGCTCCCTCCACTTGAAATTTGGGTGGTCTCTCCAACCGGGATTATATGTGTTTGAATATGGATCATTTCTCGGTTGGTTTTGATTTTGGAATCCAATGGAATTAGCAGATTCCCACCCGCCGTTCTCAATCAATTGAGGGCATTGATCATTGGCATGTCCTTGCATTGAGCATACGCCACAAACATGTGGTCCATGAATCTTTATTCCCTCGGCCAACTGAGAAACAACAGAAGTAAGGTTAGCTAATTGGGATTGAATGTCGGACGAAGAACTTACCTCATTCACTTGTGGCCGTGGGGGGTCTCTTTGCCCAACACCTTCGTATTGTTGTGCATTATGAGCTCGGTTGGCAATTAGAACTTTTGCAGCCCCCGGAGTCTTATCCACCAATGCACCTCCCGCCGAGGCATCAAGCATTTGACGTTCCATTGGGAGGAGTCCTTCGTAGAAGTATTGAATGAGTAGCTCCTCCTTCATTTGATGCTGTGGACAAGAAGCAACAAGTGATTTAAAACGTTCATAATAAGAAGGAAACGATTCACCTTGATTTTGTTGGATGCCACTAATCCGTTTCCTCAAGAGGATGACTCTTGAAGTTGGGAAAAACTTCTCCAAGAAAGCTCTTTTCATACTATCCCAAGATGTAACCGTTCCGGGTGCTAACTCATAAAGCCAATCCTTCGCCTTTTCCAAAAGTGAGAATGGAAATGACTTCATCATCAGAATGTTCCCATCGACATTGACGGGTGTCATGCTCGAACAAACCACCTCGAACTCCTTGAGATGCTTGTTGGGATCTTCCATGGACAGCCCATGGTATTTTGGAATGTGGTGCAACAAGCTTGATTTCAACTCGAACTCAGCAGTTTTGCCTAGGGCAGCCGCGGGGTATTGAATGCATAATGGTGCGGCATTGGTCAACCCCGAGGCCGAAAGCTCTTTAATGGTCCGATTGTCCGCTGCCATAACCTCTTCTTTTACTTCTTCAAACTCAGATTCGTCCTCTGAACTTGAACTATGTTCACTAGGTTCGCTAGGTTCGCTAGGTTCGGGATGCCTCCTCTTTCTTCTCAAATCACGTTCAAAATCGGTGTTAAAGTCCAAGATATGCACAGTTTGAGAACTCCGCGTCATGCATTAGTACCTAAACCAAGAAAACAAAACAAAATAAGAAAACTAGGTAAATTATACTAAAAACACACGGCAAAAACACAAGGGATTAGCAATTTCGCTAATCCCCGGCAACGGCGCCAAAATTTGATGCGCTAAAATTAGTTAACGCGCAAATTAACCCTCTTTTGACAATTGTAGTATATGTATAAGTAGGGATCGTTCTAAACCGGGGATTAGGAGGGCTTGCTAAAACCTCTAAACTAATTCAAAAACATAAAAACAAAGTTAAAAAAAATGTAAATAAAAGACTTTAAAACAAGAAAGTAAAAGGGGGATTTTGGTTTGGTGAAATTGAACAATTAAATTTGTAAAACAAAACAGATTTTAAAACGAAATTGGTAAATAAGATGGTGGATGGATTAGTTAGGGGTCCGTTCTTCACACATGACACACTTGTACATGAATTGATTTCCAATTGCTTTTCAATAAATTATGATTCTCAACGCCCCAAATTAACCATGAATTGCATAGATTAATTCTCAGATTTTCCTTAAGTTAATGGATTGGATGATTGCATACGACAACCCAAGGCATTCCCCACAAGTTCCCTCAATGAATTGCATAAAAGAGATACAAGCAAGAATCATTAAGTTCTATGAAAACCATAAGCGTTGACGAGGCACTTGTTACTATGAATTGCATGAAACTTATGCCAAGAATTCAATTAACGCGATTGTGACAAGCAACCTTCACTACTCATGAATATAAACTTGTAACGATTAGGTGAAACTCATTTATATTCTAGCATCTAATTCATGTATGAAAACTAAGTATGCATCCTTAATAAACATACAAGAATTAGTTATTAAGAAAATAGATAATTGAATTGCAATCACAACTTATTAAATCACAATTGGAAGAAATCAATTCATATCACAAGCATGTTCATGGCTTCAAACTTCCCCCTAACTAAATAGGTTTAGTTCCTCATAAGCATAAAACAAAGATAAATAAATTTAGACATTGAAAACAAAAGAAAGAAAACACCTAAACGTTCCAACGATCCTTGTTGGATAGCAAGCACGTCCAAGAGCTTTCCTCTTCTTCTTTGCCGTGCCTCAATGGTGGAATGATGTTGAAGGGTTGGTTATATGGAGGATTGGATGGGAGGAGTTTGGATATGTAGGGAGAGGCAAGGGAAGGCTTGTAGAATGGTTGATTCTTGGATGATTTGAATGAGGTTGCTACCATGGGTATTTATAGGGATAGGATGGACTTGTTTAATTCAATTTTTTGGTGGAAATCAAAAGGAAAGTCATGGCAAAGAGTAAAGAATAATGGTGGGTTAGGTATTGAGTCATCCACTCAATTTTTGTGCACAATTTACTCATTTCTTGGTGGGTTAGGTTTTGAGTCATCCACTCACATGTCATGGTGAGCTAAGCATTGCATCATCCACTCAAATGTCATGGTGAGTTAAGCATTGCATCATCCACTCAAATGTCATGGTGAGCTAAGCATTGCATCATCCACTCACTTCTAGAATTTGGGCTTCACTTATCCATCTTCAAAGTAGATTTCAACCCAATTAATCTCCAAATTCGTCCATCCATCTAGCTTGGATCATAAGCAATCCATCTTGGGCCCAAAAACACTTCAAACTACTCCAAATTGGCTCATAATGCACCCTTAGCCCATAAAACCTACAAACACACGAATTTAACTTTAAACACTATAATAAATACTAAATAATAACCAAAATGCAAGAAAACAAGCAAGCTAAGTCGCATAAATATGCTCCTATCACCTACAAACTCAGACAAGGTGAAATGTAAGTTGTGTAACAAAATCATTAGTGGTGGAGTACATAGATTAAAACAACATGGAGCCAACATAAGGGGAAATGTAGCGGTGTGCACAAAGTCTTCGGATGAGGATAAAGCCAAATGTAGAGCTGCATTAGAAGAAGCAAAAAATAAGAAAAAACGAAGGGATATGCACATTGTGAAAGTGAGGGAAGAGGTGCAACTTCAACAAATTCAAGAAGAAAAAGAAGACATTGAAGTGGTTGGGTTAAGAAAAAAGCCTCTCACTCTTGGACCTGTGGATAGGTTTGCATCCGCCATCAATCCCGATTCTTGAAATAGGGGAAGCAAGAAGTCTCGGCAACAAAACATCCATGATGCAATTTGGAAGGAAAGAGCACATCAAGTGGATCAATATGTGGCTCGATGGGTGTACGAAGCCAGTATTCATTTCCATGCTATTGATAATGATAGCTTCAAGCGTGTGATGGAAGCAATTGGTCAATTTGGCCCGGGTTACTTACCTCCAAGCCAATACCAATTAAGGGAGCCATTATTGAAAGAAGAGGTAGAAAGAGTAAAAAAGTCACTCAAGAAACATGAAGAAGAGTGGGCTTTGAATGGTTGCTCAATCATGACCGATGCTTGGAGCGATCGAAAAAGAAGAAGCATAATGAATTTATGTGTCAATTGCAAGGAAGACACCATATTTCTTTCTTCTAAGGAATGCTCTAGTGAAGCACACACCGGAGAATATATCTTTGAATATGTTGACAAGTGTGTTGAAGAAATTGAGCCTCAAAATGTGATTCAAGTGGTAACCGATAATGCTTCTAACAATATGGCGGCGGCAAACATGATGAAGAAAAATGGGCTGAATATGTTTTGGACATCATGTGGCACTCATACTCTGAATCTCATGCTTCAAGGGATTGGTAATCTCCCTATGTTCAAAGGAGTTATTGACAAGGCAAAGGCTTTAACTATCTTCATTTATGCACATCATAAAACTTTCGCATTGATGAGGAAACACACCAAGAAAAGAGACATAATAAGGCCCGGAGTCACTAGATTTGCAACTTCTTTCCTCACATTGCAAAGCTTGATGGATAAGAAAAAAGACTTGAAAGTTATGGTTGCTAGTGAAGAATGGGAACAATGCAAACATGTGAAGACTACAAAGGGGAAAGCGGCATATGCTACCGTAGTGAGTGCACCTTTTTGGAATGGGGTCTCACTTGGCTTGAAAGCGTTTGACCCTTTATTCAAGATACTTCGAATTGTGGATAGGGATAAGAAGCCATCAATGGGGTTTTTGTATGGAGAGCTACAAAAGGCAAAGATGGAGATTAAAGAGACATTCAAGAATAATGAGGCCAACTATCAACCAATTCTTCAAATTATTGATGAAAAAGCTCGTGAACGGCTTGATAGTCCATTGCATATGGTGGGCTACCTCTTGAACCCTTATTACTTCTTCAAAGATCAAAGCATACAACATGATCCAATTGTCATGGAGGGGATTTTTACTTGTGTTGAGAAGTTCTTCCCCGAAAACTATGAGGTTTAAAACCAAGTGATTAATGTTGAGATGCACAAGTATAGAGTAAAAGAAGGTGGATTTGGAAGACATTTGGCCGAAATTGGATGTTTTGAGAATGATGAAAACTATAATCCAGGTATGAATATTCACATATGCTTATATTTTATTTATTAAATATTTGAGTTTACTACTTATTTAGTTATTTAAGAATTATTAGAACTTGTTCCAAATGCAAATCCCAAGTTAGAGATCATATATAAGGTTGACTTGACAGTACATAAATGTTATCATTCGTAGCATTCCACCTGGTAATATTGAACATTAGTAGCATTCCACCAAGTTGACAATACATAAATCAATTATCATTCCTAACATTCCACCTCCTGGCGTAGAATTGTTAAGACCTTTCTAATTTTTTCAAGGTTGACAAAATTGCCATGGTTTCAAGTATCAAGTCTCCACCTGGTAATTGGTGTTGGTCACAAAGATTGAACATTAGAAGACCCTCGTAGCATAAATCAGTTTGAGAGATAATTTCTTGAATTGCTTGTAGTCGCATAATTCTAAGCACTGCCTTGAAAGTGCTTCATCCATTTTTATGCCCTTAATCTAGTATTTATTAATTTTATTTATAAATCCATTATTTTTCATTACTAATTGTGTGCTTTTTTTTCTTCATTAGTTGCATGGTGGTATAATTATGGAAATGGTGTGCCTAATTTGCAAAGGATGGCTATAAAGATTCTCTCATTGACTACAATTCATCCGGTTGTGAAAGAAATTGGAGTTCTTTTGAAGGCATACATACAAAGAAAAGGAATATACTAGATACAACAAGGTTAAATAATTTAGTCTATGTCCAATTTAATGCAAGGATTATGAATAAGAAGAAAAGAGAGAAGGAGAAGAAAGTGGATATACTACTTGCAAGTGAAGCTAGTATGGCTCAAGGATGGATTGTGGAAGGTGGTGATGAAGAACTTGAGCTTGGTTCAGGAATTGGAGAGACATCGGAGGTAGGTAGTTCTCTAGAGCCTAGGAGTTCTAAAAATGTTGAAATAAGAGAACTACATGAAGAAGATTTTATATCGGATGAGGACACGGAAGAGGAAGGAGATGATGAAGAAGTTGAGTTTGAGTTCGACACGAAGAAAGTCTTTGAGGGATATGTTGGTGAAGAAGAGTTTGATGCCTGGTAACTTTCATAACTTGATTTTCTTTTCTATTAGTGTCTAAATTTTTTAGAAAGCTCATTCATTTAGATATATACTTGGTATTAATTAAACTCAAGTTGTGGTTGACTTGGATAGTTTATTCAAGTTGTGGTTCACTTGGATAGTTCATTCATTTAGACATATATGTATTGTCACAAAGCTCTTGTTGATGTTGTCTTGCGATAGGTTGTATCCTAAGCAGAATGCTTGGCCACTTTCATTTGTGATTTTGTTCTTATGTTGGGTGAAATCAGGTTGTAAATTTTTATGTCTTCTCTTGATTTACAAATGAAAAAAGAATGAAAATTATGAAGATAGGTGGTGCTCAAGAGTCATGAATATGTTGGGGCTGCTAAATTTTTATGTCTTCTCTTACTGCTCTATTACCCTCAGGTCCAAACATTTTCATTCACAGTTGGTATTGGTACTAGTACTACATGCGCCTATTTTAATTGTTTATACGGTTATACCTTGAAATTTTGTTAATTTTATAGAATAGGTGTATTGTGTATCAACTTAAATTCCGGAATGCTAAAGATAAGTATCTGACATTACTAAATTTCTTTATTTTCCTCCTTATATGGCATATATGCTTATGTGTTTTTGAATTTTGGACTTGTTGGATACTCTTTTTGCATTTTATCATTCTTTTATTATCTTATCCATGGATTTCATACAAGTATAATTTTTTGCAAGTGTTAATATGCACTTTTTAACAAGATATACAAGAAATTGACCTAAATCCGTCTAGGCCGCCTAGGCGCCCGCCTAGGCGCTAGGCGCTAGCCCGCCGTCAGACTAGCGTCTAGCGTTTTTTAGAACCTTGAGTGTTGCTTACCAATAAAATAAAAATACAAGACAAAACTTATAAATATATTTATTTTTTATATAAAACGCCACCGCAACAGTATATCCGTATCATATACATCTTTCTTCTTATTTGTCTCAATGTTGGGTTAGAACTTGAAGGGTAAAATGTGAAAGAACGAAAGTGTTGAGAGAGGAAAATGTTGTTGTCAATGTAGTTAGGTCTTGGCTGTAGCCTGAGGGGGTCATATCTCTTGTGGGTCTAGTATGTGGCTCTGAGGGATGATGAGTAGCACGTGATTGAGGCCCTACACGTGGCCCACATACTGTCAAACAAGTGGAGCACAAGGTAATTACCATGTGGCATGACTGTCCTTTGTCAGTGTAGATGTTATTGTGCATTCATCTGTGGTAGAATGGTAGAATGCCAAGTCATTTGTTCTTTGATGATTGTCCATACAAAATTGCTTGATTTTTCTTACAAGATGATATATGCAAAGGACAATTTGCAATACATCGCTGTTAAACTAGTTAATGATTATTATTTGCGGGGGCACTCAGTTTCGAACTTCCTACTAATCGTATGATGTTCCGAGTTCAAATATGATGAATTTTGAGTTGATCAAAACTTATGTTATGCTAGAATTTTAAAATTGATCTTGATTGATATTAAGTTTTTAAAAGAGGAGTAAAGCGACTCTTTATACACAATGAAAAGTATGACGTTCTAGGGAATGTTGCCGGTATTCTAGTAAAGTTATTATACAATGCTCCAAGTACATTTTCCCTCTTATTTTCTTTATAGGTTTAATGAGTATCATTTTTCCTCTATTTTGGAGTGCCAATAATAACTATCTTTTTATCGTGACATGTATGAATTTAGTTTAGTTTATGTGGCATGAATGATTTATTCGCCCATGAGAATTTATAACTAGAACGAAGAAATCTAGCATTGATTTATGCGCACACACACACACACACAACGTATAATGACACTGAAGAGTGAGAGAATGAATTGGTTTCAAACTCTCTATTTACGAGATTCAAATCTAAGACCTCTCACTTACAAATGAAGAGAAATATTACTAGACAGTAATATTAAGTAACTAAAACAAGCATTCATTTCAATTCTGAATTCTTCTTCTCTTTGCTTTTTTCGTTCCAAATTTTGAAAGGGTTATGAAATTCAAATGTCTCAAGGAGAGCATTAGAGGATTGTTAGACATGGAAGAGCCCAGTCCCCATTAAGTCGACTAAGAACAAAAGTTTTAAATTTGCAATCATACTTTTTGGGCCTAATTGATAGGGCCATTAGACAAACATCAGATCGAATACGTAGCCTACAAACTTTCCTTTTGGGGCTTTAGGACGTCCATGTAATTTGTTGGGATATTCTATTTACACCTAAATTTTATCTACACCTTTTTCTTTGCACACCCTCACCTGAATTTCAAAATTTCTTTACACACCCAATTAAAATTTAAAATGTTTCTAAATTAACCCTAAACTACAAATTATTTATTTAACATAAAATTAATAATAAAAAATAAATCAAATAAAAAGGGGCAGCACAGTCCAGTGCCTTTGGCAGAATGGGCAGATTACTTCAATGCATGTTCTTCTATGCACACTTTAAAATAGGGATGAGCACCGGACTGACCCAATAACCCGGTCCGACCCAACCAGAGAATCCGGCTTTTGACTAGGCGAGCCGACCTATTTTTGAAACCGGTTTGAAATATTTCAGGTATATTCTGTTATTCTGCTGTTAATTTTAATACCATATTGACACAATCCAATCCGAAATATCTAGCTATGCACCCAGATCAAGGTACACTGGCTGACACTCGGAAAGTTAGAGAGCCATAAAATGAAGATGATGCGGAAAAAAGTGTGAATAAATTAGAACTTCAAAGAAACTAAAGCAAGAGTGCACAGTGTGCGTGTTAGGATCCAAACGAAGGTAGCATAAAATAATGAATATTATCATCAGGCTATGATGAATATTAATACAATAAAAGGAAATAACTTCCTACGTTATCAAAAGCAAGGTATAAAATATCGATGATATCGGAAATATCGGTAGTCCGGAAACACGGAAATATCAACGGAAATATCGGGATAATATCGATATCGATAAAAATTTAATGGAAACCACGGAAATTGTAAGAAAAAGTTGGAAATTTTTATTGAAACTTTGCAGGATGTTTATTTAGTCAATTATTTATTAGTTTATCACAAAAAATTAGAAGGAAATGCATTGCATGATGGATTTAACTTATTTTAGTTGATTATATAGCAAGCTGGCAAATATTGTGAGTGTAGAAAATATATAGTAATTAATAAAAGAAGTTTAAACACACCATAATAATTTATATATAATGAATTAGTACAATATTTTACACTTTATACATTGCATGGTAAGATACAGGAGTGACTTAGTACCACATAGAGTTCCTATGAGGTTCAAAATTTTGACTATCTTCATGTCCATTTATTCTAACTTTTAAAATAACCTATGAATATTAACTTAAAAACGAAAATTTTAACTTGACACAAAAATTAAAACTCTACAATTTCTTATTTCTCACCCCAAACTTAAATCACACATTATTCTCAAGGTGTGAAAAAGAACTACATATAAATTAAACTATTTAAAAGCATGAAAAAAAAATATAATAAAATAAAAGAAACTAACAGAATGAAGTAATAAAAAAAACAAAACAGAATAAAAAACTAAGGAAAACAAAATAAAATAAAATAATGTGGGGTTGGAGTCTTATTGGGGCGTTGGATTTTGAAATCACATGGGATGCTGCATCCCTATGCCTCCAGTCAGTACCGAGCCGAATGGCTCTTTTCTTCTGCCCTTTTTGCATGAAACCCGGAGCCACACGGCTCCATAGGTCCTTTCAATCTGTTTTTTTTTTTTTATATATTTAAATTATTATTATTATTATTTTATTTATTTATTTATTATTATTTTTATCTTTTTGCATGAAACAAGGAGCCACACGGCTCCAAATGTCCTTTCCATCTTTTTTTTTATTTTAAATTTTATAATAATAATAATTATTATTTTATTTATTTTTTATTATTATTTTTATCTTTTTGCATGATATCCGGAGCCACACAGCTCCATATGTCCTTTCCATCTTTTATTTTTTTATTTTTTTTATTTTTATAATAATAATAATTATTATTTTTATCTTTTATCCCTTTTGGATCCTTCTCTCTCTCTTCTCTTCCTTTCTTCTCTCCTTTCCTTCTATCTGGATCCTTCTCTAACTCTCTTCTCTCCCATCCTTCTCTCTAGAATTTCTGAGCTTCTCCCTCCCTTCTCCAGTTCTCCCACACGGGCCACACCCACACAACACACGCACAGAGTCACAAACCTCTCTCACCTTCCTCCTCGTCCGCATCTTCTCTCCCTCGCCTTCCTCCTCGTCGAGCCCCGGAGCCAGTCACCATGTCCCGCCGTCGCCTTCCTCCTCGTCTGCTCAACCCTAAACATCACCATCATCACCTCATCAACTCTCTCCCTCTCTTCCTCGTCTCGGTACAACCCCGAGAAACGGTCTGGAGGAGCTAAACCAGAGCTCCAAGCTCTCCCGTCTTCGGGTTTCGATTTGGGGCTTAGGATTTGGGATTTTGATTTGGGGTTTTGGGTTGTGTTTTTACGGTCGGCCGGAGCTGTACAAGCTCCGGCCTTCTTCTCCGGTTCCTTTTTTACCGATATCTCGATATTTTCGTATAATATCACGATATTTTACCGAAAACCATTTGGATATCATTTAGAATATCTGGGGGTCAAAATAACGAAATTATCGGCGATATTTCGCCGATAATTTCGATATTTTGGTCCATGATCAAAAGTGAATGTTAGGGTTTGCCGCCAAAATAGCATTGCCACTAAATCCTAAGACCATCTCCAACCCTTGAGCTAAAAGTCAAATTTTTTAGCTCGAAAAATTTAGCTATTAGCCCAAAAACAGTTTTTCTACTCCAACCCTTTCTAGTCTAAAATTTTAGCCCGAAATTATTAAAGAATAAACTTAAGCTATTTTTTTTCTTAAACTAATTTAAAAAAAAAATATGTAGACTATCGTAAATTAATTTTATGAACATTTTAATCAAAACAAATTTAAATTTCGATAAATATTTTCATTCAGTTTGGTGGAGCCCACACCGATTTCTGGGCTAAATTCTTGGAGGAATCTGGCCTTGGTTTAGCATTTAGCCCGAATTTTCCCCTTGGGTTGGAGTGAGTTTGAGGGGAAATTTTGGGGGGTAATTTGGCTTTTAGCCTAGGGTTGAAGATGGTCTAAAGGGGCCAAAAACAAAGGTGAGTGGTATGGAAAGTAAAGTTTTGTGAAACCGTTGTTTTCATTAAAAAAAAGACAAAAAAGTAACCTCTTGCTGTAAAACTTGTATAGTTTCGAAAAGCTAATACTACTCATATGTAAACACTAAAATATCCAAACATTAGTAATGTGTCAAGGATACGAGTACTGAAATAATAAGCAATAATATTTGCAAAGCTTATCAAAATCATATATGCACATAAGTTATGCAGATGTTAGCTATATGAACATGCTAGGTGTATAAGCTACATTCTAGTACTATAATCACAAGAAGATTGGCCTAAGCGGTTGCATATGAGTCCTAGTTGCCTACTGCAATCTAGGGCTAGGCTGACACCTATTTTGAATTCAAAGTAAACGTAATAGTGCATATGAACATACACATAAAGTTAGTCCTGGTTCAAACAGTACAAATAAAAAAAGACACCGTACAAACATTTATGATGAGTAGACATAGTACAAGAATGATCATATCACAGTTTGTAAACAACAAATAATAAGCTCGGATTTTGATGAAGGTTTTAACTACAAAAGAGCACACCTTGACGTAGCTTCGAAAAGGTCAGTTGAAAGACTGAGTTACAAGGTGAACCTTACATTAGCCGTTCATACCGTGGTGGAAGATTCATCAATCTGAGAAACGGTTGATCAATGCGACAACTAAAATTTGACTGATTGGCATTCCAAATTATCAAAAGTTTTTGCAATTTGAAGCTGGATAGCATTAAATCTTGCGATCGTATTGATTTTCTGTTGTTATGGAATTTTTTATCCGGCTCTTTTTAGCTGAATCGTAAGTGTCACTCATTATACGGTGTGTGAGAACATGCTATGATGTGCTTTGCAATAGAATCAGTGGGGTCTGCGTCAAGGAGATCTTATGTCTCTGTATCTATACCCACATGTTGTGCACTATCTTTTCATATGAAGAGTGAGTTTTTTCAATTTGTACCTGAATTTCACTTATGGTCCTTCATTTATGTAATGCGTCTCATGTTCAGTCTTCATGCCAACTTTTTCATGTCTTCTTACACAAGTACTAAGGATATAAAGTAAAGTCCCTTCCAAATTGCACACTAACTAATTCAAGTTGATCAAACTATTCGTTATCACAACATGCCTAGATCATGAATCATGACAGTAGTGAATGGATTGAAATTTTTTATGTTATCATTAGTTTGGCTTGAAGATTCTCTCTGATATTATACAGAAAGTCTTCTTACAAGACTCTAGTTGTACTTGATTGTCACAAAATTGAGGAATGTTATGTTGTCAATCCTTAGAAGATTAGATATTGGTAAGAGCACTTGATGATGACCGTGCTAGGAATTATGTATTGGTAAGAGCACTTAGACAATGTGCTAGCACTTTTCCACTTTACACTCTTTTTTCCACATGTTGGTGGACCTTTTCTATCCTTTCCGTTTTTCCTGCCTTATTTTTATACTTTCTTTTGGCACGAAACATTATCTTTTTTTTTTTTTTTTTTTTTTTTTACACTTTTCCTATAAACAACCACCTTTTAAAGGTAAAAATACGTATACCAATCTCCATAATAGAATAAGAACTCGTTTAGAAATTTTTTATTCGTGAAAATATTTTTGAAACAAATTCTTAGTAAAAATATAGTGAATTTTAGAAAAGCACTTAAAGTGCTTCTTGAAAGAAGCACACAAATGATGTTTATTGTAGAAAGAAAGCACTTCAAGTGCGTTTGGAATCTTAAAACATTTTTCTCTAAAAGTGCTTTTAGTCATTTTAAAAGCACTTCCAAACCATCACTAATAAAGAGGAAAATGAAACAAATCAAGTACCTCATTATCTTCTTATCATTTTAAATTTATGTGACATTTTGGACATCATGTTCTACAAAATGTTGTTTTCTAATGTTAGTCCTATGCTTTAGTAATATTGTTCTTCGTATATGAATAAGTTGTATGACTTTTATGAATGATGAATTTGATACTATTTGACTCTTATTAATGTGTGTGTATATATATTTGTATAAAAACAACGTTGCTTTCTAATAATATGTACTAAGAGTTTTTAACAGTGCACTCGATTCCAAGTTTAAATCTCTTATCTTGACATTATTTATATAAAAATAAAAAATATATAAAGTAGTGACCTTTAAAATATACAATTAGAATGGACTAAATAATTTGTAACATCCTTACTTGATAAGGTCCTTAACATATGATTAAAGTATTGTGGTCCCTCATCTTACCCATCTTTTGACCTTATCTGCCTTTTTATAATTACTCTTATCCGATTTAACAAAAAGTTATTGAATTTAAAAGGCTGGCTTGTGATGACCATCATGACAAATAGGGCCATGATATACACAGTGGGAGCTGCCATGGGCTGGAATTGCCAGCCATGATAAATAAAAGTATACCATCCATCAATATAAACAAACAGCATACGAATGTAGGACAATTGGGAGCGCCAAAATCGTTCTTCTATTGGTAAGCATACTCTATGAGCAACTTCAATGTAAGAACCCTCTCTCCAGTCAATACATTATTCAATCCATCCAGTGAACAGTAACTGCTCTTAATGAACATTGTATTCCTCTGGCAATTGTCTTTTGCATCTCCACTCCTGCACTTGAATAGCCCTAGCAATTGGCAATAAAATAATACATAATAATTTTATTTGTAATTTCGGATAATATTTTTAATCGTTCTCATTGCGCCACGTGTCATTATCCGAAAAGCTAATAACAATAAAATATTTGTATTTTTTTATTTATAAAAAATTTCAAAAAAAATTTATTTGTTATTTCGAATAAGATTTTTAATCGTTCTCGTTGCGCCACGTGTCATTATCCGCAAAGACAATTATTGGTGGTGAATTTCCGATAAGATTTTTAATCGTTGTCGTTGCGCCACGTGTCATTATCTGAAAAGACAATTATTGGTGATGGATTTCCGATAAGATTTGTAACTAATCACGTCGTGACACGTGTCACAATCCGATTACAATATTTGAGGATAGATTTCCACTAGATTTTTAACGAATGACGGCATGCCACGTGGTATTATCTACAACCTAATCCTTGCCCAAATCCTCCATATAATCCACCCTCCATCCTCAGAAATCTCACACCAATTTTCTCAAGCTCTCTATCATTATTCATAGTTTCTACTTCCTTCTTCACCAAAATCCTTATCATTATTCATAGTTTCTGCTTCCTTCTTCAACAAAATCCCTATCATTATTCATAATTTTTGCTTCCTTCTTCACCAATGTCTTCTTCTTCTTCAAAGATGATGTGGGAAATCGATCAAGAAGAGGAAGAATTGTTTAACCAATCAGAAGGAATGTTCAATGTTGGGGATTGGGCCCAAAATGAGATGGAAGATGATGATGAGCGTAGACGGAGAGATGACGAATCGAGAATGGCACGAGCCTCACATTCCCGTCGAGTCGTCCAAGCTGTGGCTCAGATCTGCAAGCCCAACCGTGCTGTAAACATTGATAGAAACAGGCAACGACGAGGTCAGGAGCTCTTGGACGATTATTTTGTCCGTAACAGTGCATTCCCTGATACGTACTTCCGACGTCGTTTTAGAATGGAACGACATTTGTTCAACAGAATCATGGGCGTTGTTTCCAACCATGATTCTTACTTTATGCAAAAGCCGGATGCATTTGGTGCTATGGGCCTCCTGCCTGAGCAAAAAATTATTGCTGCTTTGCGGATGCTTGCATATGGAGCAGCTGTAGACCAAGTGGACGAGATAACGAGGATGGGAAAATCAACCATTCTTGAGTCCCTGATAAGGTTTTGCTCGGCAATCGAATTTATCTACAGCAATGAGTACCTCCGGAGACCTACTCATATGGACTTGGAAAGGCTTCTGAAGAATGGCGAGATGCAAGGTTTTCCAGGAATGATTGGAAGCATTGATTGTATGCACTGGACTTGGAAAAACTGTCCAAGTGCATGGCAAGGCGCTTATGGGGACATAAAATGATCAAAAAGTATCATTTTTGAGGCGATGGCATCTTTTGATACTTGGATTTAGCACGCGTTTTTCGGGGTTCCGGGAGCTCAAAATGATCTCAATGTCTTTGCCCAATCCCCAGTGTTCGATGAAGTCCTGCAAGGAAAGGCACCAAAAGTCATATACTGGGTCAACGAACGTAAGTACGATGGGCCATACTACCTAGCAGACGGCATTTACCCAAGGTGGGAATGCTTTGTCAAAACAGTGCCTCGTCCACAAAGTATAAAGGAAAAATACTTTGCAAGCTGTCAGGAAAGATGCAGGAAGGATGTGGAGCGTTGTTTTGGTATACTCCAAGCTCGCTGGGCTATTGTTAGGGGTGCTGCCAGAATGTTTGATGTGGAGTCGCTTCGATCTATCATGATGACGTGCATCATTCTTCACAACATGATTGTGGAAGATGAGTACGATTATGATGTCGTTGATGACTATGAGCCAGACGCGATGAACAATTCCAGAACACAAATATATTGTGCTCATGACGCCACAGAAGAACCCGTGCAACATGAGCCAATACAAAGGGATGGACGTTACAATGATAGAGTCATTCAACGATATACTGCACTTCAAAGGCCATATATGCACAATGCCCGCCAAATTGACTTGATAGAGCACTAATGGAAATTGAGGGGTGTTGAAGATACTTAAGTTCATTAGTGTTTGTTTTTATTTGGTGTGTTTATTTTATTTTATGTGGTGTGTTTTTGTAGTTCATTTAGTGAGTTGAAATGTAATTTTGGTTTGTTGATGTAATTTTATTTGGTGTGTTTTTTTGGTATGTTGATGTTATTTTATTTGGTGTGTTTAAATGTGTTTTGAATAAAGTACTAAATTCAATAAATTGGAAACAACATAAAGTACTAAATTCAATAAATTGCCAAATTAAATAAATATACTCTTTGTTTAAATAAACTACTAAATTCAATAAATTGGAAACAACATAAAGTACACTATTCAATAAATTAGAAATTACAACCCGAATTGATTGGAAAATTATGTGTTCCTGTATGGATAATCATCATCTAACCAATTTGTGGTGCTAGGATGATCTTCTGTTGTCGTGCTAGGACCATCTTCTGTTGTCGTGCTAGGACCATCTTCTCTTGCTCTTGCTTCTCTTGCACGCCTCCTTTGCACCACGTTCGCTTTCTTCGACTTCCAAAAATATTCGGAGACTTGCCTTCTAAAGGCTCCTTCATAATGTCACGATCTCATTGGGCCTCTCTTTCTTGTCTTCTATGTTCCCTTTCTTGCCGAAGTAGTTCTCTTTCTCTCTCATCAACTGCAAATTTTTTCTCAAGAGCTGCAGCTTTTGCATCCTCTCTGGCATTATCAGCCTCAAATTTAGCCATTTCTCGGGCTATAGTCAATTCACCTTGGTGGGCAAGGTCTTCCATATATTTTGCATAATCATTCTTTGAAGCATTGCCTTTTCTCTTTGAAGCCTTCTTACCTTGAGGCCTAATTGGAAAACGGGTCGACCCCGACGCTTGTTCAACGGGGGGCGTTTCAGGCACTTCTTCTGCATCATCTTCATCAAGATCATGCGAGGCATGATCAGGTGTAGAGTGTATAGGGGTGCTGTTCATGAAAACTTCTGGATCGACAGGCACAACTCTGAATTTAGGACAATCTTTGACAACATTCCAACATTCAAACTTAGTGAATGTTTTGTTTTTGCTTTTGGTTTTGGCACTATACCAAGCTTGTGCTTGAAGTTCCTATACAATGCAGGAGAATAAATAATTATAACGAAAATAGGTAACAAATAAATAATACAAACAAATAATTATAATGAAATTAGCTAACAAATAAATCATACAAACAAATAATTATAAGACCTACTCCAACCCTGGGCTAAATGCCAAATATTTAGCCCAAAGTTCCCCCCCAAACCCTCTCCAACCCAAGCTAAATTATTGGGCTAAATGCCAAATGCCAAAGTTGGGCCAAATTCCCCCCCAGATCGCGTGGACTCGCTGAAAATGGCCCAGACGCAGCCCACTCACATGCCCCACGAGCCCCATGCTGGCTGCCTCCCTCTGAAATCCGACAGGGTGGACCCCAGCGCAGGGGGCTGTCGGCCACCAACCCAGAGCCTAACGGCTCTTTTAAGCAATCCAACGGTTTGGGTTTAAATACCCTAGGTTGATCCAACGTTCCACATTCAAATTTCATTTTTAAAAAATATGTTATTTTAAAATACATTGAATCCAACGGTTGAGATTAAATATAATCAAATCCAACGGTAAAAAAAAAGATCTAACGGTCCAAATTTAAATCTAACGGCTAAAATAATTAAAAAAAATTATTTAACTCAAAATTCACCCAAAAACTCTATAAATACCTATGTATTTGTTCAAACATCCACACAAAACTCAATTTTCTCCTACAATTCTTCCAATTTATCTTTCTACCATTTCTTTCCATTTCCAAATTGTTCAACATGGCAAGAAAGTTGAAATATTGGTGAAAGTTAAAGGCTTGCTTTGTGAAAAATTTAATGATTTTTCAATATTTATCGGAATTTAATTTTTTTTAGATTAAAAATGTTCATAAAATTAATTTACGATAGTCTACATATTTTTTTTTTTAGATTAAAAATGTTCATAATACAAACAAATAATTATAATGAAAGTAGGTAACAAATAAATCATACAAACAAATAATTATAATGAAAATAGGTAACAACTAAATAATACAAACAAATAATTATAATGAAAGTAGCAAACAAATAAATCATACAAACAAATAATTATAATGGAAATAGGTAACAACTAAATAATACAAACAAATAATTAAAATGAAAGTAGGTAACAAATAAATAATACAAACAAATAATTACAATGAAAGTAGCTAACAATTAAATAATATATTGTTACCTGATCCGCTAAACTTTCCCCACTTCGAATATTACCACTAGCGTGTGCCAAGGCGTCTCTCCACGTAGTACACGATGTATTAAGTAATTTCCAACGACTGGACAACGATTCTTTGGTTCTTTGCCCACCCATTTTCTTAAGATAATTGGTATGAATAAGACTCCACATTTCTCGTAATTGCATCTCATTACCCGTAAGCGAATCATGAGTAACTTTAACCCAGTTAGCACACAACGCAACATCTTCTGAAAGCGTCCAATTCGAACCTGCAACAGTAGTCATTTTGTTTGAAAAAAATTGGATTGAAACTTGGAGAGAAAGATAGGAATGTGATTGAAAGTAGTTGAGAAAATATGAAATTGTGGTGTAAGGTAGATGAAAATGACAAGGTATTTATAGAAAAGTAAAAAAAAAAAATTTCGGATTTTTATTCATTTTTTAACAATTTTTAATTATTTTATTCAATTAATTAATCTCTACCATTGGATTTTAAAAAAAAAACTGAATTCCAACACTCCAGATTGTGCCACGTGGCACAATGGTAACATTTCTGAATTTTAAAACTATTTTTTTTTAATTTATAAAGGAGATTAATATCAACCGTTGATCTCAGATCCAACAGTTGATATTAAATAAGAGTTTTTTTTTACCATTGCAAATCGGACAATTAATATTAAGTAGCCGTTGAGATCGTACGCACCGTGGGAAGCCACGTGGCTTCCCAACGGTAACATTGCTGCAAGTGAACTGCGGGCCCCAGGCCCTGTTTTGTTGTCTGTTCACGCTCGCCCACGCGTGCATGACACGCATGTGCCTGAAGCAGCCCTCGGGCTGGCAATCCTCGTCGGGCCTGTGAGTCGGGCCTGTGAGTCGGGCCTCGCCTGTTGCTCGGGCTGCCTAACGCTGGAGCAATTTGGACGGGCTATCTGGCCCTGTTCCTTCCATTGTCCCCCGAGCAAAGTCCTTCGCTGGACTTGCTCTAAACAAGTTTTTAAATGAGAATCATCTCTGAATCTTCTTTGTGAGGATTTCGAAGATCTATAAATTATGTTTGTTCATCATATATCGTGCGGTTAGAATTTTTTTTTAATTTTTTAAATTTAAAATTGAATATAGTATCTGACGAGAATTGATCACACGATGTACAATAAACAGACACGATAAATGAATTCCTAGAATCCTCGCAAAAAGGATTCAGTGAGAATCCTCATTCCAATTTTTCCATGATGCAATTGAGCATTGAGTACCTAATGAACGTCTAGATTTAAACACTGAGATTGCAAATTGCTGCAAAAGTAATGGAGCATTCAGTATCATGAATCATTGGAACCACACCTTACTCTAAAACATAAAACCACACATTACTCTAAGACATAAAGGGTGCGTTTGTTTGGCTTCGTTAGCCTTCATAGGATTACACTAGACTAAGTGCTAGTGAAATATGGGATTTGTTATAAGCGGAGACTAGTTTTAATGAGACTAGCACCGACTAAACTGGACTACAAGCTTCACTAGAGGGTCTTAGCGAGAACCTCCAAAAACGGACGGACTGCTAATCTTGACTCTGCAACGCTTCCCTCCTGTTGTAACATCTCACGTCGACTAACGGAAAGGGGTGATGTGTCTTATATGCAGAAGCTCTCATCAATATAGCATGAGGCATTTTGAGAACTCATTGGCTTTGGGTTCTATCGGAACTCCAAAGTTAAGCGAGTTCAGGCGAGAGCATTCTTAGGATGGGTGAACCACTAGGAAGTTCTTGTGTGAGTTTCTAGAAACAAAACCGTAAGAGCGTGGCCCAAAACGGACAATATTGTGCTACGGCGGAACTGGTCTGGGATGTGACCCATGCTTCCCCCTTTCATCTTCTCATTCCTTGCGCACAACCCCCCAGATCTCGCAAAATTCAAAACAAAAGATGAAAAATTATGTAGCCTTTCCCTTTTCAAAACCAGATCTAACTCCCCAAATTTGAACCCGAAAATTAGAAAACCCAGAAAATTCAAAAAAGCCAGAAACACAGAATACTCAACTGAAGCACAGAAGGGAATAAAGGATAAAGAAACACAAAAAATCCGAAGACCAGACAAATGAAACAACAAAGGGAACAACAAAGATAAAGGCCAAAACAGCAGCCAAAGGACAAAAGGGAATAGAGGATAGAGAAACAGGTTGCTCTTTGGTTTTATTTTTTTTGAGATTTGCAATGAAATTTCTGAGATGAAGTAAAAAGGCGGGAGAGAGATTTGGAAGACGTCGGTTCTCTTCTTGTAAAATGTAATGGCAGATTACTTTTGAGTGATACATTAATTAGGTTTTTAAAAATTAAATAAATACAAAATAATTTTATAATATAATATTTATTTTTGTGTTTTTGCTTATAAGGAAAAAGTAAATTAAAAATGATAAAAAATTAATTTGGATCCTCAAATATTTTAGTCCATAGTTTGGTTCGACAGTACACCAAACACTTCACTTTTCTTATCCAGCTTAGTTCAAGCCAAACTAGTCTAGCTTAGTCCTAAAAGTTAGTCCAAAATAGTTCAATACAACAAACACACCCTTAATTTATTAACTAATTAGCACTTGAGCCATCGAGGACAATTGCTTTTGAAATTAAGTATAATTTTTATATAACGATATGTTTACACTAAATGTGAGAAAATAAAATATTTTTAAACTTATCATCTATCTATAAGATTCGAACATAACATTTCTTAAAAAATAAAGAGAAATGTTACTAATCGTAGTACTAAGTGACAAAATCAAATATAAATATTAATTCTGGAGTAACACTAGGTAAAGTTAAGGATTACATGAATGAACCCAAAAAATTAGCAAATGCCTCTTTACCACAGTAATGGAAAGATGTTAAGCCATTGCATGAAAGCGTGAGTTCGAACTCCGTTGATAACTAATTTTAAAAAAAAACCCAAAAAATTAATTACATCTTTACAGCATAAGAGTTATGTTAAAGAGCATATAAATTAGAAACAACTAATAAGGAAAAAAAGAAAAAAGAAAATAAGGTATCCTTGAATTACAATTGTTAAAGATTAGATATCAAACATTTTGTTGAATATTTATATCCTTAAATTCTACAAATATTACACAAATAATCACTCCTAATTTTGGTCTATACCAAAAATAATTAAAATAATAATTAGCTAACTCATAGTAATAGTCACTAGTAGTCAGTAACTCGGAAACTCAGCTGAGTCGGCTCAACTCAACTCGCTCCACTCAAACCCCCACCGCCCCGGTCCCTCCAAAAAAAAAAACATACAGATTCGATCATTCGACCAAAAACAAATTAACATACAGATTTATCAGCCAACCCTCGAAGCAACGGCCGAGATTCACTCAAATACTCGAGCTGATTCAGAGCATCAACGTGGCAGCGTCTCTGGAGATCCTCGATGCTCAAGAACCGCCCGGAGTTACCGGATTCGGACTGGGCCAGGACTCGAAGAACCTCTTCGAAAAACGACTCGTCGCACGGGATGGCCAAGGGCCCTTGGTTGGCGAAGCCGTACTCCTCTTCGGCCTGTACTAGAAGCTTCTGGAAGATGGGGTGGTTCAGGTACGTCGCGCGCACGATAAACCGCTTGCAGCTGCTGCCTACGCAGATCGCCACGTGTCCCGAGGGGACGTCGGACGGCGCGGATGCGGCCCTGAGGCGCGCCTTCTTGTGCCAGCGCTGTAACATTTGACGGATTCTGACAATGCGTCGGAGTTTGTTGCATTTGCTGATCGCCGGCGACATTTTCCCGGAAAGTTGTGGGAAAGAGTGGGAAAGTGGGAGCTGTTAAAAAAGATTGTTCGTGGGGGTATGGGAATTTATTGGCGGGAGGATTATATGGGACATGAAGAAGTGAAATGCCCCTGGAGTTGTAGATATTTACGAGATTGTGCCGGTTGTTATGGGTTGTTGGCTAGGCCATGTGATGGGTAGAAAGGAAAGTTGAGATAACATGGGATTGGTGGACTAATGTTTAGTTTCGTGATAGATGTGCCATTGCCCCCATTCAATTTGAGATTAGGTAAATGCTTGATTGGCTCCTGACAACAAACAAACAATAGATATGCTTGATTGGGGGAGAGTTGCCTACGCGGGTACGGCGGTACATCATTTTCAGATTGACGCATGTTATCATTAGTAAATGTCATGAAATATCAAATTATACTCCATCGTTAATTACTTTGTTGGGTACCCTATTTTCATGTATAACAACAGTACAACATGTCATTAACATTCAACGTAATTACTACTGTTTACATTTTTTGAGGTTATATAATAATAATCAAGCTATAGTTAATAATACATAATGACGTTGTCATCGCTGTAATAAGGTTGGTTTTTATGTTATGAATGACCCATTACCCTGTCAATGTAGGTTATTATACTTGGACTTGATTGCATTACACCCAACGTTATAATGCTCATCTTATTACATGATAGAGGTAGGCTATTACTAGGGACGCCATGAAATAATTACACATCGTTTCAGTCACTTACCTTCTTGCCTAATAGTGTTACAACATGACTTATATTCAACGTCTGAATTATAAAAAAAAGATACAGTTACACTTTAGTCGTTAACATTTACAATTACACTATAGTTGTTAACATTTACAGTTACACTATAGTTGTATTACACTCTAATTAAGGTTAATTATATAATAATAATGATAAAGTTACTGTTAATAACAAATAATGATGTTGTTATTACTGTAACAAGGTTGGTGCGTACCTTGTGAACGCCTTATTACACTGTCAAGATAAGTTCTTATATATTGACTCAATTGCATTACACTACCAACCCTTTTTTTCTCTCTTAAACGGTACCATAGGCTAGCCCATAGAAAAAAAGGGAACTTGTCACATCCCGTCTCTCCCATAGTAAGATATTGCCTACTTTGGGCCATGCCCTCACGGATTTGTTTTTGGACAAGAGAACCTTACTACCCAAAATGCGTCTCACTAAGAAGAGATGGACATGGCCATGGACCAACCCTTACCTCGCCAATGTGGGATACTACAAAATTTTAATGAAAACTCCTGGTATTATTCACTTTAACGAAAAACCACATTTTTACACTAAAAAGTCAATTATGGTACTATTTACTTTACCTTTTATTTTGTCTTTATCGTTAAAGCTTAAAGTTTTCAAGCTATTTTCATTATTTTTTTAGAAAAATATCAAAACTAATGTTATTGTGATAATCTTAATAATTTTTTTAAATTATATTATTAATGTAAAATATTGTCATGGTGACGTGTCCAATGTAAATAAGTCATCCTTGGTTGATTGGAAATGTAGGGAAAAAAGTTGGGTTAGGGCAATTAGCTGAAATGTTTAGTTTTTAATATTTAGTTGCATAAATGATTAATTTTTATCATCTCGTCATTATATTATCTCTGTATTGTCGTTATGTCATCATTATGTAATCGATATATGATTAATATATCGTTGTTGCAAGAAACTGTTTATTTCTGTAACCAAATGTTATAAACCGATCATTCTAGCTAATTGTTTAATAAAATAAGACTGTTTTTGGCGTATTTGGAGTATGCCATGGGCTTGTTGAGTGACCAACTAGCAACTATATGCAACTGGATTCTCTCTTGTAAGCGCCAAAAAATGAAAAGGCATTTTGCCAAGTTTGTTAATGTCTTCCAACTAACAGTTGCATTGTGTTTAGTAAAGTTAAATACAATATTTTATTGGGTATAGATTCAAGTAACATGAAGGTGTCTGTGAACAATTCCAATTAAAATTGGACCAAAGAGAGTGATATTTTATGTTTGATACAATTCTATTCGCTTTCATTTAAATTGAAAATTGAATGCTCCCTAAATGTACGTATACAGTGTATATATATATATATATATATATATATATATATATATATATATATGTTGTGGCCTACATTTTCTAGAGAGGTGCGGCAAAGAGAAAAAGAGAGATTGGAGAAGAGTCTTGAGGAATTGTGTTGTTAATTCCCCAGTCCTTGTGCCTTTATTTATAGTAATTAGGAGGAGAGAAACTTGCTCTCCAAGTAATATAAAGTCTATTAGGAAAGATCTTCTAAATCCCAAAGGATTCCTACTTTATCTCTACTTAGGATTTACACAATCACATATTGATAAGAACATATGTCACAACACTCCCCCTTGAGTGTGCAAAAACTCAAGTAAATGGCGCATCAGATCTTCAGGCAAATGTAGAAGCAGTTAGTGAAGTCGTCTCGTCTAGTTGGCACAAGTAGTGAATGCGAGTCTCAAAACAAATGGAAGAATGCATAGGTAGTAAAACTCACAAAACCTCGCTATGGCAAAACCCAAGGTGGGAGAAAAACCCATAGGCTAAGGAGAAAAGTGAGAAGTTGCATTAAGTCAAAACTATACTTCTTCTGGACGCAAGTAGAAGAGCTCTCAAGGGTATGATCAGCCCAGGATGGGAGCCTCGTTAAAACCTAGTTAGGTAGCAAAAACCCAGTGGGAAAAATGCTCCTAATCGTAGGGAAAAAGAGTACATTAAGATCAAGTGAGTATACTTCTGAATACTCCCCCTGAGTTTGACAAAACTTCCAAATGAAACTACAAGCATTACAAATGAGAAAGTTACGCATACCAATTCATCAGACAAGCTTCTAGAAGGGTAGACTTCGGCAGTGACTCTGTGTAGATGTCGGCAAGGTTGTCTGGGATTGGACTGCTTGACTTCAATCTTCTGATGCTCATGCTGATGTAGACACAATATGCTTGGTGTTGACTTGTTGGATGTATCATGGTCTGGTTGATACATACAACGTTATCTTCATGGATCGTTGTTGGGACTCAACGATGGATGAAAATCGCAGGGATTTTGAATATGCTCAACAAGAGTTCTCGACTACATCTCTCACGTGATGAGACATAGTGAGTCTTGGAACGATTCAAAGGTTTTGCAACAAAAGGTCTATCTGGTTGACCTCCAAGATATTGCGGTGTTCCTTAATGGTAAAGACATAACCATGTGGGAATGTACCTTGTGCGGTAAGATAAACGGTCTGATTCAGCGAATCCCACAAGGTAGGCATCATTCCGAAGATCAAGGGGGTGTGATCTATTCTGAGATGTATAGGGATAGATAAGCCCAAATCCGTAGTAATGGAAAAACGTCTTTAACACCAAGTTTGGTGGTAGCGTGTTAGGCGCAGTGCTGCTTTATGCCAAAAGATTATCAGCACATAAGATGTCTGACCTAGTGCATTTGAGCTAAGTACAACAAACGCCAATGGTACTTAGATATGGCTGCCTCACGTTCCAATATGGAATCTTATGCTCCATACCCTCCGTAAAGGTCTTATTTGCATCTAACATACAGACGATCAGGGTATACTTAGACATAACACCTTCTGGGTCTAGTTCGAGTGGTGGACCAGAATACCATCAAAACTAGCTCGAAACTTCATTACGAACATTTGAAGTCGTTTAATTAAATTTTAGATTAGGAATTTATAAACTCCCACCTTGTGGGAAAAAAGGCCTAATTAGATTTAAGTATGTTTAAGGGGACTAATCATATAAAGGAATGGTGGACCAATCAAATTAAAAGAGCTAAGGACCAATCAGAAAATAGAGGGAGAGAGACAGAGAGAGCCAATCATGAGAAGAGAGAGTGTACCCTTTTTCTTCCTGTCTACCCATCCCGGCAACCTCCCATTTTCCATCACCGATTCCAGCCAAATTCGGTGGAATTTTTCGATGCCACCACCACTCTCTTGAAGCTCTTACCCCCTCTACAAAATCCAACCAAGAACCACCTTGATTAACCTCTATACGTGGTAGTACGAGGCCCCAAAACCCGATGAAAACCAATGGTGCTTCGAACACTCTTTTCATTTAGTGAATCGGCAAAGCGATGGCCGACACCACCACTTGGGTTTTGTAGCCCATCATCCCAGGAGTAAATCCTGACCAGCCTAGACCCTATTGGACCACCGTAGACGACGAATCGACGCTAGGAAGCTTTAGGCACCCGCTGGCTTTATCGGTGAAATTGACCATCTTCCGTCCACTTTTGGACTTCGTGGCAGGTATAAAACTTTTTCTTATTGTTGAGCTCTACTACCTGTAAATTTTGTTAGAATTTGGAGTTAGTAAAAAAAATGGGTTTCTAGTCGCTGGAAACCATCGCATGCTGCAGCGTGTGGCGGTCGTGCGTGGGTTAAGACCCGACATGCTTATCCTAGGTTAATTTAGATACCCTGATTCCATATTTGACACCTGATTTACGGAATTCCATTGTTTGATTATAATTTCATTAAGGTCTACCACTTGATTCTTATATGAATCAACGATCTGACCGTTGGATCGTCACCAAACCTAAATAAATTATAGTACGTAATATTTGAGAATCATAGGAACTTACGGATCAGTAATCCAACGTATGGATCTTCCCGAATTGAAATTGTAAGCTCGTAAAATAAAACGTTGACCACCACTTAATTTTAGCAATTAGTAGAAATCCGACTGTTGGATTGTTTCGAAACTTTAGGATGTTGTTCTAGAAGCTTATTGAAACTCTTGGGAAGTTACGAATCGGAAATCCTAGGTGAGGATCTTTCAAATCAAGTTACGTAGGGTCGTGGACCCTATCGTCGGCCTTTGACTGACAGTTGACTTTTGTTTCAAATCATTCTAGAACGTCCTTAGGGATATGTTCTATGTAAGTTACATGTTCTATCGATAAGAATTCTGAGATGTGCTTTGATAATTGATCTAGGCGACGATCGTTTGTGACGCCTTGATATTCGTACTAGGGAGTTGTAGCACAGACTCCAGGTGAGTGGGTCTTTTCCTTTTTATAGTATATGAATGATTGATAGTTTATGCAAATGCTTTTAAATTGATTTATGCATATTTATGCCATGGTTTATTAGTTTTAAAAATGCTGCTATGTGGTTGAGATTTATATATCATCATGGCATATCCATATGCTTATTACTTGCATAAAATTGTTATGATTTTTTTTGAAATGCCAAGGTGAATACGGGATGCACAGGTAAGTCCAAGTAAGGCTATGTGATGAATTGAGATGGTTGAATCTTATAGCATGCTTACATATAGATTGCTCATCATTGCTACACCCCAAGTGAGTGCTCAGCCTCGGGCCAGGTTAGTCGTTCACGTGTATGTTCACTTCCCAGCACCGCACGTTTCTCTTGGATCCAAGTAGGTGCTAGCCCTGTCGTACAGGTCACATTAGGTGACTCCAACTCGTAGGTGACTACGTATAGTGCAAGCCTTCATGTGATCGTAGCACTAGAGTTATTATTATTACACCTAGCCATGTCGTACACGTCACATTAGGTGACTCTGATTAGTGTGTTAGCATATGACTGATGAGCGATAGGTGTAGTCGTACAGGTGACATTAGGTGACTCCGACTGACATATTAGTATGGATTACAACATATAATCATATCCATATTGCTATTGAGTTTTTCTGCAGTGATATTTCTGGACTTACTTTTGGCATGCATTTGATTGTCTTACTTATATGTAGTATGATATTTTAGAAACTATACAGGTTTTACAATGATGGGTTATAATGTTTTCAAAGTTTTTTATTAAAAATTTATTTTCAGGCCCACTCACCCTTGCTTTTCGCCTCTCTAGGTTTTAGTAGCTAAGCTTTCATATTGATGAGCATTGTTGGAAAATCTTGGTGTAGAGGATTACCATCGATGGTATAATTCTCACCCTATTTTACTGTACTGTACTTATGCTCTGTCATCACGTGTGAAATGAGTTTATTCTCGCTCACCAGCGCACTCTTGTATTTAGGCACTTTTAGGTTTAAATTTATCCACATTTTTCACATCAATACACTTTATGATTTCGTCACCTCCCAGCTGTTGGCCAGTATAGCTCAATTCGGAGCCCTAGTGGACATCACGTGCCGGGGTGCGTCTGTTTGGTATTAGAGCATAAGTTGGGCAGTATTGCATCTATCACACACGTGATTTAAGCATTCTAGGTTCTTGAGCCTAATTTTTGAATCTTGCTACCTCGTTGAGCACGAAAAATGTATTAGCTTTTTCTAGGTCTTGAGTGACTTAGTCAACTTATCAACCTTTCAGAAGATCATTTTGGTGAACGCCTCTAAATTATTAATGAAGAATTTCCCTGCCAAGGAAAGATGTAGATTTGAGATAAGTTGATGACCCTGAAGCAGGGTCACTATATTGACAGTTATGCATCACAGGAGAATTACCTACCAATTCCTCTACCATTTAGTCATTTATACCAACCCTTTTGAGAATGAAAGCTAAGAATAGTTTTGATCCCTTAGCAGTATCTGTTAGTATATCATCTATCAGAACTCCTACGAAGTTTACTTCGTCAAAAGTTTCAGAAATGTCTCTAGTGACAATTTGGTGCTAAAGGGGTAGCACTCGACGTAAGAATAGCAGGAGGACAATCACTTATGGTTAGTAGAAATCCTTGAAGTAGTAAGTGTTTCCCCTAGAATTGATGAAACTATCTCACAGGACAAATTTCTTACCAATCACCCGAAACCATTTACCTGAGCGGGATCTAACCTGTGATTAGTCTATAGTGGCGTTACTAATTGACGATACTATCCAATATCCAGAAGTTGTCAACCGGTATTCAAGGGGTATGATTTCTGATATCGGACACATACTAGTATCTGGGAGTGATCACAGTTCAAGGGTAACGAACAATATCAAAAATATCAAAAGTATCATATATGTATTAAGTAGTGGCATGACTGATAGATTGGTTAATAGTGACTGCCTGAGCCGAAGAAACTTAGGTTCAAGCTTTTTATTATGACAGTAAACGAATGGGTGTTTTTACCTTATAAACCATCTAGGTAAACAAAACCTCTTCGACTAGCCGATTTCCCGATCATTTCCTCAGGTAGACAGTAGAATCAAAGTACGAACTGATTTCTGACTGTTGAGGTGAATTGAGTATCGAGAAATATATGAAGACCTATTAGCATGCGGCGTAGTGAAAGTAAGTATTATGGTACGTTTCGAGGATGTACATCCAGGAGTCATATTCGAAAATCTTACATGGATTATCACCAAATGGTGAAGTGAAGTACACCAGCAATTCACTATCTCGTACTACAACAGTTTTCCTTACGACTTTTCGAATAAGTCCTGCATCATTGAAAGAACTTAGTTACTAAAGCTTGCCGATTGGGGAATTACCCAACTAAACATTTTATCAAGCGAACCTCAATCCTATCCGCGAAGGTGAAAGACTAAACCTTAAGATCGTACCTAGATTTTAGCCACTCAATCAGGTGACGATTGAAAACGTTAACCCCTACTTCGAGTTGATGGTCTAGCCGACCAACCTTTGTAACTCGAGTTTTCTTCCATAACTTAACGAATTTGTAGTAGCCTTATCAACGACTTACTTACCTACTCCAGCAACAAAGTCTAATCTCTAGACATCGACAGTCAGTTTATTACCACATTCCTCAAACAATACCTATGTTTAAATTGGTACTTTTCTTGGGAGACGTGATCTCTGAAAACGATATTCTTTTCTTTTTCCAAAAAGGGTTTAGTGGTGAAATTCGAGATATCTTTGGTCTTGTCAATTTTATCGACAATTTGCTAGCGATTTTTTGGCTATAGTATTTTCCTCACTTACGATCCAGGAAAGTTATTTTAGTTGTGATGTTGATTATGAATAAAGTTTTTGACAATCTAATTGTTATCTCAACCTACCTTTGTGTTACATCTTTCAATGACATTGATCATTTGGAAATCCATAATGACGTGTTCTCTGGATGTTTCGACTGTGCTGAGGCAGCATGACGGAGAATCGATTATACTTTCCAACGGTTAAAACTAGAGTCAATTGTTATTATCTTCATTTGAAAAATCGGATGACATTTCTCGGTGAGAAACGTGTCTAGAACCTTTACCAACCTTAGATTTCTCAAATACATCTTCATTTGAGATAAGCTAAAATTTCTGATAGCGAAGATGGAAGAACCAAATCAATGCCTACAATTGCACTATCGTGTATTATCCCGGTGGTGCAAACGTAGTTACTGAGCACATTTAGCTTGTCATATCCCACCTCAGTTGGAATTCACAAGTATTGTTTTGACGTTACTCGCGAGATACTAATAAATTGTTTGGATCGTTATAATCACTTCCTGTATCTGTATAAGGATGGGAAATATCACCATAAGCTTCCAATACGAGGTATCTTGTACATGTGGAGTTATGATGATGTTTTAGTGACCATGAACCAACGCGACAAGTTAGCCCACTATCCATTGGTTCTAAGGGACTATATTTTAGACCACTTGGTAAAATTCCTCATTCTTGAAATTATCAGATTTCTCGGGCATTTAGACCAACATCTATTTTGATGGGGATTCCGTATTCACCTCTTTGTGCTAGAAGGTATTCTAGTCAATCTTCGTTCTGTGTCTACCCTACTACACTTTGTATTATTCTTGAAACAGACAAACTGTCTATAAGAGTTGCTCGAACATTGAAATCTAGTTGTGATAATTAATTTCTTAATCACCCAACAAATACTCTGCTAAACGAATCTTAACCGTTAGTGACTAAATGTTCTAGAAACTACCAAGGTAGCGAGATGTTATGCATTAATCCCAGTTACCTTATATTCTAGATTTGTTGGACTTGTTTTGACTCTCAAACTTGAGTGTTCTTTTAGCCTCTCAACATAATTTTTCGTTGAATTCAAGAGTAATTTAAAATGAAGATGCTCGCTAAGGTGTTGTGGACTACATTGTACGACTACATGGTACGTTTGTCACTTTTGTATCTCACGATGTGTGGTTCACTTCCAAGCATTGGGAAGTCTTCTTAAAGGCTATGAGTACAAAGTTGTTACCCAGTACTGCACTTTATCCTTAGACTGATGTTTAGTCTCAACGAACTACACAAACCTTCATGTACGTGTTGCGCTTTATTCGTTCTACATACTTGGTAAGTTAGTAGCAGACATTTATTTTTATTAAGGTTGTGTGTAATTGCGTTTACACTTTTGATTTTTGGGTATGACATAGTTTAAGACATTTTATGGAGACTTTATGCACAATGCATAATTGGCAGGTGAGTATTTCGAACAGGTATTTGAATGTTTGAGATTAAGATATAGAAAAATTTATATTATCGAAAATGTTGCCTGAGAGGGTAGTTCACAAGCACGATCGAGGCTTTGATCGGACAATTTATGTGTATTTCTCAATGGGGGGCATGATGGTAATATTGCACCATCGGGATTTTGTTACTTACTTATCGGGATAACAGCGAGTTGTTGGTATTGCAGGCTGCAGACTATAATATTGAGAACTTATTTGTTGAACTCGTTGAGTAAGTGGACATTTAGGTCCGTCCACTTTAGTATTTTAGTTATTTATACGTTTTGTTATTTATTTATTGTTTGGGCTTAACCCAAAAATGTTGTGCACTTATTCTTGAAGTACGATATGCTATGTGTGTAAGTGAAATCTTTCTATGTTCGGTTTGTGGAGTAAAAAATAATCACAAGGCGACACGTGGATTTTTTGGGAGAAAATGACAAAATTACCCTCGAGGCACACTGAATTTCCTACGCATGAGCAGTGGACAATCATCCCTCAATCGAGTCAAAAGTGCCCAAAAAGGTAACAATTTCAAAGTTATTTCATCTATCCTTAGCTTATATTCCCTACAAGGTATTTATCCCATAACCTTCAAAACATTCCATATAAATTGTGTTAATTGGCCAATTAATGGATTTATTACCTAATTAATCTATTAATTGCCAAATAAATCACCCATCACACCCTAAAGGCTGACCATTATCTCTCCCAAGAGAGCCGGCCATACTCTATATATTGAGTCTCATTTTCTCTACAACCTAAGTCCACACTCTTGCAAAACTCCCAAAAAACTCCCTAACCACTTTTTTCTCTCTAAATTCTAACTTTGGCATCAGAGGTTCTTCGGCCAAAGCCCCCACATTCATCGTGGGCGCGTGAGGCTCTTGGCCTTAAACAAAGGTGTAATTGTTTTGTTGGTGCAATTTTGTCCAAGAAGAAGGAGGCAAATATTTGCATCCACAAATTGGTGCTTTCATTGAGAGAAAAGATATGCACTCGTAAAAGACTCTCGCATAAAAGGTTTTTTTTCTCTATTTTCTAATTTCTAGTCCACTTGTACATGTCCATACGTTCTTATTATTAGAATTTTTTATTTGCAAATGTTCTTTGATAAAACGTAAAAGAGAAATACAATGGTTAAAAATTTAGAAAATTCCACAAGTGAAAATTTCAATATTCAAGAAATGGGATCGCGACGATCCACAAGGTTAAATGTGATCATAGGTTGAGCGGCATTATCGCTACGAGGCTCCACCATGACAACCACTGCGGTGGCCACCATGGTAACCACCCGTGGCGATGTCAGTGGTACCAAAATCACAGCTTAAGCTATTTCACTCCAAGCCTAACACGAGCCCAATGCGCTGCCAAACCGAGCCCAAGCCTCGCACCCACGTGTGCCACACGCCGAGCAGCCTGCTCTTGTGGCCCAGTCTGCTCTCGCAGCCCAGCCTGCTTCCTTGGTTTCCTAAGTAGCCTAAGTCGGCTCAAAAGTAGAACAATTGTTCCGACTGACATTTCTCAACTCAAATCTCGCGCCCGGAGTTTACCACACTTCCACTGCTCAATGAGATACATTCATTCCAAGCTTTTCTAACCCAAATGGAGAACAACATTTGTCTCGACAAGTCATATAGTTAATAAATGCCCTTGCACATTAGACGACCTTGGTGAACCAGCTCTTGTAGCATACTGAGATGCAACGTGCCCTAGACGAGGTATCCCGAAGTAAGATAAGGCAGATGAAGAACCTCTCCAGCAGCCACTCGACCAGCCACGAATTGAGCGTTCGAGCAACTTACACTCCCAACTGGGCCCTTGAGATAACATATACTCCTATCTTAGCGCGTGGATGAGCGTGCACTCTCGACTAGGCCCACAGACGAACGTACATTCATGGTTGGGGTCACACTTTGATAGTTAATATGAGCAACCTTCTAGGCGAAGTGTTCATTCGCGGTTAAACCCGCGAAGAACACCCTCTACCTCATATCAGAGTAGGCAGCACGACGGTCGGAGAGAAGCAGTCACTCAATCCGGCTCAAGTTCAACCAACAGCCTGCGAATAACTTGCTCGCCTGCTAGGAACGCACCATAAGCACTGCATCCACGACATAGACGAGCCAAACACATAAAAGAGCAGCCTAGACCAGCAAGTCACGTCTGGGGGCAGCTGAGAGCTCCACTACCCATACAAAGGCAAATTCAGGAAGAAATAGAGAGACTCTTAAACAGGCGCTTGCGTAATTTTCGACGCAACGAGGTCACCGACGAGGCACTACGACAGAACATGACCAATATAAATAGGTCACCCTTCACGGACGAGATCAAGTAGGCAAAGCCTTTACGCGAGTTCAGCTTGCCACATTTCATATATTTCAAAGGGGAAGAAGAACTAGAGAGATACTTAAATCACTACCGAAGCGCAATGATCCTCTATCAAAACAACGACGATCTCATGTGCAAGATATTTGCCACCACTCTACAAGGTGAGGTACAAGATTGGTTCTATACTCTACTGCCACAATCCATCCGGAGTTTCGACGAACTTTCTTTTGTTTTCACTAAAGAATATTCATCCTATCGCTCGATCAAGAAGAAATCCGACCATTTGTTCAACGTCAAGAAGAACCCAAAGGAGTCGCTTCACGACTTTGTGAAGAGGTTCAAAGCAAATAAGCAAGGATAGTCGGATGAAACGAATTGATAGCTAGAGCAGCCTTCCAAAAAGGACTTCCAGCAGACGACCCGTTGTTCAAAAAATTGATCATGAAAGAAGATCTAACTCTGGCAAAGAAACATGCACTTTGTGATGAGGCTCACTAATGCACATTTAAGGACTTGAAGAAGAATCTGACATCACCTCCCTACTATCCAAATCAGAAGCAGTGAAGGACATATTCGCATGTTTGACAGTATCTGAAGCAGCAATAAGGTCTACCATTATACGAGAATAGCTGAGGGCCCGACTACCTGTATTTCACAGTTCAAAAGCTCTCCTCGATGTTACTAGAAATTCTTTAGTAACAGTTATTGCAACCTGGAATCTCAAGTTATCTACCTAATCCAGACACGAGACGATAAAGGCACAAACATTAGCAGTGCAAAGTTTTTTTTACGAACGTAACAACTTAGCTCAAAAGGCACGTTAAGGGCAGACGGGCACTAAGAAGACACTCGAAAGTAAGTTTTGTCCTCATCGCCCCAGAAGATTCTACATAGAAGCAACATGTATCGACAGCTGAGCTTCACCTCCTGCTATGCGTCACAAGGCTCTAGCTAACCCTTGCTTCATAATTTAGCTTTAGAGCGGCTCGATACCGGCAATTGAGCATCTTCTGCTATGTGTAACATGGCCCCAGCTCAGCGGTTCCTTACCACACATTCACGCCTAGCCTAAGCGACGTGATAGAGCGACCCAATGACGCTCTAGAAGTAGCCAAGAATGCCCTACCTATACCTGTTTTGCTCGATGAAGACTTTAGCATTTGCACGTCGACGGCGCATTTAACTAGAAAGGCTCAGAAGCAAGCGTGGTTCTTGTCACCCCAGACGGCTCAATACTCAAGCAAGCGACCACTCTAGGCTTTAAAGCATCCAACAACAAAGCAGAGTACGAAATCCTACTAGCAAGCCTTCAAATGGCAAAAGACTTGGTGGTGAAAAAGCTTGCAATTCATTCTGATTCCCAGCTAATCACCAGCCAGACTACTGGGGAGTACATGGCAAAAGATCCAAAGATGGCGTAATGCTTAGAGAAAGTTAGCAAGCAACTTGAGGCATTTCAGACTTACACGTCACTCAAGTTCTGTGGGCAGACAATCCCCACATAGATACACTAGCCGGCCTAGGCTCCGCCCTCGACCACCATCTCAAACGCTTTATCCCGATGGAATATCTAGGCAAGCCAATCATAGAGGTGGGGCCGGCAGCCGAAACTTCACAAGTTAGTGCAACCCCAAACTGACAAAGTTCTATTATTGACTACTTGGTCAATGGCACATTCTCTTTGGAAAGATTGGAGTCTAGAAAGCTCCAAATAAAGGCAGCACACTACTACATGTGGAACAGCATCCGAAGATCTTACACTGAACCATATCTCCGCTGTCTAGCACCTCCCGATCATTTGAAGGTTATAAGCTCAATCCACGAAGGCATTTGTGGAAACCACTTTAGATGTCAATCCCTAGTACAAAAGGCTCTTAACGCAGACTACTACTAGCCCACCATGAACCAAGATGCTAAAGATTTAGCTCAAAAGTGCGACCACTGCCCACGCTTCAAACCGATACCAACACTGATTACTAGTGAACTACACCCGCAGACGAGTCTATGGCCATTCATGTAATGGGTAATCGACTTGGTTAGACCAATGCCTCCCGCTACTGGGGGCAGAGGCATGATGATTGTGGTAACCGATTACTTTACCAAATGGGTAGAAGCAGACCCATGACAACCACAACTCAGACAAACATAAAGCGCTTTATATGGAGGAACATCATTTGCCAATTTGGCATCCCTCAGTCCATCGTCACTGACAACGGCTCGCAATTCGTGGGCAAAAGTTTGGTAAAGTTTTTCCAAAAGTATGGCATCAAGCAGCACATGTCCACGCCAAGGATATCTTCAAGGCAATGGGTAGGCCGAAACATCCAACAAGATGATTATCGACTGTCTCAAGAAATCCCCTCTAACAAGAAGGAAAAATGGCCAGATAAATTCCTCAGATGTCTGTGGGCGTATCACATCACCAAAAGACGAGGTACCGGGGAGACTTCTTTCTTTTTGGCATTTGGTTCAAAAGCAATCATTCCTCCCAATGTCATCGTGCCAAGTATTATCACTTAACTGCTAAAACATTGAGTAGAATAGTAAGGAGATGGCCATAAGCTTAGATCTGGCAGAGGAGAAGTGCGAGAAGACCATCACCCACATCATAGCCTACCAATAACAACTTTTCTCTAGTTATAACAAAAGGGCCAAGATTCGACAGTTTCGACTAGGAGATCTAGTTATATGGAAAACCTTGATCATTGCTTGCAGAGAAAGCTCCAAAAAGATGAATCACATCTGGGAAGGTTCGTATAAGATCAGCAAAGAGATCGAGAAGCAATGGAATGCCTACAACCTGAGGAAGTACCATGTGTGACCTCCCACTATATCAAGACCCAAAAACTCAAGCAGCTCAACGGGCACCACCTCGCAAGCTGAGGACTATCCAGTTGTTATGCAGTCTTTTATAGCTAAGTTATTCGTTCGTTTCAATCGTTTTTTTAATGAGGAATTCAAAAGTAATTTGCAACTTGGCTCAACTACATGCCTACAACAACTGATCATCCCTACATTTCAAAAGAATAACACACCCCTTTTAAGGACTTATCGCAGGAATTGCGCCCCCCCCCCCCGAGGGACCAACCATGTTTTCCAGTGCGAGAGGGTAAACAAATTCCCGGACACCCATATGGGTTAACTCTCCAAGACGGGAGGATAAACTTTACACTTCGAATATCTAGACGTGGATGAGCCGGGCTGCCCTAGTATAACTAGATGCACAATGGCTTACGCTGGGATTCCTAGAAGTAACCATAATGGTCTTTTTCAAGGCTTAGCTAACTAAAAGATTTTGGATCTCTTGGCCTAATCCAGAAGGAACCGGGCTCTAGAGACGGATGGGGCACATTACGCAGTACGCCCGATAGACGGCAGCCCTAGAACCCTAAAGCTACTATCGAGTGCACTAAGGTAGCCTACAGTTTCAGAAGACTGCCTACCACTTGCCCTTCGAGCAGTAAAGTTGCGCTAGACTTATACAACCGCACATTCTTGTGAAAGGTTAAACAAGCTAGTGCATATATACGAAGCTTTATCCACTACCAACATGCTACGTAGTCGATAAGCTTCACCTCTGCCAAGTGAGGAACGATCTACACCAAGTTCTAAAGTGTTGTGATACTTGCTACGCAACCAACAAATTTGGAGAAAGCCAAGGTTAACAGCCTAGTGGTCACGCGAACTTGTCTGCTTCTGTAAGTAAGGCTGCTGACCCTATGGCTAACAACTTTACAAAGTTCTACACCAACACCTACGGCTGCATCAGCTAGAAAAGTAGCATGCTTGCCATTGGTCTATAAAGTCTAAAGGTTAGGGTATGAACAAAAGAAACGAAGATGGAGAAAAGCGAAGAAAGCAAGTTTATTAAATTTTCTTGCAAAATTGATAAATAACTAGCAAAGACCGAATGAGTTCAAGCAAAGCAAAAAGCAACGAGGAAAACAAAGAAAATCCTAAATACTACCTAGAAGACTACTCTTCAGCAGCTTAAACACTCCACGACTACTCGGTCACCACACCTTCAGCAGCGGCACCTATTCGGCGCTTTACCTCCCGATGTTCCAGCCTGGGCACCAACATCTCCAACTACTTCACCAATGGAGGCCTCAAAAGTAAAGGCAAGCAAGTCTTCTGGAGAAATAGAGAAGGTTTCGAAGTCTCTCCTAGCAAATTCGAAGTTAGACGGCCTACCTAAGAGATGACCTACATAACCCAACTTGTAGAAATATGCCTGACCCTAGACAAGGGAGCCTCGAGCCCAACCTTCTAATCTTTCAGCTGCCCGATCTCCTCGAGCAGACCAACACGGATGTGCTGCAGCTCACCCACTTCTTTTTTCAAACTTTCGTTAATCTTTAGTGCACCTTGGAGTTCCAACACTTGGGGTTCAAGCCTATCAACGACCTTCTTGAAGTGGATCACCTGGTTCTAAGCAGCAATCAACTATTCATCCTTTGCATGAGCAGCAGAACGAAGCTCAGAAATGGCATGCTCAAGATCTTGAATATAAGATATGTAACACCCGATCTCATTATCTGCTTTTTCATACCTAAATTAGATCGCGTCAAGCCGAGTCTTTAAGTTAATGATCTCTTGGCGAGCAACCTTAAGCTATAGAGAAGTGGGGGCAGAGAATTAGACCCCTTAAAAATGACGAGCTTAGATTCCAACCTCTTAATTTTCTGAGCAGAAGAATAAGCTTCGGCAGCCACAACACTTACCACCTCATTGGCAGCCTTGGTATCCATTTGGTTAAGGAGCATAGACTCGGCTGCCAGAATAGTCATCTTCTGCATCATGGCAAGTAGGGCGGTCTTCTTATACTCAGTCGTATGCTTCGCAAAGGAACTTGGGCAAACAATCCTTTTAATGCCATCGACAAACTTGGCACAAGAATCCATGTCTTCAAGTATATCTAGTTTCAAAAGCGCACAAATCTGAGTCACCTCCATAGAAGCAAGTTTAGTGGATTTCTCACAGCTGCCCACCCGAGCAGTCTTATCTTCCCAGCAGGTGATTCAGTATCAACAGCAGAAGGAGTGTGCCTTAGCGCCACTTCAGCAACAGAGTCCACCTTATCGTTCTTTATAATAGCAAGCCTTTCCAAAGGTGAACCAGACTTAGCTCCTAACGGACGTTTTGGTACAAGACTTTGGCACTTGGGGCATAACATGAGCTCTACGCTGAGCAACTCTATCAGCAATCAAACTAGCCATTTTTGGCATGGCAGGCGTCACTGACTCAGATCTAGCAACCTCATATTTTTCCCTTTGGAAAAAGTCAAGTCAATCACAAGCTTGGGGGCAGCCGGCGAACCCTCGTGAGTAACGAAATAAGTCTTTGGTTTTTTCTCAGCCGGCATCTCTTGAGCAGGCGTCGAAGATCTCTTTTCTCTCATTCACTTGCAGCGAGATCCATAACAGAGATTGGATGAGCTAATGCATCCGCCTTGATCCTATTCATCTCATCTCTCAGGAGCAGCCCACTTTTTTCCCGACAGATAGAACTAAGCAGCCAATGTCATTCACGGTACTCTGCAGGAAAGCTCAACCCATACTATTTTTTCTCTCATTTTTTTCTCTCAGACTAGCAGGTAGGAAGCCTGCATGCCCAGCATTCCATCAGCTCGAAAGGCCCACGACTTCCTTATTTTTCTCAATCGCCGGCCTGGCCCGTGTCAGGTCCAAGAAGCCTAAAGGACATGAGCCATGCGACTCGCCTAGCAGTAGACCCTAGCGCCACAATCCGCGGCCCCAGCCGCACAAGCTGCCCTTGGCTCTAGCCAAGTTGAGCAGCCTAAAGCAGTGGTTTGTGCCACAATACCTCATCGGCCTATGTCGAGCTGACTCTTGGCCCCTGCCAGCCAACGTGCCGTACCAGCCCGACGGCCGCCCCGGACAACACTATTTAAGAAGAAGACAAGAAAAATTAAATTTTTTCTTACATCGGTGCTACACAGAGAAGACGAAGAAAACAACAAAAGACGGTCCTTTGCACAAGCAAGATGTAAAAGATTGCTAGAAGAGGGGGAACAAATATCCTCTAAACTCTCTCTCTCTAGTAGGGTAGAATAAATTGTTCTTCAAAGTTGATTTAATAACCCACTTAAGGTGGACTTAAATAAGCTTTGAGAGAAATTTATTTCTTTTTCCTAAAAGGATCTAATATCCTATTAAAGAAGGAATCAACATCAAAATAGGAAGTAATCCAAAGTTTCCTAAAGCAAGAAAGTCTCTACACCTATTGCTTTTTTCTCTGAGCAGCCTAACAGGTGTGGGGGTATTTGTGGAGTTAAAAATAATCACAAGGCGACACGTGGATTTTTTGGGTGAAAATGACAAAATTACCATCAAGGCACATCGAATTTCCTACGCGTGAACAGTGGACAATCACCCCTCAATCAAGTCAAAAGTGCCCAAAAAGGTAACAAGTTCAAAGTTATTTCATCCATCCTCATCTTATATTCCCGACAAGGTATTTATCCCATAACCTTCAAAACATTCCATATAAATTGAGTTAATTGGCCAATTAATGGATTTATTACCTAATTAATCCATTAATTGCCAAATAAATCACCCATCTCACCCAAAAAACACCCTAAAGGCCGGCCACTCTCTCTCCTAAGAGGGCCGGCCATGCTCTATATATTGAGTCTCATTTTTTCTAAAAACCTAAGTCCACACTTTTGCAAAACTCCCAAAAAGCTTTCTAAAAACTTTTTTTCTCTAAATTCTAACTTTGGCATCAGAGGTTCTTCGGCCAAAACTCCCCCCATTCATTGTGGGTGCATGAGGCTCTTGGCCTTAACCAAAGGTGTTAATTGTTTTGTTGGTGCAATTTTGTCCAAGAAGAAGGAGGCAGAAATTTGCATCCACATGGTTTTGATTTCAATACTATTATTTTAACTTCATTCTATTGTATATGTATTTTGACGATATGTTACTATATATCTATTTTCGACTTTATGTTTTGAGAAAATTTTAGTATTGAATTGAATGAGAAAGAAAGTATGAGTTTGGAGACATGAAAGAGGAATCACTACACTCCGATCGTGACAGACTGTCATTCTCTTTTATCCAATCGCTCTAACTTGACATCTTCTTTACATATTTAATTTTCGGCTATTTATCACTATTTTTATGTATAGCAAATGATTTCAAATTTTGGGGACAAATTTTTTTAAGCTGGGTAGATTGTGACAACCCGTCCTTAATTTTAAGCTTTATATATTTTAAATTAGTGATTTTTCGAAAATGCCTTGAGGCAAAGATTTTTTACTTTCGTTGACCATTAGTTAGAGACGTATGACTTTTTCTTTTACCGTATCCTCGTAGTAGTACTCGTCACTACGAACGCATAGGCAAAAGCTGTTTGTGAGTCTGGATTATAACGGTATAGTTACGAACATTTGAAGTCGTTTTATTAAATTTTAGATTAGGAATTTATAAACTCCCACCTTATGGGAAAGAGGCCCAATTAGATTTAAGTAGGTTTAAGATGACCAATCAAATAAGGGAGTGGTGGACCAATCAAATTAAAAGAGCTAAGGACCAATTAGAAAATAGAGGAAGAGAGAGAGCCAATCAAGAGAAGAGAGAGTGTACCCTTTTTTTTCCCGTCTACCCATCCCCACGACCTCTCATTTTCCGTCACCGATTCCAGCCAACTCCGGTGGAATTTTTCAACGCCACCACCACCACCTTCTTAAAGCTCTCACTCCCCTCTACAAAACCCAACCTAGAACCACCTTGATTAACCTTTGTACGTGACGATACGAAGCCACAAACCCCGATGAAAACCAATGGTGCTATCGCCACAATTTTTATGTTTTCGGTGAATCAGCAAAGCGATGGCTGACACCACCACTTGGGTTTTGTAGCCTATCATCCCAGGAGTAAATCGCAACCAGCTTTGACCCCGTTGGACCACCGTAGGCGACGAATCGACGCCGGGAAGCTTTAGGTACCCGCTGGCTTTATTGGCAAAATTGACCATCTTCCGTCCACTTTTGGACTTTGTGGCAGGTATAAAACTTATTCCTCTTTTGAGCTCTATCTTCTTGTAAATTTTGGTAGAATTTAGATTTAGTAAAAAAAAGTGGATTTCCGGTCGTCGGAAACCGCCTCGTGCGGCGGCGGTGCGTGGGTCAAGACCCAACATGCCCATCCTAGGTTAATTTGGATGCTCTAATTGACACCTGATTGATGGAATTCCATTGTTTGAGTATAATTTCGTTAAGGTCCGCCACTTGATCCTTATATTAATCAACGATCTGACCATTGGATCGTCACCAAACCTTAATAAATTATAGTACATAATATTTGAGAACCATAGGAACTAACAGATTAGGAATTTGATATACGGATCTTCCCAAATTGAAATTGTAAGCTCGTAAAATAAAACGTTGACTGCCATTTACTTTTACCAATTGGCAGAGATTCGGCCGTTGGATCGTTCCGGAACTTTAAGATGTTGTTCTAGAAGCTTATTGAAACTCTTGGAAAGTTATGGATTAGAAAATACTGAGGTCCGGGTATTTCGAATCAAGTTACGTAGGGTCGTGGACCCTACCGTTGGCCTTTGACCGACGATTGACTTTTTGTCAATGAGTTTCAAATCATTCTAGAACGTCCTTAGAGATGTGTTCTATGTAAGTTATGTGTTCTATCGATAAGAATTTTGAGACGTGCTTTGATAATTGTTCTAGGCGACGATCGTTCGTGACGCCTTGATATTCGTACAAAGAGTTGTAGCGCAGACTCCAGGTGAGTGGGTTTTTTTCCTTTTTATAGTATATATATGATTGATAGTTTCCGCAAAAGCTTTTAAATTGATTTATGCTTTTTTATGCCATGGTTTATTAATTTTAAAAATGTTGTTATGTGGTTAAGATTTATATATCATCATGGCATATCCATATGCATATTATCTGCATAAAATTGTTATGAATGTTTTTGAAATGCCAAGGTGAATGCGGGACGCACAAGTAAGTCCAGGTATGACTATGTGATGAATTGAGATGGTTGAATCTTATAGCATGGTTACATATAAATTGCTCATCATTGCTACACCCTAGGTGAGTTTTTAGCCCCGAGCCAGGCTAGTCCTTCACATGTATGTTCACCTCCCAGCACCGCACGCTCGCCTTGGATCTAAGTAGGTGCTAGACCTATCATATAGGTCACATTTGGTGACTTCGACTTGTAGGTGGTTGCGCATAGTGCAAGCTTTCACGTGATCGTAGCACTAGAGCAATTATTATTACACCTAGCCCTGTCGTATAGATCACATTAAGTGACTCCGACTCGTGTGTTAGCATATGACTAATGAGCGATTGGTGTAGTCGTACAAGTCACATTAGGCGACTTTGATTGATATATTAGTATGGATTACAACACATGATAATATCCATATTGCTATTGAGTTTTTCTACTGTGATATATTTCTTGACTTACTTTTGCCATTTATTTTATTTTCATACTTATATGTAATATGAAATTTTGGAAACTATACAGGTTTTACAGCGAGGGGTTATAACATTTTCAAAGGTTGTTATTAAAACTTTTTTTTTCAGGCCCACTCACCCTTATTTTTTGCCCTTCCAGGTTTTAGTAGATGAGCTTTCATATTGACGCACATTGTTGGTGTAGATGATTACCATCAATGGTATAATTCTCACCCTATTTTACTGTACTGTACTTATGCTATGTTGGTGTAGACGATTACCATCATTGTTGGTGTAGACAATTACCATCAATGGTATAATTCTCACCCTATTTTCAGGCCCACTCACCCTTTTTTTTTGCCCCTCTAGGGTTTAGTAGTTGAGCTTTCATATCGACAAGCATTGTTGTTGTAGACGATTACCATCAATGGTATAATTCTCACCCATTTTTGCTATACTATACTTATGCTTTGTCATCACATGTGAAATGGGTTCATTCCCGCTCACCATTGCACTCTTATATTTAGGCACTTTTAGGTTTAAATTTATCCACATTTTTCACATCACTACATTTTATGGCTTCGTCACCTCCTAGATGTCGGCCAGCACAGCTCGATTTGGAGTCCTAATGGACATCACGGGTCGGGGTGTGTCAATAATTATGGGAGGAGGGACATTGCATGGGCTTATAAATAAGTTGGGCTATTCCCCATATTTTCAAATAATTTTATGGTAGAACCCCAACTTTTTTCAATAATTTAGTAAATAGAATTATATCAATACATTTAAATTATTCATGGTTAGATAATTTCAAGTGCTGATAGGAATAAAGAAGTATAAAACAACTAAGTTAAATTTAATTGAGTTGTATTTCGTGGGAATCCTTATGAATTTCCTAAATAGATAACTACTAAACCAAGACGGCTTTTTTGAGTAAAGCTTTTATAGCAGTAGTTTTTAAATTTTATCATGTGTTGTACAAATATTGGTTATTTTCATTAACACTGTTTATTCCTGTTAAATATCGGGATATATTAGAAACTTCATCCCACGTCGTTAAAAACAAATTTAAAAAAAAATAAGAAAATTAAAAAATGACAAAAAAAAAATGAAAACTAAAAAATATCAGATTATTTTTCAGTGGGAGAAAATTGAATGCATAGGAATTTTCTTTTCGGTAGTGAAATATGTGATTAGTTAGTTATCCAACCACAATTCAATCTCCACTTTGAAATTGCGTCACATTGTATTAAAAGTTACTAAAGTCCAACCATTTTCATCCATCATTTTGTTTTTATAGTTCAAATGTATTTTGTTTTAAGTTTTAGTTAATAATTTATAAACTTTTATTTGTTTTAGCTTCTTCAATTGTTTTTGAGAAAATTGTAGCAATGGTCCCTCAACTTTAACTCAATTAGAGCAATGATCCCTCTAAAAATCCATGACCATTAGTCATTTAACTCATTATCAAAATGTATAACTATGGCCCTTTTCGTCAACTCTGTTAAAACTTTCGTCAAAATAAATCAAGTGTCACGCATGTGAGGTCAAAATTAAGGGACAAATATGGAAACTAAATGAAAAAATGGTAGAAATAGTCTCTCAACTTTAACCCAATTAGAGAAATGGTCTCTCAGCTTTAACTTAATTAGAGCAATGGTCTCTCAATTTTAACCCAATTGTAGCAATGATTCTTCCAACATGACTAGTCTTGACCGAAATTCTGATAAAGCTGACGAAAATAATCATAACTGCACATTTTGAGGAGTTCAGGGATCATTAGTCAAGTATTTTTAGTTGATGGATCATTGCTCCAATTGGGTTGAAGTAAGTGACCATTGCTACTATGACAATCCATCCCTAACGTTACAATTTTATTTATTTTAATTGAGAGAATTGACGAAAATGACCCTAGAAGTAAGAACTTTGACTTCCATGGACCATTGTTTAGAGAGATGTATGACCGATTCTTTTAGCGTATTTACGTAGTTCTCGACGATATGAATGCATGGGCACAATCAGAACTAAATTCGGAGTTATGACGAAAATTTTATGAAACTACGAACTAGAGGGCGTTTTAGTAATTTTATATTTACAAAATATTTTATTCTTGTTTCATCTTATTGTGGATTGGGCTATGTGCCATGTGGAGCCCACTCCCCATTCCTCTCCACTCACCCGTGTCCCCTTCATTTTTCTGAACTATCTATTTCCTTCTGATTTCTCATCCTTCATCTCTCATTTTCACTCTCTTTCTCTCTTTCATCCTTCTCTCTGTGTACGAAGGCAACCAAAACCTTCGACGATCCTTACCACACCAGACCACCATGGTAAGTCTTTCTCCTATCTTTTTTTGTTCTGCATCCCTTTCTCAAACTCTTTAAAAACTCTCTCATCTCAAACTCTCTCTGCACTCTTTGTGCACAGTAGCACCACACCACCACTACCTGATTGCTCAGATGAACCAGACCATCACTGCGCTTTGTCTTTCCTTATCTCAGTTAAGCTCAGAACGCAGAAAGCAAGTCGGAGGATCTTTCCCCAAATATTTTTGGAAGTTTGGAACCGTGGTCGTTGGATCACTTTTAGAGGATTTTTTCGGCCACCTTCGGTGACGTATGGCCCTCGAAATTGGTATAATCTCCCTTCATTCCGAACTTCAATTTGACGTTTAAATCTTTGAATTTGGTTAAAAATCGAGCTTGAAATGAGCTTTGGAAGTCGGCGGTCTAACCGGCAAAACGTAGGTCTTCGCGAGGAAGAAGAAGAAAAAAAAAAGAAAAAAAATGAGAAAGGAAGCCCACATCCACAACTCAAATCTAGATTCGAACCCGAGATCTGGCCTGACCCATTACCAAAATGGATCTAGAATATTCCAGAATATATTCCTGGAATATTCCTTGTGTTGGCTTTTACAAAATTTTCTCGAAAACTCTCATACCGTTGACTTTTTCGTCGACTTTTTACAAATTTAGTCCGAGACCCCTCTTAGCGTATTTCAATGCTCTGATTACAAATTTGCACTCTGTTTTTCCAAATTTGATCATTTAAGTTGAGTTTTACTAACGGGTCCCAATATTATGTTCAGGTGCGATTACTATCGGAGACTCCAGCTTGTTGCAACATCGCAAATATCTGCAAATGAGTCTTTTCTTTTATATAGTATATAAATATACTTGTTAGTTTCCATTTATACATGTCATAAATAGTTTTATACAATACACCTAAATTAGCGTGACGTTTATAAGACTTAGCACATTAATAGAAATTATGACGTTATGCTACATCCTACGGGATGCACATTTATGCGCATTATTATTGATGCCTTGATTAAGTTTACAGCTGTGAATCATTATGGCATGCTTATATTTATGTAGTCTGGTCATCATTGCTGCACCCCGGTGTTAGTGCTTACCTAAGGCCAGGGCTAGTCTTTCACGTATATGTTCACCTCCGCACTGCACACTCGCTTTGGGTCCAAGTAGGTGATAGTCCTATCGTACAGGTTGCATTAGGAAACTCCGACTCATAGATGACCGCAAATAGCCCCAGTTTTTCACATGATTATAACACTAGAGCGTATATTATGATTACACCCAGTTTTGTCGTATAGGTTGCATTAGGCAACTCCAACTCGTGTGCTAGCATAGACTGATGAGCATCAATTAAGTAGTACATGCCGCATTAGGCGATTTCGACTTGAGTGCTAAAATAGATTGTTGAGCACTCGATATGTTATGAATGCTTACGTGCAATTATGTGATTCTGGATGTCATGCGCTTATTTACGAGATATTGTGCCGTATTGAATTTTTGGGATATTGCAGGCTACGGTAAGTAGTTTCTCACTACACGTAGTATGTATATTTTAGAAACTATATTTGTTTTACAGTGAGGGGTTATTATGTTTTCAAAAGGTTTTACTAAACTTTATTTTTAGGCCCACTCACCCTTGTTTTTCGCCCCTCCAGGTTTTAGTAGAGTGTTTGCATGTCGACGAGGATTCTTGGCAAACTTCGGTATTGGAGATTACCTTCAATGGTATAATTCTCATCTTAACTCTACTGTACTTTACTTTGCTCGGCATCACGTGTGAATTGGGCTCATTTTGGCTCACTAGCGTACTCTTATATTTAGGCACTTTTAGGTTTAAATTTATACACATTTTCCACATCACTACACTTTATAGTTTCGTCACCTTCTAGGTGTCGCCCAGCACAGCTCGATTCAGAGTCCTAATGGACATCCCAGGTCAGGGCGTGTCAGCTACAATTTTCTCATTTTTTAAAAAAGTTTTAAGTTAAAGTTCCGGATATAGCTCTAGATTAAACGGAAAAACAGGCATAACTAGTGAAAATGACTAACGGTGCAACATTTTGTCAAATTTGATGACTAAGAAACTAATATGTATGTTCAAAAACTAAAATTAAATAGGGGTAAAATTCAAAAACCATTGCCACGATTAAGCTCTAGTTTGGGAGTGAGGTGCTTAAAAAAAAAGCACCCATGAAAAAAAGCTGTAAGAGTTTTAGGTGTTTGGCAAACTAAAAAAAAATTGCTTATTTTGGAAGCTGCTGTGAGAATAAGCTGAAATCAAAGGAAAAAGCTGAAGCACCTATTTGTAGCTTTGGAAAACTGGCTTTTTTTTCAAAGCACACGGAGCTACAGTGCTCCTTTAATGAAAAGACCCACTATCAGACTGTTTTTTTTTTTCCAAAAGCACTTTTACAAAAATGTTTACCAAACACTCAGCTGATTTATTTCACAGCCGCTTATTCTCACAGCACAGCCGCTTATTCTCACAGCAGTTTTTTTTCAAAGCACAGCAATACCAAACTAGCCCTAAGCCTCGAGTAATAATAATTCATTAATTAACATTCGAGGACCACACATGAAATCGTCATGTAATTCGAAAAATAGTCTAAAAAAACCTTAAATAGATAAACCACGTGTGAGAATTCCTAATCAAGGAAAAAGAAACTCACATACTTACAAATTTCAATAATTTTCATAAATACAAACATTGAATTATGAGCATCCAACCAAAATGAATGATCACGACCCCTAAGCATTGTTCTAAAAACTCTCACCTAGCACTAGTCGGCGTTGGGTAGTTGGCCACCACATCAATTAATCTTTAAGTGTTTGATAAATAAAAAAGGACGCCTCAACCTGCGTAGGTTCCCACCGAGCTTGCCTAGAACCCCTTAGGTCATGATTTTCACTTAGACAGAAATTAGATAACTTTCATTTTGTACTTTATTTTTTCAATAAATTGTAAGAGACTTGTTGGTTTAACACTCATTATATGCTGGTTCCCCATGTTTTCAATATGTTCTAATACTTTATAATCTATACGTCATTCTATTTTACAATTTATGCATCCTCATACAATTATGTGAGACCATGATTTTTTAGGGCCGGAGTAAGGCTGATTGGAATACAGCTACATTAGAAGTTTGGTCATGGACCCAACACCTCCGAGTAGAGCTAGATTATTAGAGCAGCAGTGCCATCATCATCCTGTTCTGAAGCAGTGGAGGAAGTCTGAGCGACTTTGGTGAGAATAACCATCATCCTCTATATGTCTTGAAGTTCCTATAATCTAGGAATTGGCATGCACCGTAAGTAATCACACTACTAAAAATGATGCAATATCTACTACTAAATATCCTATAGGATTCTCCCGGCTTAGCACAAGGATTCTATCCTAAAAAGGTCTCTCTCCTGACTGGTATATATACACCCATCTAGGGTTTGTCTCTGGTAGCACAATCATCGCACTCTAATTCTCTTGCCGGCTTGAGTCTTATACTTCCTTACTAATTTGACCGTCAGAAATCCTTTGGTTGACACCTCCAGCGATCGAAGGCTTGCTCATGGTTGTTTGCTATTTTACAGGTTACTCATATTTGTGCCCTCATCATCCATGGCGGTGCGCGAATTGGGTTCCAACAAATTATGTACTTTTATAAGTATAAAAGATATATAATAAATTTAATTAATATTAAAAAAATTTGCCTAGACACTAAACTCTTATCCGTTGCCTGACTAGCACCTAACGCCTTTTAAAATCTTGTCCTAAGACCATGTTGTGCAGTACACTTATGAAAGACCACAACCAACCAATTGTTATGAGGTTTTCCCATTTATCTGTATTTTTCAACATAAAATTTGTGGGTTATTTGCAAAATTGATGGTCAATGTGTTTTTCAAATATGTGCTTCAAATGACTTCTAAACCTTGTGAAGTAAAATGCAGTTAATTCAACTATATATTTACAAGATAGAGCATGTTCTGCATCCGTCTTATGTTTACGGTAAAGCTTTGAGTTCAAATTTAACGAACAAGTGTTTGTCACAAGTTAAATAACAATAACAAAAAAAAAAAAATGAAAATGCATTCTGTTGTCAATAACAATGATTAGTATTTTTTAATATCCGACTGCAATTTATAAGCTTGACAATTTGTTTGTTTTGTATCCTCCTACCCATGTTTATGTAATCATATGATCCGATTATATATTTTCTCTGTCGAGGAAATAGAAAACGTTTATAATATCATTAATGAAGTGCATCCTAATCATTTTCAAGTGAAAAATTAAAAAAAAAACTAATGAAAATGAATTCACAAAAAAAAAATCCCTTTCCACACTCCACTTTTTCTCTCATTGTGAGCTACATTAATATATTTCCTTTTTTTGGTTGCTTAGAATAAGAAAAATATTTCAAATTATATTACATGCTCCAGTTTTATTTTTGTGGTGTTATTTCCCAATAGTAGTCATGATGATGAAACAATTTTCAAGGTGTTCGGAACATGTGATGGTACACCACATGTTTTTATACAAGTTGTGAGATTCTTGCGTTAAAAAATTAATAACATAAAAAGTAAAAAATTTCACCACTTACATAATAACATGTGATATATCATTTGTGTTACGGGTACAAGAAAAAATTTCTCAAAGATGACACCCAAGCTCAAGAAATTAGATGAAGAGCTACATTTATTATTGTAGGTATGTAAAAAATGTGAGGATCTTTGGTTATTGAAAACAACTTTTTAAATATAATTACTGAGAACATAATTGTCTCAAGATTTTGATCTAAAGGGTCGCTTTTGGGTTCATTGTTTTCGGTACAATTGGTGTTTTTACATGACCAAAAATGGTCCAAGTTTCAAACTTTATGAAACTGAACCAAGAGTTAAACACTATTTATAAAACTTGACCAATAAGTAGACATTGTTCATGAAACTGGACTAATAAGTAGACACTATTTATGAAATGAAAACAAGAATTAGGTATTATTTCCAAAACTAAACTAATAGGTGAAAATTATTTATGAAATTGGACTATACACTATTTATGAAACTTGAGTAAGAACTAGACAATATTTATGAAACATGACAAAGAACTAGGCACTATTTATGAAAGTAGACCAATAATTAGACACTATTTATGAAACCAGACCAAAAAAGAGGCACTATTTATGAAACATGACCAAGAACTCTACACTATTATGAAAGTGGACAAAAACTAGGCACTATTTATGAAATTAGACAAAAAAAATAGTATAGTATTGTTCAGTTTCATAAATAGTGTACAGGAACCGAGCGTCAATTTTTTTTTTCTCTTCAAATTGTGTCATTTTCATTGACACGCCCGCACCCGAGAATGGGGCGTGCTGGCCGTCACGTGAGTGTGACGTAGCCATGTGCGTTGTGCGGAAGCTAGGATCGAAACTAAGAACGAACTAATTAAAATCAAACCCACTAGTAACCTAGATACAATAGTGTACTAGATGCATGAAACGATACTTGTACATAATCAGAGCGTTCTAAGTTTAACTGCAGTCAAGCATAAAGAAAAAGGGTTTAATTACACCCTCGGTGACATACATATGAATAAAGCTGTCAGAAAGCCGGGAGTCCTCGAAGTGCCAAACTCGTAACTCTTGCTACCTAGAACCTGGAGGGGCGAAAAACAAAACTGAGTGGGTCAACAAAACAATTCTCTTTTAAAACCAATCTTTGCTCAAATATATATATATATATATATATATATATATATATATATATATATATATATATATATATATAGCCCCTCACCGTAAAACCTGTATAATTTCCCAGAATCAAAATATATACTTAATGTCCTTAGGTTCTCAAAATCATGCTGAAAGAGTAAGTATGCCATGCCAAAATATTCAAAACAGAACTCGATCATAAACCAATGGTGTGATTAAATATCAGGTAATCATCTCAGCCCTCGGCTGCATATAAATCTCATAATCATCTCGGCTCTCGGCCGCATATATGTTTCATAATCGTCTCAGCCCTCGGCTGCCTGTATGACTCATAATCATCTCGGCTCTCGGCCGCATATATGTCTCATAATCATTTCAGCCCTCGGCTGCCTATATGTCTCATAATCATCTCAGCCCTCGGCTGCATATATCTCTTATCCCTTCTCATCAATCTCATCACTGCTAGTTTATCGATTCTCATTAATGCATGCTCTCACCTGGCACTTACCTGTGCGTCCGCCGCACCAACATGCGAATATGCAATCATTAATGCATAAAAATAATATATGAATACTTTGCATGGCATAAAATTCTCATAAACATTCATTTATTTCTTTCTGGGAAAAATAATAATAAAATATAGGAAATACGGTAAAAACTGCCCACTCACTGATAGGTCGCCGGGTCGTAGCCCCCGCGTCTAGCCTGGCTACGCTCGTCCTCGGTGTATGTCTCACCTATATGAGAAATTACTATAAATACGTCATTTAAGCACATACACGTAACTACGAAATTAACTTCTCATACATAGCTCAATTTTGGCATACGAATATACCAACGCGACCTACTCGACGTCACGAGCGTCGCTATATTTTTAAAATAATTTTTTTGGAGTCTCACGCGCCCCCACGCGCCAGCACAGGCACGGGGCTACGCGCCCCCCACGCGCAGGCGTGTGCGCGCCACGCGTCGTCAACCTCGAGCTCGCCGGAGCTCCGCCGGCGCCGGCCACCGGTCGCCGGAAACCTGCAACCTCGGTTTTCTCGGCCATTTTTGCACCATTTTGTCTCATTTTTCTTCCTACGTGCTCTAAATTAAGTGTAGAACAAGTCTATACCTTCAAAAACTTCGAAAACCAACGAGAATCTCGTCGGGAAATTCTCCAAAACCGGCCACCTCCGTTCTCGACGATCCCGACGTCAACGCTTAGCCAACGAACGTCTCCGAGCTTCCTTGGGACCTTCTAAGACTCGTGGTGAGCTTAGTTTTGCCTAAAACACAACGTATGAAAAGTTCATGAACAGTGCCAAAATCGTACATCGTGAGAACGGCATGAAAACGAACGAAACCTTACCTGAAATGGGTGTCAACGTACTCGTAGGAGGCTCAGGAGTCGAATGGTGGTGATGGATGGTTCGATCTGTGAAGTTTTGAGGGTTTCTGGGCTTGGCCGTACGTTTTGGCGAGGGAGGGAGAGAGAGACTGTCGAGGGAGGAGAGAGAGAGTGACTGAGGAGAGAGAGAAACAGTGTAGGGTGTCGGTGGGGTGTCAAAAATAATGTGTGTGGTCCAATACACACACACACAACACACGTACTAAATTCCCTGGAGGGGTAATTCCGTCATTTCACCATTAATATTTAATATATGTCGGGACGGGTCGTCACATTCATTACAATTTAAGTTCTTTTGTCATTTTTAATTAAAATGTAAAGGTTTTTCATTAAAATTTAATTCTTTTCATTAAATAAAGTTTTGACATGATTTTTTGTTAAAATAAACTTAGCCCAAACTCTTTTCATAAAAGTTCCCAAAATAAAATCCTTCTTGATAAATGTACATAAGATTTTATGCTGGGAAATACCATGTGCATCCAATAAGCCTTATGAAATTAAACCACAAAAATAATATGATAACATGGCATCGGTCTTAACTTGTAGCGCTAACTAATCAACAAACAGGCTCTGCTCAACAAGATTTTCTCCCAAACAAAAAACCAACACACTTTTTTATGCATGGCATCAATTAAATATTTTGATGCAAAAACACTTGCTACGTACATCGGTGCTACAAGTGCAAAGACAAACATTACTTAATTAAAGATCCTTTCCCATTTATTGATTACCCTTTTTTTGGCTTATTATATTCGATAATGATTCGATTAGAAAGTTAACTGTTTGTCTTTGCAGTTGAATGGACCGCATGGTATCAAAATTTTATATGCACATACTTAATTAAGTACAGTACAAGTAGGAATTAAGTTATAGCTAATACTCATTTCACCGCACATTCATTTTAAGAATATTCATATTTTCTTTCTCGTATACCCGCTCTCTGGCACTCAAATTTATATTTTCTTTCTCATAGATTAGCGTAGTTTAGTTTAATATCACCTAGTACAAAAGAACTGAAAAATTCAAGCTAACGATAATTTTACATAATGATTTATTCATCTTTATTTTGTTGAAGGAGGTTTGGATTCAAATTTCATAGAAGACAATTTTGTTGTGCTTTAAAATATGATATATTTACACCAAAGTGGAAGGAAATAACTTGGTATTGAACTTGCTATTCACGAAATTCAAACTTATGACCTTTCACTTACAAGTGAAAAAACTTTTAAGGAAAGATGATTACTACTAAACCGTAATACTATGTGACTATTGAAAAGAAAAGAAAAACTAAAAAGAAAAAGAAAAAAATGATTTGATGCCTCACACCTAATAAACAACAGACTGAGACATTATGTGGCAATAAATAACACTAAATGATTGCTTAAACTTTAATCAGTAGCAATTTTGGAAATGCTTAATTTTACTGGTGTGGTGCCTAGTGAATAAGTCCACAAATATATATTAATTAAGCATGAAATGGACAAATATAATTTTTTTGGTAGCGTTTTTTGTTTTTTCCTAACCCCACGATCTCTTGTCGACCAGTATCTTTTTATCACAGTAATATTGATTAAAATAGTAAATCACTGAAGATTTAGGGAATATATGATGGGATGGGACAAATTTGTGGGGTGATTAGCTCAGGTATTATGGAGTCAAAGGATGTTTATGAAAGTCCAATTTCCATCTTTATATAATAAAAAATTTTAAAATTAAAATTAGAATGGAAATGGACTAATCAAACCTCAAACTTCATCCCAGCCTAAAAAAACATATTAAAACTTATTTATATGGAGAGTTACTTGATACGGGTACATTCTTATTGTGACGTCTCGTTTGACATAGTATTTTGTAAAAAAAAAAAATTTACAAAGTGTAATATGATTAGTATTAAACTTTACCGTAACAAAGTACCCATGTCATGTATATCTTTTTTGACACATTTTACATTTTCACTAATGAAACCCCCCCACCCCCCATGTTTTGAATCCTGCTCTTTTGTGCCTAACCTAAGTATTGTTGATTATAATTTGACTCCCGTATATTGGAGATGGGCCTGTAATGTTGTCCTTGTGTACGCAGATTAGAAATGTGCTGCTCATAATTTGGCAAAGTTGGGCCAAGATAAATGCTTGGGACTTCACAAACTTGTTAGGCTCTGTATTTTAGGCCATGTTTTGAGGGAGGAGTATTGTCTGCCCTCCTTCTTTTCGTGTCCCTTCTTATCCTTCTATTTTGTGTGGTCACGGTTAAACCACGTCAATATTTTATATTGTTTTTTTATAGAGATAATAAAACAAAAATAAATAGTAATATAAAATGTTAATGTGGCTTAACCGTGACCACACAAACAGGAGGGCACAGAAGAAGGAGGACAGACAATCCTTCTCTGTTTTGAGAGTATGATGGAATCTGGTTAGCTCTAAAGATCAGATTGAATTGTATTTATCCTATCCTAGACTGGATTTTTTTGTGACCGTAGTACCAATGAAATATTTAAGCCGGAATTTAAACAACGGATATTGCTCCACAAATTAGTTTCCTCAGTGTTCTTCTTTAAAAACAACAATAAAGTCTTATTTTACTAATTAAAATTGACTATATGATTTTAAGAATACTGTTGTACTCGATTTTGTACTATATCTTCCGTTAGATTCAAATAACGTGTCTTGTATATGCTCATATTTAAAATTAAAAAAAAAAAAAAAAAAAAAAACCACCCTCTTGCTCTTGCCTCGTGCAACTTTGTTCCCTCGCTCTCGAGTCAAAGCAAATTCTTCAAAGTAAGAATTCAAGACGCAAGCAATAAAATAAGAAAATTATTATTAACACCAAAAATTGCATTCTGCATTCTAAAATTTCTATATTAAAATAAAAAGGAAGAATGTAAAATAAAATCCAAAGAGGAGGAGCTGGGGATAGAATACAGCAATCAACAATGCCAAACTTGGTCCTCCACCGCCCACCACTCACTTCCTTCCCTCACCACCTCCCATCATCATCATCAAGCTTTCCAATTCGGACCCAGAAATCAACGGCCTCGTTTCCCCCAACAAATCATGCGGTTCTGCTCCGTTGGCGGCCCAACACCATCCGGTGCATGGCGAACCCCCGTAGAGTTGCAATGGTGGCTAAGCAGATAAGGAGGGAGCTGTCTGACATGCTCTTAACTGATAAGGTCTTGCAGTACGCTATCCTTCCCGAGGTTTCTTTGGGTGCTGACCGTTACCTTTCTTCGCTAACCACCATAAGCGATGTTGAAGTCTCCACCGACCTGCAGGTACATAGTTACTTGCATATGTATGCTTCTTTGTTGTTTTGATTCTAAAATTTGGCTGTCTTAGGTTGAAATTGTAGAGTTTTTCATTGCTGTGATGGTGTTTTAGGAAAATGGTGAGGCATCGGAGACGATTTGGGTTGTTTAAGGCTGTCTTAGATGAGAATTGTGTACCTTTTAATTTCTGTGGTGGTGTTTTATGGAAATGGGGAGGCAGGGGAAACAATTTGAGTAGCTTTAAGTATGCGCTTATGTGTTTTCGTGCTTTTTTTTCTTCCTTTGAAATGGCAATAGATGCCCCTATATTGCGTTACATAGAATTGCTTTTATTTTTCGCTTTCATGTTGATCTGGAAAGTTACAAGCCCCACGTTTTGTACCCGTATCTGTTGAACTGAGTAGAGTAAGTTACTAAGATAGTATTGGAGGGAAGAAAAAGTTCCAAACTTTATATTGCTACCAAGCTCCTGAAATGTGGTTACTTTCATGTTGTTCTCAATAGTTACAAGGCCCCCATCTTGCGCCTATTTGTCCTCAACGCGTTCCACATACCTTTTCAATGCCATGTTATATTAATTTTCAGTTGTGTCCTAAGCTGTATTATCAATTTCTTTGACACTATTTTTGATTGCCATGATGGGCCTAGTGCATTTTAAAATGTCATCACCTTGTAGTGGTTGTGTTTCTAAAAGTTGCTTTAGTTCCAGCTTATTCTCTTTCAAATGTAGAATATTTGTAGCACAAGGCTACAAGCTTATTCACTTGTGAGGACCCCAGTTAGTAACATCCTTTTATTTCCTTAGTACTTCTCAGTTCTGTTTATCCCAAGTGATTCCCTTGATTATGGACTTGACAAGCTCCTTTAGTAGCTTATATACATTGTAATCATGCTTATATGTGACATTGTGCTTTGCTATTTGCATCTTTCTTTAGGCCTTGGCTAAAATGGTTATGAGATGGGGTAGTTGTTTGATACGTCTAAGGTTCAAACTTTATATACTTTATAAGGGATGCACAGCTTTGGTCATTTACCTTCATTGTTCAAGTACTTGGTCATCTTGTTTGACCTTTCCCTCTTAGGGAGAATTCTGTAGCATGTTTAACAGTTCCTTTTAATTTCCCATTTTAATGATGCTAAGGAAACCTTCTTTACCTCTATTTTTGGTTGTCTCTAATAGTAGCTATCTTCAATGCTTCAGCTAAGATGGTAATCTTCATCATGTGAGGAAAATCTATGGTTTTGGACTTCTAGTTAACAATAGTTTGTTTATTTCACTACAGGTGGTCAAAGTCTATGTTTCTATTTTTGGCGATGAAAGAGGGAAGGAGGTTGCCCTTGCTGGGCTAAAGTCAAAAGCTAAATATGTCCGAGGTCAATTGGGAAGGCGTATGAAGCTGCGATTAACTCCTGAGATACGCTTCATAGAAGATGAGTCTCTAGAGAGAGGAAGCAGGGTAAGATTAATACCATGCTATTTTCATTGGATATGATTATGTACATATCTTTAACCGAGGAAAGCAATACAATTGGTTCCTCTTGCATTAAGGTTCTGATATGCGTTGGTCAAAAGTATAGCTAAGTGTGATTGCACATATAGGTTGACAAGGCTTGTTAATCATGGTATTCTGCTTAGGAATTGAAGCAGGAGTATTTCGTGAATATTAAGTCCTACACATTATGAATGAAAGTCAGTAATACACTAGTTTGATGTTACATCATCCATGTTATTGTTGAATGTGATATAGTAAACTGAACTAATCTATATCCATTAGGATTATTCTATTTTCTGGATCAATTTCAAGTTATATGGTTATACGTGCTGTTTCAACCTATCATGAACCCTTCTCTTAGCGGGGTTATGTGGACTGTCATGTCAAATGAGCACCTGTGAAAGAGTATTAATAATACTCTTGACAAAATTAGGGAAAGTAAAATATGCAGCACTGTACAAGTTGTGTCTCATAAATAATCAACTTATATGGTTTCTTTGATTGATTAGCAAGTTAAAAATCAAAAGAAAGAAGGTTGAGTTCCCTCTAGGTTGCTTATGCATCCATGAATTGCAAAAGTTTTGTCGCATGAGATAATCGTTATTTGGACATTTTCCAACTACTGCATTCGGTTCTCTGTTTATTACTTGGTTATCTTGACTGGACTTGTGTGCTTGTAAAATTGCTTTTAAGGGGGAATATATGGTAATATAAAACATCAATGGTGAACCATTTCAGGTGATTGCAATATTAGATAAGATAAAGAATGAAAAGAAAGATTCAGAAATTCAAGATGACGAACAATTGGAGCCATCTGAGGCACCTGAGGAAGACGGAGATTGGGAGGTGGATGACCCTGATGAAGACATTATATACATAAAGTAGTTACTCCCCCTAATTTCTGAGCATAATGCTATGTTGGATTGAGGCATGGCTTTGCCTGTCCACAGGTTTGTTCTGTTTTCTTGACTTTCTTTGTTGCAACAAGCTACATGGATTGTAATCAGAGTTAACACCGCCTTATATTGATGTAGAATATTCAGAAATTTAGGTTTCAATTGTTTCTTCTCAAGTCACTGAAATCGGCCGCAGACATAGTTTAAATGAAGCCGATGACCTGCAATTTAGTTTGGTAATGCTTGGTCTATTTAGGTGCAATGCAATCAATGAGTGGTTGTTGGGATCAACTTCAGGAAAGATTAGTATTGTGATTGTGTGTTGATTAGAATTTAGATGTTGGGATAAAATAATAGCATACTCGGATTGAAATTAGAATTTCTGTTATGGGCACACAGAGAGAGTGGCCAACATTAAGGTAGAACATGTTTCAGGGGGTTTGATCTCTGAACACTTGCCACTCTGGAGGGGTTTGTTTTGGGGGTTGGGACTGCTTGTAATGGTGCAATATTGTGCACGTTTCATGTACTTTATTATGCTAGAAATAATGCTCGAAATAAGTCTGTAATATATCATTTATCTTCTTTGATGCAGGCGAGCGCCATAAGTCACAACGCTAACCTAGACAGAAAAACTCTTCACAGCTGAAGCCCCATCATCTGAATTACGAGCTTCAACCATGTCAGCCTCGTAAAATCACCTATAATATTTTTGTTCTTTTCATCAGGTATGCTTGTGATTTGCCTTTTGTTTTGGTTATCCAAAACCAGAAGCAGAAATTGTGGTATTTATAGTGCTAGATAGTTCACGAAATTGACAATCCACATGATGTGAATGGAGTTCTCTTTTAAACCTGTCGGCCTCTGTGATTTTCTACTGTTTTTGTTCCACTAGGGTCGCTTACCTATCGATACCGCCTACTATTTACTGATGTTTATAGTCCATAAGGCGCTGAAGCACTAGCACGTATTCTCGTCCGGTGGTCAGTTTACTGGGACACAAGTGAAATTTAGCATTAGCACGTCGACGAGCCTTGGACTCCATTCACCCCATGTTGGGAATTAATATTTGTATGATTGGCAAAAGCAAGAGTCTCTTGAGTTTTCTAGTGGTGCAAAAACAAATCTAGCCCTTTGGCGATGAGTCACACCACCGCGTCTCGTGATGACAGGGTGCTACGAATTTATGCAAATTTAACACACATGCAATCGTTAACGTAAATTCTGAACTTAGCACGTTATAATTTGAGTGGATGCTTAGCACGACATAAGGGGTATGCTCTATAAATGGTCTCCACGACATAAGGGTATGACTTGGCTTTCTCTTACAAGCAAAGTTGTTCACCACTATTTCATGATGTCCGCGCCGCGAGTTAGGACCATAAACCGCCATCACCCTCAGATATGGTGCTCTGCCACCACTTGATCCAAAGCTTGTAGCGATAGAACAACAGATTTATATTAGAGAGTTTTAACGAAACACTCCTGGTATTGTTTACTTTTAATAAAAAATCACATTTTTATCTTTTTCTAGCACTATTCACTACACCTTTATTTGCATTTTTTTCATTAAAACTAAAAAAAATTTCTAACTTTTCGTTAGTTTTCCTTTTATATTATGATATTTAGTCACAAGGAGTCGTTACATACTTTTACAAGTGAATTCCTGAAAACGAGAGAAATTGAAGAGATGTCGAGAAACAACAGGAAGAAGCTTGTTTGTAGCTTTCAAAGCTGCCTCAAATGTTTCCTCATTTCATTCAGCTATATGACGGGTTACATACAAGTCTAGTTCAATTCCACCCTCCCCCATATTGATTGTGGAGTAATTTCTCGACTACCCGAAACAACGCCAGTGCCACGTGGTATCACTATTCTATTCAAATATCATAATATCAACAAATATTATAGGCATATACTGCACAAGCTTTACAAATTCTAACCACCATTTGCCAATGCTCTCAAAGACAACGACCTTGTTTGATATGTAAGATTGGACTGAAAAAATTATGTCCCACTAGGGAGTAGAAGATGGATTACTCATGAAGTAAACTTATCCATTCTGATTCTTTCCAAAATGGTAGGATTTGTACGTATTGAGTTCTCTTCATGTCTAAACCTCTTCTAATCCACCTCCACATGAAAATTTATTCACTTCTACCTTCAATATGCCTTGAAATTAGGGAGTTACCAATTCCGAACCAATCAACATATCAAACCAGCCCAAAATCTACAGGTTTTGACATCTACAATAAGGCATGCAATGCAAATTGAAGAAGATAATCATCTTATTAATCAAGGGAACATTACCGAATAGCAAAATGAAGCATCTTAATGATCAAGGGAACATTACCCTCAAAATCATCGCTATGAAGTGGAAATCTAAAGCATCCTAAGTACCGAATTCATAATTCTCAGTTCAAACAAAAAAATAAAAATAAAAATAAAAAAAACCTGGAGCTTTAAGCAAAGTTTCATGATCCACAAAAGCTTTAAGCGAAATATTGGTGCAGTCCACCCTTACGTATTATTTCTATCTGAAAACCAACTTGTTCTTCATTCACAACTTCTGGTTGAACACATCTCCTTCAGTGATGAGCCTTTGCTGCAGCCTTTTGTTCAGATTTAGCCTTTGCCTTGGTGGGGAGAAAACAAAAAAAGGAAATAAGCATCAAATAAAACGACATGGTGCAAGCAATCCAACAAACAGGCACAAGACTGTCACACAACTCGAACAACATAAAATAAATAATTTGACATTGCATTATATGCTAGCATCAACACTGGGTTGAACAGTTTAACAATTTAAATAAGGGAACTTTAACGAAAAGCCCCTGGTATTCTTCACTTTAACGAAAAACCAAATTTTTACACTAAAAAGTCAATCCTGGTACTATTCACTTTACCCTTTATTTTGTCCTTATCGTTAAAACTCAAAGTTTTCAAGCCCCATTCATTAGTTTTCCTTTTAAATAAAGAGGACAGCTTCAGGTCACATTTCCTATTCCATTGGTTATCCCTAATTAGTCAAATATCGGACCCATGTCCTTACAATGTCTTGACATGTTAAACATGAAAGTTGACCATGATACCATATATACACAATTAAGTTGTGAAGTTTTGAATGAGCATGATCAGAACAAAGTATCAGGCTTTTTACAAGCATAGCCAATAATCTAGGTATTGATATTATTTTCATTCCTAGAGCCCCTCTAAAACACCCTTACACATCAATATCCATTATGTGAGTCTCACACTTGCGTCAAGGTTTGTGATATGGAACAAACTTGGAGGTGAAGAAGAGTTCATTGCTTGTCCAGAAATTTATAACGTAGCCTAGCTTTATTTCTAAAGTTCTGACACTATCACATAATTGTAACGAATTCCATATAAAATTTGCTACTTTCACATGTTAACAGAAGGTGGATACTAGGATATCAGCTCTTCATATGGTGCCTATACTCTTCCATAAAAACAAAGAAAATACACAGATTCTTCATAAGAAAATGAAACCATAATAATACAAAAAGTAGTCTACACAATGGGGTTGGCAAACATCGATTAAAATCCACGTTACATATTCAAATCTACAAAAAATAAAACAAACCCAATATGCAATTTTAATCACAAACACAATATTAACTCATAAAAAAAGGGTAATTTTTTTTAAAACAAGGAAGGGAAGTACCTTGAGATACTTGAGCTTAACGCTTCCGTATACGAGTCCAAAGGAGAATGCGGAAACACGAGCCACCTGCAAATCCCGAGAACCCCAAATCACGAATTAGATTAACAATTACAAAATTGGTGCAAAAAATCCACAAACTTCTCATCTTTACCAAAATATAAAATCCAATAAAAAAAAATTAGTTAGATCCGGAACGAAAAGAAAAGACGAGAAAATTTCAGAGAAATTAATACCAAGGCGAGGGTGCTGGTTCCAGAATAGGGTCCAGGAGGCGGCGCCATTTTTGTTGCTGGAGAGGAGACTGACTGTTGAGCAATTAGACGAAGCGAACAAGAAGGAAATCTGCAAAACCTCCCAATTCACAAAGCACCGAGCCCTACGCCTCAAGACTTCCACTGCTTTATATATCGAGTAATTGCCGACCCGGATTATCTGCCCCGTTCGGGCTTTCTACCTGATTTTCCCGGGTTTAAATCTTGATCGTCCATCCACCCGTTACATATGGTTGCGCCCACTACTTGTGGAGTCAGCCAATAAAACACTTCCACGTTGTTTTATCTTTACGAACAGAGCTTCTTTACGAGTTTAACCCGGTATTTCTAAGTTCACACTTGTCTTATTTTTCTATCGACTTCGTACTATCTACTAGTCTCCTCTTAATTATAGAACACATCACAAATATAATACATCTCGTTATTTGTGTGAGGAGAATTTAAAACTTCTTACTGATAAAGTGAAATGGATTGCACATTTTCCATTATTTTCATTCCCCACCCAATATTTAAACCTTATAGGGCACGTTTGTTTGGCTTCACTAACCTGGACTGGACTAGTTTTTAGTATAATTCCATGTTTGTTGGCTACCAGGACTAAGTTTAATGGTATTAAGTGGGACTCGCTTTCACTAACTCCTTCGTTAGGTGGTCCTAGCGAGACCCCCCAAATATGAGTGGGTTGCTAAGACTACCTCTCTCTCGCGTCATACCGCTCGACTCCTCGCCTTGCTCGATCGACGGCAAAGAATAAGCTCTCTTTCCCCAGTCCAGCCTAACTTTGACTCAAGGTTACCCTCTCAATTTTCTCTGTTCCCCTCCTGCCCTAAACGAACGCCTTGGCCTTCGTCGCTCTTCTGCTTCGTCTCTGTCACAGAATTCACTATAATTCTTTCAATCCATCTCAAATTAATTCAATTTTTTGCTAAAAATCCTTGCTTTCTTTCAATGTTCTGTCAATTTTGATGCGAAATTTATTCCTTTCACATATTTGTCAGCTTCTGCTGTTCAATTACTTTGTAATTCGAAGTGAGAATTTCTACTTTTTTTGTGTGTTGGGGGTGGATTAAAGTATTTATCAGATTTTGGTGCAGTAGATGCTCTTAGCTTTTTGTTTTGGATCTCATATAATCCATGGCTTGACACAAATGTTTGATTTAGGGTTCGCTCTTGATTGTTGATAGAATTTGTAGTAAGTCTGCCAGATGATGTTGGGAATTGCGCAAAGGCTTTGAGATCCAGGTTATAACCATTTACATGGACTGGAACAGTGAAAAGGATTACTGCGATCTAATCCCTTCTGATGGCTCAAAGTTTACATTCTTACTGCCCATATGAATACATAAATTTTTGTGATTTCATCACCCGTCTCGTTCTGGCTTGACCGGTGAACATAGGAAAGATTGAACTGTTTCAGACTTTCAATAAAATTTGTGCTTCAGTGGGAGTGAGGAAGTTATCGAACGATTCTCGTTCTACTTTGAACTTTTTGCATTTTCTACCTAATAGGTCATGGGATCGACTACTAGTTGTAGTAGATAAATCTCCCGAGTGTGATGATGGGGGAGGGAAGGGCTATTGGATAAGGAAATGTGAAGACGTAGGATTTAATGGTCTTGTGGTTCCTTGTATTTTGGAAATATATTGACAGTCCCCTAAAGTCTAGAGTAGAATTTTCCCCCGTCTAGCCATCCTGTTTTCAATGGGATTGGTAAAAGTGAATCATTTCTTTCTGTTTCCTTTCAGTGTCCCCCTTTATCTCAATTAGTTAATGCAGAAGTTTAGCAGTAATTCTGCCAAGTTTGGAGTGAATTCTCTGATTTTCTCTTTTATCTTTAAAGTGAGCATTTTCTCTTTTTTCATTGTAGATATGTAAATGATGGGAGACCCTTCTGGCAATATATAGTCAGTTCTTCCACTGGCTGTTCCGATTCTCAGTGCTTTGAAGAACTTTATAACTACTATACGAATGACAAGGTTGGGTGATTTTTAAGTACCATTTTTTGTATAGCAATATAGAGGTGTGAAGTGGGTTATAATATTTTTCTTCGTTTTCTCATAGGCTTGGCATCTCTGTGATCCTAATGCTGAGAAGGTGGTTGAAGCTCTGAGGAAAGCAGGCGTTAAAGTAGCTGTTGTATCAAATTTTGATACCCGATTAAGGCATCTTTTACATGATCTATGCTTTGTTTACGGTGGTTTATTTTCTTTAGTTATTAGATGTTTGATTTGTTGCTTTCATGTAACATCGTTTGATTTGTTGGGAGAACACTTTGTTATATTGTTGTTTGGAACAATGCACTCTTGAATCATGTATGTTTCTTTCGTTGGCAAGAAAATTTGGTTTTTGTATTTTTATTGAGTCTCACTCTCATCGAATATTATTAATTTTAATAATATCTTTAATAAAAAATAATTAAAATAGAACAATAATGTAGTCCTAGTCTGAGCAAACATCAAACTGGTGACAATACTGTTTTCATTATCCTGCTTCTTAGTCCGACACTGTACCAAACGCTTCACTAAGCTAGTCCAGTTTAGTCTAGTCTAAGCCAGTCTAGCTTAGTCTCGGAGCTTAGTCTCTGAAAGTAATCCAGTCTGAGACAGTCCGGTGCAACAAACGCACCCTATATCTCCTCATCGCATCCATACCCTGCTTTAATCTTTAACAAGCGACTAACTTTTCTACATGGGCTTTCATTAATCACAAGGCACTATGCGTAAGTTACAAATTTTAATTAGTGCATTAATTTATGCGGATTGTTTCAGTAATTTGTTAATTCGTTTTTCATATTTTATGTGTGCAATGTAATACAGTGAAGCTCATCTCTTTGAGTTGCCCGTGATTTTGCCGGAATCTTCAAAAGGGGTGGGTGGCTTGGGAAACATCCCCTGTGAGTCCAGTTTGATGGCAGAGGCCGAAGCGATACGGGCGGCTATGATGGCTTGCGTGGAGCGAGGATTTAATTTGGTTCAATTGGAAATTACTATCTACTAAAACCTGGTTGGCCTCAACTGTTCATCATGTGAGCTGTTCATCAGCAGTGAATGCCCCAATTTACCCTCCCAATCCTTCCTTGCCGGTTTTTTTTCCCTCCCTGCTACAGGAAAATGGCGTTCTTGCCCTTATTCTTACCCTTCTTTTATTTTGGATTCTTCCGTTCTTTGCCCACGTGTTGATCATCCTAGGTATCCTTTTTTTCCATTCGACTCCCTCTTCGATTTCAGCGTTCTTTCCTTTCTTCTGCACATCATTGCTCGCAGTTCCTCCATTTTTTGCCCATGCGTTCATCGCTCTACACACCTCCTCTCTTTGATTCGCCGGATTTCTCTTCGATTCCAATGTTCTTTTTCTTCTTTCGGACAGCGCCACTCGCCTACCTTTTCTTTTTTGGCCACACGTTTGTGCATCCTTGGTAGGTTTTATTTCGTTTGGTGTTCCCAATTTTGTTTGGCTTTGGATTTCCTTTTTTTTTGGCCTATATATTGTGTTTGCTATCGTTTGTTTGTTATCCGTGCTAAATTTTTTGGGGTGAGTTGGTATGGACTAATAGGCAGTTTTAGGAGGATTACCCTTGCTGATCGTTGAAATCGTTATTTTGTACAGTTATTTTGTCAGCGTTGTTCTTGCTGCACAAACTATTGAGGTATGTTATTCAATCGTATATTGTGTATGTGTTTTTTATGTTGTACGTTTCTGAGTTTTGATTCATGTTTAATGTTTGTGTTTTGTGGAGGTGATTTAAGACGGATTTCAAGCTGGGTTTTAGAGAATTGATTCAAATTGGTGGATTTGGGTAAGAAACTAAGAAACCCTTTGTTTTTCCTTAATGTGTCATCGATTCCTGGCTTTTTTACTTTTTATTTTTGCTATGGGTGTTTTACATTTCTGAGCTTCAAGGCACATAAAGGTTCTTTATTTGTTGTTGGGTTGTTGGTTTTCTATTGTCTATTGATGTTCTGCTTTACTACTAAACCCAATGAAGATTAAGTTCTGTGAGCATATCGACGCAGAGATTAAAGTCTCAAGCCAATTAGAACATTCAGTGCCATATTATGTGGAAATTGGTGTGGTTAATTAAACATGTGCTACATCTATTTTTTAACTTAAAACTTGCCACTATCCAATTTGTATTTTTTTCCTTCTACCTTTGAAGTTTAAGTTTTAACATGTCAAATATTTTTCTTTTACTATTTAAATGACACTTTCCATTTATCTAAAGAAACAACGAACGCGAATGAAACTACATGTGAGAGTGAAATGAAAGCAAATTTTTTTGTTAGAACTCATACGATCAGTTTGTCGTCTATCTAATAAAAGGAATGTGAGCTATCTTTGAGTACATACAGAAATCTGATGAATTTTTGTTGTAAACTGAAATAGAAAGGAACGAAGTTCCCAAAAAAATGTAGAATCCTTGAGTGGTGAATGATTCTTGGGATGAGTCGCGGACTAAGTCGCTCTCTTTAAGACGTTTCGCGGCTCTGCCCAAAGTGTGCAAGCAGTTCACAAATACCACGTCGTCCACAGGATAAAACAGCCCAGAACCTTCTTCTGATAAGATTCTTCCTTGCACAATGGAAGAACCTTCAAACTTACACCCTTTCAATATGTTGCTATAAACTCAATATTTTAAAACTTGTTTTTTTTTTCATCCATTTCATACTCTATCCTTAGGTATATATATATTGTTGGAAATGTGCCCTAAAACCAATCATATGATAATACTTTACGGACATTTCACAAAGTTAAACTAATGTAGTTTATATATAAAAGGCAAAGGTTATTGTTTGAGTCGTCTCATATAAATGTTATATGCTTAAACGATAAGTCCAAGGAATATGTGATTGGGAGAATACGATCTAAAGAAGTTAGATTCAAGAGACCATTCTTTCGTAGACACATCCTAAACGTTCCTGATCATAGGATTGCCAATTGGGCATTGACAGTCCGTTAAGATCAGTACGTGCTGTGTCTTTTCTTAGGGAGAGTGACTAGTCTCGAGTCATTGGTGTGTCTGACACCATGACAAGCATGTAGGTGCTCAATAGAGAATGAGTTCACTGAACACGATCAACGAGGAGTTCTCATACTCATGTCACATGAGAACTCATGGTTGGGATAATGCAAAGTAGTCCTTTGACCTGAGGCATCACAGCTGTCTTGTGGTTAGGTCCTTGATCTTTGATTATGTCAAACGTCACTCCATCTGGAGGGTGTCCATGGCATCGTCGGGGTTAAGCCACTTAGCCATGGAGGCAAGTGAATGCGCAACAAGGGATCTCTAACCTTCAAATTGTTTAAGGGAGAATACTCTATGATATGATTAAGAATCTCTGGCCAGAGTATGAATGAGATGTTGGAATGCGTTCCAGATCACATTCAAGGTAATCATATAAGTACAAGATTCACATTGGATAGTAGACATGAAAAACTATCAAACCAAACAATGTGGTCAAGAGTATTGTATTAGAGAAAGACCGTATTGCATTTGTAATCCTAAACTGAATAGGTTCTCCACCTCTTCTGATTAGCTTGGGTAACCATGATATGTTGCTAGGTGTCACTCATGGTTTGTGGAAGGCCTAAACGTGTATAAACACTAAAGGGAGAATTGAAAGTAAGTTTCAATTCACAATCGATTTGAAAGAGTTTGAATCGCCCACTGCCTCGCTAAAAGGAACCTAATGGATCGTACACCGCGTAAGGTAGAGATTGAAGATTCAACGGAGATAAGTAAGAATAATTAAATGGTTTAATTATTTATGGGAATGATTAATTAATATGTTAATTAATCAAACGAATAAGTTCGTTAAAGACCTCGGGTTAGTTTTGGGCCGCAAGGCCCAATGGGATTTGAACGTCAAGCCCATTAACTCAAGTTGTATGACAACTTGAATATACAAAGGGCTTAAAAGCCCAATGAACCCTTAAGGGCTGGCCATTTAGAGGAGGGTAGCAAACGTGGACTTATTTACAAGTTTGCCACTCAAATGAATTAAGGTATAAATATGACTTTATAGCCAAAATTCATTTAGGGTTCTTTTTGGGGGAAATTGGAGAAACACAAACTCCCTTTTCTCTCTAAAGAGGCCGGCCCCCTTGGAGGGATTAGCTAGCAATCCTACTCCTCCAAGGTCACTCATTTCTTCTTAAATCTAACCTTGGTGTGGAGACTTAAAGGTTCTCAATTTTGAGAACTTTGGAGAAACCTTTTCATCCATCCAAATCCATAGATCTAAGAAACAAGGAATGAAGGCCCTCTCTTTGGGTGATTAGCCTTTGCTTATGCAAAGAGGAATCTACAAAGGTATAAGTTTCAACTCACTTTGTTTTGAGTTGAGTTATGGTTCACCAATCTACTAGGCTTTGAATTTCATGGGTAATGTTTTGTTTTTAAGTGCATGCTTGCATGATTCCGCCTTTAATTGTTAATTGCATGCTAATGATGTTGCTTAAATGAACATGTTTTCACAAAATAATCCTTCATATATATATATATATATATATATATATATATATATATATTTATACGCACGCACATATACACACATGCAATCATATTTCATCAAAGTCATCATCTCAACGGAAAAACGTTGAGAATTTGAGGGCCAGGCTTTAAAGTAAGACAAAACGGAAAAAACATAAAGACCACAACGGGTCAAAATCAAATGTAATTCAATTCAAACCTGAAAACAGTTTGGTAGCTCCTTAAGCCAAATTCAATTGACATTTAATATTGGTAATAAAGCCAAACATAATGTAATTCAATTCAAACCTGAAAACAGTTTGGTAGCTCCTTAAGCCAAATTCAATTGACATTTAATATTGGTAATAAAGCCAAACATAATTATATTTAAATAAAAATATAACTGCTCCAACAATCCCCCACGTGTTTTTATTTAAAATATATATCAAGCAACATATCATAAAGCTATGCATAAGTAAAGGTGTTTCTTAACTTGAACCCATACATAGTGTTAGTGATCCAGATTATACTAGAGTAAGTTATAGTTTTGAACTCTATCTCTGACAACACCACACACATAACTTTATTAAGGTGAAGTTCAAAAAGCCAGCACAATACGGCCATGTGCTTGTATCCCAGTATAGTGAACGCTCTAGAAACTTGCCCAAGATTTCATAGGAAGCGGCCTCACTTCCACATTCACATAGGTAAGACTATCAAGGATATTCCTGTAGCTAGATATCCCACTCAACATAGAGTATAGATCTTACTAAGAGAAAAAACATCTCAACCTAAAATCGCTTCAGGATGTCATGCTTCTTAGGGATGGACATGGAATAATATTCCAAATTAAAATTAGCAAGACTTCACTCATATCACTTGTGACTTGTTATTACCCTTTGAACCTATTTCTTGGGATCTCCAGTCTATAGGTTGGGTTGCTATCACAAATGACTCAATTTTCTATGGGATTTAGTCCCATCCCTTTCGAGGTTTTCCAAACCTTTTCTCGTGCTAGTCCTTTCGTCAAAGGATCAGCCAAGTTTTCTTCAGACCGTATATGATTCACTCTTATAGCTCACTCGATGTGCTATCACAATGGATCAAAACTGCTGGAATCGTTTTCTCCCATAAAGGGGTATCTGACAGTAGGTTCATAAATTTTAGAAGAATTAGAACCCCCACTATTTCGAAGTTTAAAGGAAATTTATTCTCATAAAAATCAACATTAAGTGACTTAATTATGACATTTTATCATCAACATTCAATTTAAACATTCCATCAGTAGCATATCCCTTTCCCACAAAGATCCCATTTTTAGTAAGAGTATACGTATCTGCTCCAATAGTTTGAGTAAACCCAACCTTTTGTTGAGAAGAAAGCCCGAGACCAAATTCTTCCTTATCGCTGGAGCATGCATCACATCTTTCAGTATCATGGTTTTTCCAGATGTGAACCTCAGCTCCACCTCTCTAGTACCAGCAACATCAGTTAGTGCGAATCACCCAACAATACCTTCCTTCCCTCAGCCACAGAATAGGTCTTGAAAAGGGAACGATCATAGCAAACATGGCGAGAAGCGCCAGTGTCCACCCACCACCCCTCGGATCCATCAACAAAGTTGATTTCTGATATCATTGCAATCAGTTGCTCTTCAACAAGATTTGCCTGTGGTGCAGGGCTTTTCTTATTTCTACAATTCCGGGCAAGATGGCCCAGCTTGTGACAGTTATAGCATTCAAACTGTCTCGAATCAAAAGCAGCACATGAGGGGGGTTGGTACCTATTCTGAAGATGAGAGGGATTTAAATTCTGAACCTTGTTTGTGTTGTTGTTGAGGCACTTGTTGTGATTCTTGTTCTGAATCTTCATGTTCTTCCCATTTGGCTTCAGCACGGCTGGAGTCTGGTTCCGGTTGAAATTGGTAGCCCTTTGGTTGCTTGACACGACCAAAATTTCCTCCTTCAATTCTTGTTTCCTGGCCTTTTCCTCAATGCGAAGTCGAGTGATCAAGCTTTCCAGGGAGAACTCTTTTGTCTTGTGGCGGAGTGAGTTCTTGAAAATTTTCCAGGTTGGTGGCAATTTATCAATGATGACAGCAACCTGAAATTGATCATCTAAAACCATGCCTTCAGAAATAATTTCATGAGCAATTTTTTGTAATTCATGAGATTGTGCTTCAACAGATTTATCATCAACTATCTGATATTTCAAATAACGACTAACAGCAAATTTCTTAGCCCCTGCTTCCTCAGTGTCATATTTTTTCTGAAGTGCCTCCTATAAATCTTTAGCAGTGCCATAATCAGAGTAGTAGTCATAAAGATCATCAGACAATCCATTAAGAATATAATTCTTAGCGAGAAAATCATTTTCAATCCAAGTTTGTGAAGCTTTGGTTTGTGCAATAGTGGGCTCTTCAGGGAGGGTTGGTTTGACAGTGGTGCAAAAGGAAGCCAATTTTTTTGTGGTGAGGAAAAATAACATCTTCTGCCTCCAACGCTTAAAGTGGAGACCCTCAAACTTGGAAGGCTTGTTAAGGTCAAGTGTGGTGTTTTTTCAGTTTCCATGGCAGATTGACACGTCTTAAAATTGTTGTAAACTAAAATAGAAAGGAACAAAGTTACCCGAAAAAAATGTAGAATCCTTGAGTGGTGAATGATTCTTGGGATGAGTCGCGGACTAAGTCGCTCTCTTTAAGACGTTTCGCGGCTCTGCCCAAAGTGTGCAAGCAGTTCACAAATACCACGGCGTCCCCAGGATAAAACAGCCCAGAACCTTCTTCTGATAAGATTTTTCCTTGCACAATGGAAGAACCTTCAAACTTACACCCTTTTGATATGTTGCTATAAACTCAATATTTTAAAACTTGTTTTTTTTTTCATCCATTTCATACTCTATCCTTAGATATATATACACGCAGGCAGATATACACACATGCAATCATATTTCATCAAAGTCATCATCTCAACGGAAAAACGTTGAGAATTTGAGGGCCAGGCTTTAAAGCAAGACAAAACGGAAAAAACATAAAGACCACAACGGGTTAAAATCAAATGTAATTCAATTCAAACCTGAAACCAGTTTGGTAGCTCCTTAAGCCAAATTCAATTGACATTTAATATTAGTAATAAAGCCAAACATAATGTAATTCAATTCAAACCTGAAAACAGTTTGGTAGCTCCTTAAGCCAAATTCAATTGACATTTAATATTGGTAATAAAGCCAAACATAATTATATTTAAATAAAAATATAACTGCTCCAACAATTTTCATTGTTGATATATGCATGTAAGAGCCTTAGCTGATTCGATTGTTTTTTTAATTTTTTATCAATCCTTTTAATTTCTTTAGTGAATAGAAAAGATTATATTAACATTGACTTTATAAGTTCTTTGTTTTGTTTATTTAATGGTTTTGAAAGGTAAAAATTACAAGAATTACATACTTTATTTGAAGAATGAAAACTGTACATGTAAAGCAACATTATAACATCCAATATATATGTATGTATGTAACAAAATAGACAGTGCAGTAGAGACTGTGCTTAAATATCATCAATGCATGGGGTTAAGCATATAGAGCTTTAGTATATCTAGTCCTTTTCTAATCACTATTGTTGTCTTCTGTAGTTTTTATTTTATTTTTATCAATACTATTCTGAATGCAGAAAGTATGAAGGTATGTTGTTAGTCACATGTTCTGTATGTGTGTTTTGCGTTTTGTGTTTTTGAATGTGAATTTGTTGTTGTTTGTGCTAATTTTGTTAATGAGGTTTGTTTTTGTTTCAGATTAACTTTCTTCCCATTAAGGTGGTACTTAAAACAAGCAGTGTTGGAAAAAGGTTGGTTTTTTGATCTTCTTATTCGGGGCTTTTTAGTTGTTTCAACAAACTTTTTACGATGTCAATAAAGTAAATTAAATAGATCAGTTTGTGCATTGTTTTTGGTCATTGTGTTGGATTTTTTGTGTCTAGGTTTTCCAATTTGGTATTTATAGGTCAATTGAAATTTGGTTTTTCTGGCTTAAGTTGGTAACGGCTTTTCGTTGTTGGAATCCTTTTTCTGTGCCATTGTTTTGCAAGCAGAGTTCAAAATCTAAAAGCCATTAAGGTATTTTGGTTGATTTTATACTCTGTTTGTGTTTTGTTATGTAAGTGTGAGTGTGGATATGTTCTTCTATGGATGAATTTAGCTAATCTGGTTGTCTTTAATTGCAGATTAATTTGTTTTCTATTAAATTAATTGCCTACTCGGGCGCTGGAACCTCTAGTGTTGTAAAAAGATTGGTTTTCCAATTCTTTTTTGATATGTTTTTTCAGTTGTTTGGATGGACCTTTTATAATATAGGTGAGCCTGAATTAAATAGATGTGTTTGTATATTGTGTTTTGTTCAGGTGGATGAAACAAATGAAAAGAAATAGTAAACATGGTGTTTGTCTGTGTTTTTTAGAATAGTTCAAACATTTGGCAAAAAGGTTGGGATATTTTGAAATTCTCTGTAAAAAAATTTGGGTCTATTGATTGTGATATTTTGAACTTCTCTGTAAAAAAATTTGGGTCTATAGACCGTGTTTGTTTGATTGCAACTCTTTTATTCGATGTGATTTTTGTTTTTATTAGAATTTTTCGCACTTTTGGCGTGTGCATTTCATTCAAGTATTTATCCATATTTTTAATGGTTTTGCCTTATTTGTCTTTCTATTTGGAACATGACACTTTAATTGGAAAAAAAAAAGTTGAACCAGTTTATTGTGGTGCGTTAGTTCGTTTTTGAATTGGTTGGCCTTTGCTGAAATGGTAAGAAAATTTACTTTATGCACGGAAGTTTGTTTATTTATTGTTATGAATTTTCTTGATTGATAGGGATAAATGTGTTTTGTTAAGTGTTTGTGGAATGAGTGTACATTATGTGTTTCTGATGGAAATTTTGAACCTTTTCTTTTCAGTTTCTAAATTTTTATGCTTTATGGGTTTTTTTATGGCTGTTTTGAGGAAAAACATAACAAAGAAGAGTACTACTGCGATGATGTGAGTGCCCTCTATCCTTAATATGGTCAAATGGGAGTGCAAATTTCATATTTTTCTTAATATGGTCAAATGGTATGCAAATTAGATTGGGTTAAGCTTTTGGATATAACTCTTTCACTCTCTTTGCATTTCCATTTATGGCTTTCTTTGTTTGTTTCTCTATTTCAGTTTTCCTTTGTTTGTGACCCATCTTTTTTATTTGTTCATTCATCTTTAACTGTTATTGGCATATCGCGAGGCCTATAGCAAACTAAGAAATTGAAAAGCTTTTGAATACTCAAAGCTTGCCCTTCTGTCTAATGTGCTCATCAAAAAGCCTCATTGCCACGAGGGGAGTATGTAAGACTGATGAGAGTCAAGTATCCATTTATAAAACTATAAAACGATTGTGTATCCAATTATTTGGATATTAAGAAAGAACAATAATTTACTATCATGAAAGGTTTTAACAGTTAGTTTTGAGTCATGATCCTGATTGGTAGTTTTAGACAAGTAACATATTCTCTTTATCAGAAATATGATTGGTAAGCTTGAATACGATCCACGATAGCTTTTTCTAGAAAACTTTAAGTGCAATTGTTCTTTCAAACAGGAGTTGCATATTCTGCATCTTCTACCTTTTCAGTATATTTCATTTTGCTGTACTCTTTTCTAATACTTTCATCAATTTCTAGATCGATGCTCATGCTAGTAGTGTTAATGATTTGGCATTCTGCAACCCGGCTAAGCAACTTTGTGCCATAACTTGCGGTGATGATAAGGCCATTAAGGTTAGTTTTGAAAGAGTGGTGATATAACAAGTCGTACAAAACACGATAAACTTATACATCAATTTGTGTTTTATAGGTGTGGAATGCAACTACTGGATCAAAGTTGTATACTTTCGAAGGTCATGATGCTCCCGTGCATTTTGTGTGCCCTCATAACAAGGAAAATGTCCATGTAAGGACTAAGATTTATCTTTTTTTTAATCCCTTGATTTGTCTCTCTTCATTTTCCTTCTATGAATGATTTACTCTGTTTTGAAATTCAGCTTATGCCTTTGTGTTTCAGTTTTGCTTTTCAACATCAGTAAATCGTATTGCATAATTTTTGTGAAGAATCTATTTATCAGCAGAATGTGCTTTAAAGAAAAAACAGTTTGTAAAGTCGGAGAAACAGCCAGGTGCCATTGTGTAAGATTCTAGAGACTGCTGAATTGGAATACTCAGAGAAACGATATGCATAGGGATCACTAATAATGTTTTATTTTATTTTATGTATTTGTCTCATATGTTGAAGGCACCCTAATATTAGCAGTCAAAATGGAGCAATTTGTCTGGATATTTTGAAAGACCAATGGAACCCAACTGTGATCACTCTCCGCATTTTCTGTAAGGTGAATTGTTCATATCTTTCAAACTTAATAGTTTTTACTTTTCTGTGTATATATTTTGTCTTGCATTCTTTTATTGGTTTTGAAACTATAACCGATTGTACCATAGCACTACAACTTTCCATTAAGTGGTTTCATATATATTACTCTTACACTCTCTTTTACTAATTTTTGTTACACTATCAATCACTCACAGGTCATGATATTCATAAAGTGGTTCAAGGGATTCCAAGTGTTTCATTCACCTAATCTTTACGCTTCATGTAAAAATTCTTTTAAAAAGCTCAAACATCTTTCAATATAAATAACATTAACCTTCTTTAACAATCTCTTAGAGCTTTGAAACATTTTTTTTATACAGTTACTAACCCCGCAGCAACGCGCAGGCCATATTTCTAGTGGACTCTAAAAGCCTTGTAAAAATGCTTAATGGGATCACGTCTTCTAATGGTGTTATTGGAGGTATTCTTTTTGATAAACAATGTATTCAATAGCAACTGAGGTCAGTCGAGTTTATTTTTGCTCCTAGAATTTGTTATAGGGCTGCACATTTAGTGGCTTCTTTTGTTTCTCAAATGGGTGGTCTCCATAATTAGGATTGTTTTGAACCAGAGTGGTTGTTTAATACTCTAGTTCCTATATAAATGTTTCTATTCGAATTTAATATCATTGCACCTTCGACAAAAAAAAAATCTCTTTGGAGGTTTCACTTATTTCTTATTTTCTCGGGGTCTCTACCAACATTACATTGAGAACTAGATGACAGTCCATAGTAGTAAGAACCCTACAATGCATAGCCTGGTACATTCGAAGAAACGTTTCATTTGCAACAATAGGTGATCTAAGACTGAAGTTAGATGGCATGTTATCACATAGTTTGCAAAAAAACTCAAGTTAGTAATTATCTAGTCACGTTTCAATTATCGTTTTTTTCTATTGATAATGCGTAAGATATCGTTTGAAGTTCTCATTGCCTAAGTAAACCAAATATTTCTGAACAAATTAAATATTATCCTCAGCCAAACAATCTCTACACATTTGAAAACATTACATTCAAAAGAAACCTCATCATCTCTAAATCTCTAATTACTGGTATGTGGCTTATGGGTAGTTATTGTTGAAACTCCCATCAAACTCTGATCATCAAAATCGTTGTGGAGAAATTTGCTTCAAAACTTTTGGTCCTCCCTCCCTTTTTTTTATTTACTTGTTTTTTACTTTTCCCGTTTTCTTTTTCAACAAATAGAAAATTTTAAATTTTTCGTTTTCTTTAAAATAATCATCCCAGCGAAATTTTATCTATTATTTTCAGTCAGTTTTGATTTTTTTGTTTTTTTTGTTTTTTTGCTTTTTGTTTTAGGGGCTTTTATGTAAGTTTATTTTTGTGAAGCCTTGTGACCCCAAACAGGAGGCCTAACTTTCTATTAGTAAAGATTAAACATATAGATTTAGTGTTGAACACAAAATTATTGTAGGGATTGTTTTTTGTAGATTTTAATAAGGGTTCAAGGATTTGGGGTAATGGAGGGGTTGGGATGATGGAGGTTGAGACAAGAGATTCAAGAGTTGTAGAAAGCTATAAAGAAAATATTGTTAGTTGATAATAACTCTTTAGTTTGATAACTATTTCGTTTTTAGTTTTTTTTTTTTAGAAGATAAACAAAACTGATAATTGAAAGTCAAATTTGAAAACCCAATCAAGTAGGTTTCATTTTTTGGGTTTTCCATGTTCGTTGTTTGAAAAAAAGAAAGTAACTATCAAAAAAGTTTTCAATTTTCAAAAAAAAAATTGAAAAGAAAAAAAACTGAAAATCAAATGGTTATCAAACGACTTCTTACTTTAAACCTACAACCAAACTCATCAAGATCCAGCTGGTGTTGTTGGTGTCAAAACTCAAACAGAGCTTGATTGGGTTCAACATGTATGCCCTTAAGTGTTGTCCTTCGTCTTAGTGACACTAGATGGCTCTAGAGAAAGAGAAAATAGGTGTGCCACTGTTAGAGATTGCCAAAAAATAGTAGTATGCGTAGAGTTGTGTTGGGTTGCGCTTGCACGTAAATATGACTTCTTAACCAAATGATTGTGCACCGAAAGGGCCGCTGGTTCGTTTAAGTGCTTATGCCTCGAGCAAACAAGGACTTGAAATCTAGAGAAAATAAGTGTTTAACTAAGTTAATTATAATTGAAAATAAAAGTAGAAATAGAAATAAAAACAAAAATTGAATGCAATCATTTCATGATAGAATCAAGATTAAAAACGTCTACAAAATGAATTTTGGGTTGATGAGTTGAGCTACATGAATTGAAAAGTAATTAAACTTGAAAATATAAAGAAAGCACTAAAGTTTAGTAAGATTTAGGCCGTGTAGAACAAGATAATGCCAGAGGAGTCCACCGAGGTCACTGTTGGATTTGTGCCCTAAAAGCCAATTTCTTAATATTGTCTATTAAGTAACAACTCCATATTAATTCATAAACAAATGGGAAAGATTTATTCATTCATGAATTTGGCTTTATATTATGGAGATAATCTACTATGAATGAGTCCATAGGATTTAAGGTATGGAAGCAATGTCCTAAATGAGGTTGGGGCAAGGAGACTTGTATTATATAGTCACTTAATCCTTAAATAAAATTCCTAGCCATTTCTAAAGTCAACTAGACATTAACTATCTGGAAAGGCCGGTGTATATCGCATTAAGGTTAGCATAGTCTCGTTCTACTCGTGTTGGACACGGTGGATATATAAGTGTTTGTCTGTTGAACAAGTTCACTGAACATTGATCATTCAATAAGCTTAAACGTATGGATGCTTACCACATGTTAAACGTTACAAAGCTTCTGGTCGTAATATGCAAATAGTTCTTAGATATGAGACATCATTGGTATCTTTAAGGTTGTAGTATGCAAACGTTGCAAGTACTTAAGTTGTAGTATGATATTCCGGTTCATATGTATGAGTATGAAGATACATGAATATGCAATAAGGAATCTATGACGTTCTGATAATTGTCCAATAGGAGAAGATATCCCTCGAAGCTACTTGAAAATCCATCTTAGAAGTCCTTAGCTAAAGTACTTGTTGATCAAGCTATGTTTGTAAGAACTACTTCACCATGAGATGCATCATGGCGATCATAGATTACTACATGTGATTTGACATAAATTCATATCATCTAAATTTTGCTGAGGATATGGATGATAGAAGATCCAAATTGCATTGCAACTACAATTAAGGTTCGAAAAAAGTATCATGACTTGTTCGCGTACTTTTGCTAATCAGGGTAACCATGACATATTGCTAGGTGTTACTCATGGTTTGTGGAATTAAACTAATTCATTAATTAATTTCACTGCTGGCTTTAGTTAGAACCTAAGAGGTCACATACATATGATAAGTTCTAGTAACGTTATATGGATGATGATAGGATATAATTAAATGTTAATTATATTGTATTAATTATCAGGCATATTGGACATTGTTTTAATTTAAATAACTTTGGACTTTATTTAATTAAAAGAGATCCAAGTCACAAACCCACAGTGGCCCTTTCTCTTAGTCTTTTCCTCTTTTTCTCTTCACAAGGGTCAAATCTTGTTTAAAACCTTCTTTTTAACAACAAAAATTAAGTGTTGTGAGATCTCCATTTTTGCCATCTCTTCTTTGTTTTTTTTTCAAATGCTAAAGTCAATGCGTGCAACATACTCACTATAGATCATAAGCTTCTTGCTCATTTTTCACAATTTTTCCGTACAAATCTTCAGTATAACTCTCTTCAAGATTTACAATAGGCGGAGTTTTTTCTCGAGTATGGCTTTCACTATTTTCTTCATCACTTACATCGGTGACTACATTATTCATTGATGGATCTCTTTTTACCATATTATAAGAAAAAAAAAATTCATAAACTTTTGGCCAACATTAATATTTTATAAAAAAATAATATTGTGGCCTAGAACAGAGTGTCTTATAATCATGTAATATAGCTCTGACATATTGTTGATCTTATACAAACAACAAAGATATATCCAATTAAGTGCGGTCAACTATTGTTGGTCCTTTACAACTAAAAAAAACAAGATCCAAATATAAATGTTTAAGAGTGTGACACCCCGTCCCGAGAAATAATTATCGTAAATGTGAATAGACGTAAGTACCCTTGAGTGTGGGTGTGTGTTTATGTAGTTGGTTTAGTTTTTGGCCAATTATTTGGTACCCTAAAATTTTGGGACCCAATGATCACGGGATCTAGCCGGAAAAACTCCACGAAGTCTGGCCAAACTTCAAACTTGTATATCTTGCTTCTCCGACGTCCAAAATCCTTCAACGAACTACCCCGAGCCTCGTGGGGACCTCCTTAAGCTCCATTTGAGTTTGAAATTTGATCGGATCATATTTATATATATTTTTATATCAAATTCACTTATCTTTTCTTAGTTAATTCCTCATATTTTGAGCTATTTACTTTGTTTTTGTGTTTTGTAGAATTTATCTAGCTAAGAAAATAAAATAGCACTAGTAAAATTTTAAGTAATAAATTTGTTATTTTTACCTTGGTCACTTATTTGATTTTTTGTAACTTAAAAATAAACAGAAATTAATATACAAGTGGGGCTGCCCTTTCGGTGGAGAAAATGATGGAGGGCATCTGCCCTTTGTTGAACTGAAATGATGAAGGCTGAAAGTATTTGGTGGGTGCCAGCAAGGCCTTTCATGGCATCTCAGATTTGAAAGGGAAGGGAGCACCCATTTTATAAAAGCCACGGGACAGAATTCACAGGAAGCACAGAGAGCTAACGGGAGCTGCCATTGGGCAGCTGAGAAACAAAACAGAAAAAAATAAATAAAAAACAGAAACGAAAGATAGAGAGGAGGAGCTGCCTTTGAAGGCAGCGCGCAGGAAAGAAAATAATCAGGAGAAAGAGAAAAGGCAGAGGTCCTCGCGGGGGGGCCTAGGAGAGAGAAACGGAGAGCTTCCTTGAGGCGCCAGGTGTAAGCTCCTCGGGGCTTCGGAAAAAAACAGAAGCAGCTAAGCTGCCTTGGAGGAAGAAAGCAGAGCAGCGCACAGAAATCAGAGGGAGTCCTCGGGAAGAGAAGTGCGACAGAAGCACTGAAAGAGAGCTTGAGAAAAGAGCTCCTCGGGGAGGCTCGGCTAAGAGGAACTTAAAAGGAGACCAGAGATGCGCTGGCAGCTTAAAACCAGCGGCCCTTTGGAATGAGCGAGAAGACAAGAAATTGCACGGTGCGGACAGACAAGCACAGTGCACAAATCCTTGCACAGAAACCTTCCTTCGGTTTAATTTCTCCAACTTATATTTTTAATTTCTGTTTAATTAATAATAATGTGTAATTAATTTGTGTTGGCTAGAGGTTAATTCGAAACCATGATTATATTTGTAATTTGAATTGGTAATTTCAGTTGTGATTTCTGAGTTGTGATTTAATTTGCTTAAACTGCTTAATTGATAACTTATTTGTGTATGTTGATTAAGAATGCATACTTAATTTACATGCATGAATTTGATGCTAGAATATAAGTGAATTTCACCTAATCGTTATGAACTTATATTTATGAGTAGTGAAGGTTATCCACAATCGCGTTAAGTAAATTCTTGGCAGGAGTATCATGCTTTTCATAGTTACGAATGCCTCGTCAGTATTTATAGTTTTCACAAAGTTTAATGATCTTTGATTGTATCTCTATTGTGCTTTTCACGTAGGGGACTTTTAGAGAATGTGTTAAATTGTTGTATGCTGTTCATCCAATTTAATAACATAAGGAAAACTTGAAGATTAAAAAAGTGCTGTTCACGGTTAATCTAGAGTATTGAAATTTACAATTTATTGAAAGAACAACTGAAAATCAATTTAGGTTGCTTATGTGTCATGTGTGGAGAAAAACCCTCTAGCCAATCCGTCGCCTATCCGTTCATTTTTAAGTTTATGTTTTTGTCAATTTGTAATTTATTTAAGTTTAATTTACTTCGTCAAAACCAAAATCAATCCCCCCATTATTAAAATATTATTATTTAGTTAATTATTTTTTTATCTTTTAATTTAATTTCCGTCTAATTAATTTCTTAGTTTTTATTTTAAATTGTTTTCATTATTTTGAGTCATTTTTAGTGTGTTTCGAGTTTTTAGCTTAGTTTGTATTTTTTAGAGTCTTGAGTTGTTTTGAGTCTTTTGAGTTATTTTAGTTAAATGTTTTTATTTTAGTTTAGTGTTTTAAACTTTGTTTTTACGTTTTTAATTTATTTTAGAGGTTTTAGCAAGCCCTCCTAATCCCCGGCAACGGCGCCAAAAATTTGACGGGATTTTAAACCGCACAAATTTAACCCTCTTTTTGACAGATGTAGTATAGATGTAAGTAGGGTATCGTTCTAGGCCGGGGATTAGGAGGGCTTGCTAAAACCTCTAAAATAATTTAAAAACGTAAAAACAAAGTTTAAAACACTAAACTAAAATAAAAACACTTAACTAAAATAACTCAAAATAAAACTAACAAATAAACTAAAACAAATCAAAAGACTCAAAATAATTCTAGACTCAAGAAAACACAAACTAAAATTAATTTCCAACAAATCTAACACTTTAAAATAAATTGGGGGATTTTGGTTTTTTGACGAGAAGTTAATTTAAAACAGAAACTTAAAAACAAACTTCGAAGGAAATAATATTTTATAAAATAGAATGACGAGACGTTAGTTAGAGGGTTCCTTATTCACACATGAACATATGCATATAATTTAATTTCCAGTTATGAATTCAACAAACGAATAATGACAATGTTCCAAGTTAATTAGGTCCGCTTAAATTAACCTTCAGATTTCCCTAAATTCATTGAATTGGACGGGATACGCATCACAACCAAATTATTCTTATCAAGTTCCCTAACTATGGAATACGCATGATAGAGAGACATATCAAAGATCATTAAGTTTAATGGAAATCATAAACATCGACTAGGCATTCATAACTATGGAATACGCATGTTAATCCAACCTAGGGTTTACTAAACACAATCGTAACTAGCGATTTTTACTACTCATGAATATAAGTTCATAACGATTAGGTGAAATTCCCTTATATTCTAGCATCAAGTCTAAATATGCAAATTAAGTGTTGACCCTTAACCCACATACATAAACACGTTATTAATCAAAACAGAATAGTAAACCACATCCAAACATTTATACATTCATAACTGGAGTAAATCAAATCATAATAAACATTTATCCATGGTTTCAAATTCCCCTCTAACTAAACAGAATTTAGTTACACATGTTTAACATAATTTAATAGTAAATTAAATTAAACATGTAAATAAATTTAAGTAGAGAAAACCCAAATAGGAGAGTGTTCGCTCCTCGGTGACATCTGCATGTGCCTCCCTGTGCTGCTGCCTGAAGAGGCAGATGCCTCTTCTTCCGTCCTCGAACTGGATCCGCTGCCTTCACGCGACTGCTGCCACCTCCTCTCGGTGCAGCTCCCAGTTTCTGTCCGTGCTGCCTGTCGCTGAGTTCTCTGCTCGCTGCTGCGTCTGCTTCTGCTGCAGCTGGCAGTTTCCTCCGAGAGCCCTTCTCCCCTTATTTTCTGTTTTCTGATTTTCTTTTCTGTTTTTGCCCAATGGGCGCCTCCCTCTGGCGCAAGCTTCTGATCCCCTTGCCTCAAGGCAGCTCTCTCCGCAGCCCACGTCAAGGCTGCCTTTCAACCTCCTCTCGCTGCTCCCGTTTCTCCTTTTTATATTTTCTGTTTTTCCTCGCCCCAAAGCAGCTTTGCTGCTTCTTTATTCTTAATTTTTTCTGAATTGCACCGCACCTGCCTTCCACCCACAAAAGGCAGCCCACCTAATTATGCTTTCCACCGAAAGCATTACTCACACATATTTTAATACATAAATATATAAATATATAAATATATAAATATATATATATATAAATAAATATAAATATATAAATATATATATATATATTATTTTCCAAATGATAAGTATAATTCAACAGACAAGATAGTTTAGATGAAATTAATACTTAACACTTCACTTATTCTATTTTTATTTTCTTTGCTTAATAAATTCTTAAAACACAAAATCAACGTAAATAGCTCAAAATATAACGAACTAACTAAGAAAAGACGAGTGAATTTGATATAAAAATAGATATAAATATGATCCGATCACGCTCGTTTGTTAAGTTTTGGAAAATAATATATATATAGATGTAAGTATAGATGTAAGTAGGGTATCGTTCTAGGCCGGGGATTAGGAGGGCTTGCTAAAACCTCTAAAATAATTTAAAAACGTAAAAACAAAGTTTAAAAACACTAAACTAAAATAAAAACACTTAACTAAAATAACTCAAAATAATGAAAACAATTTAAAAATAAAAACTAGGAAATTAATTAGACGGAATTTAAATTAAAAGATTAAAAATAATAAAAGTTAACTAAATAATAATATTATAATAATGGGGGAGTTTGGTTTGGAATAAACGTAAATTAAACTTAACTAAATTACAACTTTGACAAAAACATAAAATAAAAGTGAAAGGATGGACGACGGATTGGCTAGAGGGTTTTTCTCCACACATGACACATATGCAACCTAAATTGATTTTCAGTTGTTCTTTCAATAAATTGTAAATTCTCAACGCCCCAAATTAATCATGAATTGCATAGATTAATTCTCAGATTTTCCTTAAGTTAATGGATTGGATGATTGCATACGACAACCCAAAACATTCCCCACGAGTTCCCTACATGAATTGCATAATAGAGATACAAGCAAGAATCATTAAGTTCTATGAAAACCATAAGCATTGACGAGGCACTTATTACTATGAATTGCATGAAACTTATGCCAAGAATTTACTTAACGCGATTGTGACTAGCAACCTTCACTACTCATGAATATAAGTTTATAACGATTAGGTGAAATTCACTTATATTCTAGCATCAAATTCATGCATGTAAATTAAGTATGCATTCTTAATCGACAAACACAAATAAGTTATTAATCAAGCAGTTAAGCAAATTAAATCACAACTCAGAAATCACAACTGAAATTACCAATTCAAATTACAAATATAATCATGGTTTCGAATTAACCTCTAGCCAATATAAAATTAATTACACATTATTTAAATTAAAAACAGAAATTAAAAACAGAGTTTGGAGGATTAAACCAATTTGGGGATTATTAGGATTTGTGCGTATGCCACTGTGCAATTCTATGCCCTGTTTCCTGGCTTGATTCTGTGCACTGTACACTCGGTGCACTGCCTTCAAGCTGCCCTGTGCGCCTGTGTACTGCCTTGAAAGGCACTCCCCTCTTTCCGCAAGCTGCCAGCTGCCGCAGCTCCCCGAGGCCTTGCGCCTCTTCCTCCGCGCTCCTCCCTCTTCCACTCTGCTCCAATTGCTGCTTGGCTGATTATTCCTGCTGCTTGCGCAACTTTCTCACGCTGCCACTTGTCTGTCTCCTTTCAGCGCTGCCAAATGGCAGCTTTGGTCTTCTTGCCCGAGGTTTGCTGCTGCCCCGTCTCCGTGCGCCTTCTTCCAAGCTGCCAAAGGCAGCTTCCCTGCTCTAGCCCCGTGTTTCTCCTGCCCTCTCCCACTCTTTCCGAGTTTTGGCGTCCTCTGCCTAATGGCAGTATCTCCCGTTTTCTCCCCCCCTTTCCAATGGGCACTCGGTGCTCTTCTTATTAGCCTTTTTTTTTAAGCTGCCAATTGCAGCTTTCACCAACTCCTCTCCACCGAAAGCTTTGTGATGATAGCTGTCACACACACACATTTATTTTAATATAAATATATAAATATATAAATATAAATATAAATATATATAAATAAATATAAATATATAAATAAATATAAATATAAATATATTATTTTCTAAATGATAAGTATTAATTTAACAGACAAGATAGTTTAGATGAAATTAATACTTAACACTTCACTTATTCTATTTTTATTTTCTTAGCTAGATAAATTCTATTAAAACACAAAAATAACGTAAATAGCTCAAAATATAACGAACTAACTAAGAAAAGACGAGTGAATTTGATATAAAAAATGTATATAAATATGGTCCGATCAAATACCCCCACACTTAGCTTTTGCTAGTCCTCGAGCAAAACAAAGAAACAAAAACAAAACTCAATCTAAACCTTCCAACATTTATCTCAGGGACTTCCAATGGACATGACAAATTAAAAATCATCACTTACACAGATTTTGGCAATCCATACCCTTAAGCACATACTTAATCACAGTCACCATTTATTAGTTCGCATTTAATCAATTAAAACAACATTTTGAATGTAGTAACATGCCTTAGAGAATTTACTCTATTCCTTACTAGATATGCACTCAATTTTTCGCTCAGATTTTCTGACTACACTCCCTACACTAGGTATATGTGAGAAGAATGATGTAAGCAAGGAAACGATCACTCACATATGTTATAGCAAAGAAAGCATTTTCTGGAGTTATTAATGTACATATGAATATGATCTCATGAACGGAATGCTATTACTTAGATGCGAGAACCAGGGACACCATAAGCTCATACCAATCCCAAACTCCACATATTGAACACACAACAACCAAGATAGAAGTCAAAGGGTTGTAACGGGGCTAAGGATATAGGCTTAACAAAGGAAGGATATGGAAAACAAAGGTTCTTAAAGAAATAGTAAGCAAAGTAATGAGATTAACGCATAGAATTCACTTTTGAATGAAAATTCAACTCTAAATCCGAGGGGAAGATTCACACACTTTATGGCCAAATTTCAAACTCTTTTTCTTCTTTCTTTTCTTTTCCTGCGTTTTTCTCTTTTTTTTTTTTTTTTTTTTTTTTTTTTTCAGAAACGCAAAACGTACAATTGAGCTCAAAACAACCAATTCCTCCCCCACACTTGTTTTTCTGTATAGTGTAGAATAAAATGAATTATTTTTTAAGTCATGCTCACTATTCTTTAAGAACAAGGGTGCGGACGGTTAGGTGCGGTTTAATGTGGTTAACAACAAAAATAGGCTAAACCAGGCTCGAAAGGGGTTAAACCTACAAAACATAAGAAAGATGGAGGGTAAGGCTTTTTGGGATGTGGTGGTTCACTAAACAACTTCATCTTGATATGTGTTATGCAATTCAATGTCATGCTTTGAATGAAACGGATATGAGTTCTAGTATCTGGAACTAAGATGATAAAACGCCTTCTAAGTAGCAACCAAGCAAAGAATAATGAGATCATGCAACGACTTTAGAAAACAAAAACATCAAGATTAATAACTCTCCAAACAAGGTATAAGCTCAAGTCTCACAGGGATGTAGCATTAGTTTGAGTTCCTTCCTTCAAGCATGTTACAAAAACTAATTTTATCCTTTTGTGATCAAATTTAAATTCATAAACAACAACTACAACTAAGCATAAACCAAGAGCATATCAAACTTCCATCCATGTTTATAATTTTCTTTAACAGTCATGCAATTAAAAACCAAATCCTCATCATTGTGTTGGAAGGTACATAAGACACAAACACTCAAAAACAACTAAAAAAAATTCTTTTTTGGGTTTTTCAAAATATTTTTCAAATTTTTATGTCATTTTCGTAAGATTTCCTCAAAACACAATAAAACACACCAAAACAGCATAAAACACTAAGAAAACAAAAAGCGACAACACGAAAACAAATGAAACCAGTTCAAAGTCGAAGGTATACAAATTTTCAATTTGGTCATTTTTTATCTTGATACCCCCACACTTAAACTAAACATTGTCCCCAATATCAGAAAACAATAATAAGCAAATAAAAATAAAAGGAAAAAAATAAAACGAAACAAAATAAAGCAATAGGACTGAAAACTTCCCTAATTTGCAGAAAACCAAGCGATGACCCCCAAGCGTAAATTTTGCAATCAACTTCAAGGGAGAAAATAACCAAACGTTCCTACAAAGAAAAGAAGTAAATCAGTTAAGCACGCAAGAAAATATAGAAAATGCAAACGAAAATTGAAAATGAAAATAAAAGATAACGAAAAGAACTAATAGGTGGTCATTGGTCATGACTGTTGATTTTCCACAGCTTTCATCTTGACTGTTGATTTGCAGGAACGTTTGGTTATTTCTTCCCTTGAAGTTCATTGCAAAATTTACGCTTGGGGGTCCTCGATTGAGTTTTCTGCAAATTAGGGAAGTTTTCAGTCCCTTTGCTTTATTTTGTTTCGTATTATTTTTTTCATTTTATTTTTATTTGCATATTAATGTTTTTTGACATTGGGGACAATGTCTAGTTTAAGTGTGGGGGTATCAAGATAAAAAATGACCAAATTGAAAATTTTTGTACCTTCGACTTTGAACTGGTTTCATTTGTTTCCGTGTTGTTGCTTGTTGTTTTTTTTTTATTAGTTTTGTTTTATTTAATTTTTTCGAAAAAATTTAAAAAAATCCAAAAATATTGTTTTATTTTCTTTATTGTTTTAAATTAGATTTTTATTAGTTTCCCGACCCAATGATATAACTGGATGAATTTGAACCATGATTATCAAGAACTTAGTTAACATGTGTTTTATGAAATTCCTTGTTATCTTGTTAGTATTGTACATGTTTGATCATCTTTGAAAAACCAAATGCACATAGCCTTGTTGATGTGAAACTAAAGCATGATTTAAAGCTTCATATGTGAATTTAGTGACCGTATACATCCTATGTGAGGTTTTGAGCCTATTGAAAGTGTGTGCATTTTTCATACACTCCCATTCTTTTATGTGTGATGAACTTATGTGAGATGCATCTCTAGAACTTGCGTAACGATCTTTCGAAATATTTGTCATTGATTGCATGAACTTGAAAATGATAGAGGCATTAGGTTTACCACCATGGCCCAAATAAGCATGTTTTCCCAAAGAAAAAAATGATATCATTAGATTGCCAATTTGAGCCGTTTTGTTGAGCCTTTTTATTTCTTATCACCAGATATGTCTACCCTTACACCTCAAGCATGTTTCCTTACCCTTTCCAAGCGAGCAATTTGAGACTGTCTTTTGAGAAATGTTTGTGAAGTACTTGGAAGGTTTGGCAAAAGAATAAGTGTGGGGGTATTTCATGTTTGTATTATTTAAAAAAAAAAAAAAAAAGAGAAAAGAGAAGAAAAGAAAAAGAAAAGAAAGGTTGTATTCGAAGAAAATAAAAAGAAAAAAAAAGTTTCTAAAGTTCAGTTTAAGGGTGTGATGGGAGGTGTTAGAAGAATCGTTGGAGAACTTGAGTTCTTATAAATCTCAACTTAAAGAATTGCTTGCAATGTAGCTTGGAACTTGTGTTTTCCTATTCTTTCGTTTCAATAGCCTTATCCCTAAGCCTCATTACATCCAATAAAAGTCCTCTTGATTTAAGTTTTGCAATTATGACTGTGGAGATGTGATCTTTATGCAAGCTTATGGTAGATCTTTCACATTTGTTTCTTTGAGCGAAACACATTAAAACTAAACACATGTGTGGCTGAGTGCATATTCTGTGAGAAGGTTGCTGGTTTGCATATGGTGATTTTAAAAATAAAAACTTGAAATTGCATTAGCATGGCTATCTCACACACTACACTTCAAGGATGATTTAAATATTACTGCTAATATTTGAATAAGGAAGATGATCTTGGATTAGTTTGTTTTGTGCTAGCTATGGTTCTTGATGATTTGCGTTTTCGAATGAAATTCTATGAGGGTCACATAGGGGGAAGCTAATGTTTTTCATGTTATTACTTTTTCTGGTTTTCTTTGTTTTGCTCGAGGACTAGCAAAAGCTAAGTGTGGGGGTATTTGATCGGATCATATTTATATATATTTTTATATCAAATTCACTCGTCTTTTCTTAGTTAGTTCGTTATATTTTGAGCTATTTACGTTGATTTTGTGTTTTATAAGAATTTATCTAGTTAAGAAAATAAAAATAAAATAAGTGAAGTGTTATGTAATAAATTCGTTTTAACTATTGAATAGAACTTATTATATGAAAAATAATATATATATATATATATATATTTATATATATATATTTATTTATATATATATATATATTTATAAATTAATATATTTATATTAATATAATATAATGTATTTGTTGTGTGTGATAACAGAGGGCAGCACGTGGAGAAAGTGAGATCCTGATTGCTTACCTAGTCTTGCTCTCGAGTACTCATCTCAGACCCCTCCCAGCCCACTTCAAAAATAAACCTGTGTTGAGGTACTTCTTCAAAAACAAAAGTACCTCACAGACGAAGCAGGAGGAGTCTGAGGTGCACCCAAGAGCAGATGAGTCTGGGTTGATCCAAGAGTTCAAGAAGATGCCACACCTGCGTGAAGACCGGACTACTTGAAGCATGTGGAGACAACGTGCTGACTCATCCTCAACTAAGCTGAGGAGCACTTGCAAGAAGGAGGCCCATCCAGTTCAAGATGAAAGCTGTGGAAAATCAACAAGCGACCAATGACCGCCTTTTAGTTCTTTTCGTTATCTTTTATTTTCATTTTCAATTTTCGTTTGCATTTTCTATATTTTCTTGCGTGCTTAACTGATGAGTCTGATATCCTTGCCCATAGGGCACATCAAGTGTAGGGACACTTGGCATTGTGGTCCGTTCGGCATTATGCGACAATTGAGAAGTAAGCTGCGCCAATTGAGCTTGAATGGTTGCCATATCTTCATCCATTTTTACCTAAAATTAAAGAACGAAAACTAAATCAAATATCAAAAATAAAATACACAAACACAAATATAAACATAAATAAACACAAACAAACAAAACAAAAATAAAATAAAATAAAATAAAATAAAATAAAATAAAATAAACACAAACAAAAAAAATAAAGGGATTAGCAAATTTACTAATCCCCGGCAACGGCACCAAAAATTTGACGGGATTTTAAACCGCACAAATTTAACCCTCTTTTTGACAGATGTAGTATAGATGTAAGTAGGGTATCGTTCTAGGCCGGGGATTAGGAGGGATTGCTAATCTACTCTAAATTAATTTAAAAATATTAAACAAGAACTGGGAAGCAGCTCTCGGTGGAACAAGGGCGCTGCCCTTGGGTGAGCCTCGAAGGCTGCCATTTGCAAGAGAAAACGAGAGCTGATTTTAGCGAGCTAGGGGGGATTTCAGCGAGCAGAAGGCTCGCAGGAAGGCTCGCAGGAGGACTGCCACGCAGCAGCTGACGAGGGAAGCACCAAGGAGAAGCTGCCTCGGGGCAGCTGGGCAGCGGAGAAAACAAAGAAAAAAAAGGGGCAGCTGCGCAAAAAAAATAGTCAGCGTGAATATTTGCCTTGGCAGCTTGCAAACGGAAGAAGCAGTGGAGTCAAAGCTGCCATTTGGCAGCTGCGCAGCATTAGAAGAAGGCCTCGGTGCAAGCTTGGGAAGGTGCCTCGGGAAGAACAGAGGCGTGAGCTGGGAGAGCAAGGCAGACAAAAATCAAAGGCAAGCACAGAGGCTGCCATGTGGAGCACAGTGCACAAGCACAGTGCACAGATCCTTACAATCCCCAATTCGGTTTAATCTCTCCAAACTTATGTTATATTTCTGTTTTTAAGTTATAAATATGTGTAATTAATTTGTGTTTGGCTAGAGGTTAATTCGAAGCCATGATTATATTTGTAATTTGAATTAATACCTTCAGTTGTGATTTCTGAGTTGTGATTTAATTTGCTTAACTGCTTGATAGATAACTTATTTGTGTATGTTAATTAAGGATGCATACTTAATTTACACGCATGAATTTGATGCTAGAATATAAGTGAATTTCACTTAATCGTTATGAACTTATATTCATGAGTAGTGAAGGTTGCTATCCGCAATCGCGTTAAGTAAATTCCTGGCAAACGTATCATGCTGTTCATAGTTACGAATGCCTTGTCAACACTTATGATTTTCATAGAACATAATGATCTTTAATCGTATCTCTATTGTGCTTTTCACGTAGGGAACTTTTGGGGAATAATTTGAGTTATTGTATGCTGTTCATCCAATTCAATAACATAAGGAAAATCTGAAGGTTAATTTAAGCGTACCTAATTAATCTGGAGTATTGAAATTTACAACTTATTGAAAGAACAACTGAAGGTCAATTTAGATTGCATATGTGTCTTGTGTGGAGAAAAACCCTCTAGTCAATCAGTCGCCCATCCGTTCACTTTTATTTTATGTTTTTGTCAATTTTGTAATTTATTTAAGTTTATTTTACGTTTCGTCAAAACCAAACCTCCCCCATTATTAAATTATATTATTTAGTTAATTTTCATTATTTTTAGTCTTTTAATTCAATTTTCGTCCAATTGAGTTCCTAGTGTCTAATTTGATTGTTTTCATTATTTTGAGTCATTCTAAGTGTGTTTCGAGTTATTAGAGTTTTTAGCCTAGTTTTGTGTTTTTGAGTCTTGTTTAATATTTTTAAATTAATTTTAGAGGTTTTAGCAAGCCCTCCTAATCCCCGGCCTAGAACGATACCCTACTTACATCTATACTACATCTGTCAAAAAGAGGGTTAAATTTGTGTGTCAAGAAATTCTCACATAAAATTTTGGCGCCGTTGCCGGGGATTAGTAATTTTGCTAATCCCTTTATTTTTTTGTTTGTGTTTATTTTATTTTATTTTATTTTATTTTATTTTTGTTTTGTTTGTTTGTGTTTATTTATGTTTATATTTGTGTTTGTGTATTTTATTTTTGATATTTGATTTAGTTTTCGTTCTTTAATTTTAGGTAAAAATGGATGAAGATATGGCAGCCATTCAAGCTCAATTAGCGCAGCTTACTTCTCAATTGTTGCATAATGCCGAACAGACCACAATGCCAAGTGTCCCTACACTTGATGTGCCCTATGGGCAAGGATATCAGACTCATCAGTATCCTCAATTTTCTGCATATGAAGATGATTGGGGATATCAAGGCTATGATCAATCAAGGGGCAATATGTATTCCAACGATTGCAATTCGGATTGGAGGGATTATTCAGATCAGACGTGGGATAAACCTCAGCAATTTCAACAGAGTGGATATTGGCAGCAAGATGATTTCTATTCAAGACCTATGCAGCCACCACTACATCCCCCACAACAATTCCAATCGAATCAAAGTATGCCCGTGGATTATAATCAAATCCTTAATGAATTAAACTCTTTGGTGCAGGGGTCACAAAATCAAGCTAAGGAAACTCACCAAGGAGAATATTGGCAGCCGTATGAGGAGTTCTGTACAACACCTTTGCAGCCACCACAGACACCACAACAATCTGCCCAATTCGATTCATGTACATCTGTGGATAATGATAATATTATTCAATTACTCATCTCTTTGAACCAGGAAGTAGAAAATCAAACCAAGGAGATGGGAGAATTGAATAATCAAATGGGGCAGATTGTGGAAGTTCTTCCTGAGATGAAAAGTGATATCCAAATTCTTGGTGCAACGAATCAAGTTCCAGATTTTGCTGAAACGTTCAAAGAACCTTGCACGCCAAGAAGAAGGATTCAAGAAGATGAAGTGGCTGGAGAAAATCGAGAATACATCCAAGCGGTTGTGCATGAGGCAACAAAAGGCCATGAAATTGAGTTTGATGAAACGGGACAGGCCACAACCACCATCGTCAACCTGGCCAAGTGCAAAGTCCCGGAAATGTCAAAAAACGTAGTCTTTGTAATTGAGTTTGTTTCGGAGAAAGACAGTAAGCCATCTTCTCCAATTTTAATTTTTATTTTATTTCATACTAACATATTTCTAATTTTAATGATTCAGGCACCCACCCGAGAATTCAAACCATTGCCGAATCATTTCAAGTATCACCTCCCATTGAAAGATAAATTCCATGCTTTGGAGATGAGGGGAGGTTAATGGAAAGATTCGTCCGGCTAAAGACGTTAAATCAAGCGCTTCTTGGGAGGCAACCCAAGCAACCAGATTTGCATTTCTTAACCCTACTCTTTATTACCTTTATTTTGAAATATTTGTTTTGTTTAGTTAGTTGTGTTATTTGGTTGATTTTTGTTTAGTTTGTGTTTAAATAAATTTAGGGCCTTGTTTATTTTAAGTGCGAGTAAATAAAGTCTTTTTACATTAATTTACTTATTTTACTTACATATTTTATATTGCTTAAAATAATCTAAAAAAAAAAAAAAAATTTTTACAATAATACGAAAAAACTAATAGTGTTCATTGGTCATTTGTCATTGGTTAGGTGGTGCCTGAGAAGTCGACGGAGCTCCTGGAAGACGAAGAGCCAGAGTTGGAATCTCCGGAGCCGGAATGCTTGGTGCAACTCCCGAGGACGAAGGCAACATAAACCTCGGGAGTAGCGCCATGAACCTTTCATGATCGCTCTGGATCCGACCGTCCGACTCCTGCAGCTGGTCCAGCTTCCTCTTCATGCTGGTCGAGTAACTAGTTGCAAGCATGTGCAACTCCTTGTTCTCGTGCCTGAGTTCTCTGACTTCTTGCCGAAGACTGGCCACCTCCGCCATCAGCGACTCCACCTGACGAGATCTTGCAAGTAGGCGCTGGCCCATGTTTGAAACTGAGCCTGCACTTTGGACGCTGAGGGCCAGAGATTCCTGAACGGCCAGCTCGTCCGACCGCCTAGATAGCATCCTATTGTCCCTTGGAGTGAGCAGATTTCTGGCAATCACCGTAGCGGTGATTTCATTCCTCATCATTGTGTCCCCGACTGTAAGTGGACCATTGGGGGATATGAAGGATGGATTCCAAATATTGTTCGGAGAAGACGAGTCATCGTCTTCCCCGATATTCAAGTTTAGGCGACGGTCGGAAGGGCAAGACATTTTTAGAGGGGGTTGAGGAAAACAAGAGATCGGAAAGATTAAAAGTGCAAAAGTGTAGGAAGAGAGTAGAGGGAGTAAGATTATGAGTGAGGAGTATGAGTGCAGAGGAGAGTATTTGAGGAAGGGAGTTCAAGTGTGATGTGAAGCAGAATTAGCGCCTCTATAAAAAGAAGCAAATCAAAGAGAGGCGCTCCTTTGAGGTTGAAGACGCGTCCTCACGCAATTCGGAAAAGCTCGACGCTCCTTTCTCAAAAGAGCCGTTTCCTTTCTCAAAAGCTGGGCTTGACTCAGCAATCACGTGGGTCGGTTTGTCCGGATGTGTCGTCACTCATGACGTGCAGCGTGGAGCGTTGCGAAAACCACGAGCCGCACCCGGTTTTGAACCCCGGTTTTCAAAAGATCATCATTCCAATTTGTCGTCACTCGTCGTATGCACCGTCAGCCTTGCGGAAATTACGGACGCTTTGTCAGAAAGCGCGTAACGGGTACTGTTCATCCATCACCGGCTGCCGACAAATAGTGAGGGAACAGTTCCGGTTGTGAAGGAAAATTTCTATAAAGTCGACCTTCGCCTTCCACATCAAAGGCACACCTTCACCACCTCTCCACCTCTCCACCTCTCAACCTCTCAACCTCTCTTCATCTCCGATAATGTCTTCCCAAAGAAAGCTTTCGAGTTATTCAGTGTTCTTCATCCCTTGGATCACCCCAGAAAACAAACCTTCCAGAGCAAAAGTATTTCATATTAAAAAGGTTAAAAGCAAAAGTATCTCATATTACGCTTTCTCCTCACTTTCATCTGAAGAACATGGAGAAAGTGAGATCCTGATTGCTTACCTAGTCTTGCTCTCGAGTACTCATCTCAGACCCCTCCCAGCCCACTTCAAAAATAAACCTGTGCAGAGGTACTTCTTCAAAAACAAAAGTACCTCACAGACGAAGCAAGAGGAGTCTGAGGTGCACCCAAGAGCAGATGAGTCTGGGTTGATCCAAGAGTTCAAGAAGATGCCACACCTGCGTGGAGACCGGACTACTTGAAGCATGTGGAGACAACATGCTGATTCATCCTCAACTAAGCCGAGGATCACTTGCAAGAAAAAGGCCCATCCAGTTCAAGATGAAAGCTGTGGAAAATCAACAAGCGACCAATGACCGCCTATTAGTTCTTTTCGTTGTCTTTTATTTTCAATTTTTATTTTTCGTTTGCATTTTTCTATATTTTCTTGCGTGCTTAACTGATTTATTTCTTTTCTTTGCAGGAACGTTTGGTTATTTCCTCCCTTGAAGTTGATTGCAAAATTTACGCTCGGGGGTCATCGCTTGGTTTTCTGCAAATTAGGGAAGTTTTCAGTCCCTTTGCCTTGTTCTGTTTCGTATTATTATTTTTATTTTATTTTTATTTGCTTATTAATGTTTTCTGACATTGGGGACAATGTCTAGTTTAAGTGTGGGGGTATCAAGATAAAAAATGACCAAATTGAAAATTTTTGTACCTTCGACTTTGAACTGGTTTCATTTGTTTCCGTGTTGTTGCGTGTTGTTTTCTTAATTAGTTTTGTTTTATTTAATTTTTTTCGAAAAATTTAAAAAAAAAATCCAAAAATATTGTCTTGTTTTCCTTATGGTTTTAAATTAGATTTTTATTAGTTTCCCGACCCAATGATATAACTGGAAGAAATTTGAACCATGATTATCAAGAACTTAGTTAACATGTGTTGTATGACATTCCTTATTCTCTTGTTAGTATTGTACATGTTTGATCATCTTTGAAAAACCAAATGCACATAGCCTTGTTGATGTGAAACTAAAGCATGATTTAAAGCTTCATATGTGAATTTAGTGACCATATACATCCTATGTGAGTTTTTGAGCCTATTGAAAGTGTGTGCATTTTTCATACACTCCTATTCTTTCATGTGTGATGAACTTATGTGAGATACATCTCTAGAACTTGTGTAACGATCTTTCGAAATATTTGTCATTGATTGCATGAACTTGAAAATGATAGAGGCATTAGGTTCACCACCATGGCCCAAATAACCATATTTCCCAAAGAAAAAATGATATCATTAGATTGCCAATTTGAGCCGTTTTTGTTGAGCCTTTTTATTTCTTATCACCAGATATGTCTACCCTTATACCTCAAAACATGTTTCCTTACCCTTTCCAAGCGAGCAATTTGAGACTGTTTTATGAGAAATGTTTGTGAAGTACTTGGAAGGTTTGGCAAAAGAATAAGTGTGGGGGTTTTTCATGTTTGTATTTATAAAAAAAAAATGAGAAAAGAGAAGAAAAGAAAAAAGAAAAGAAAGATTGTATTCAACGAAGAAAATAAAAAGTTTCTAAAGTTTCAGTTTAAGGGTGTGATGGGAGGTGTTAGAAGAATCGTTGGAGAACTTGAGTTCTTATAAATCTCAACAAAAGAATCGCTTGCGATGTAGCTTGGAACTTGTGTTTTCCTATTCTTTCGTTTCAATAGCCCTATCCCTAAGCCTCATTACATCCAATAAAAGTCCTCTTGATTTAAGTTTTGTAATTATGATTGTGGAGAAGTGATCTTTATGCAAGCTTATGGTAGAACTTTCACATTTGTTTCTTTGAGCGAAACACATTAAAACTAAACACATGTGTGATTGAGTGCTTATCCCGTGAGAAGGTTGCTGGTTTGCATATGGTGTTTTTAAAAATAAAAACTTGAAATTGCATTAGCATGGCTATCTCACACACTACACTTCAAGGATGATTTAAAGATTACTGCTAATATTTGAATAAGAAAGATGAACTTGGATTAGTTTGTTTGGTGCTAGCTATGGTTCTTGCTAATTTATGTTCTCGAATGAAATTCTCTGAGGGTCAAATAGGGGGAAGCTAATGTTTTTCATGTTATTACTTTTTCTGTTTTATTTGTTTTGCTCGAGGACTAGCAAAAGCTAAGTGTGGGGGTATTTGATCGGATCATATTTATATATATTTTTATATCAAATTCACTTATCTTTTCTTAGTTAATTCCTCATATTTTGAGCTATTTACTTTGTTTTTGTGTTTTGTAGAATTTATCTAGCTAAGAAAATAAAATAGCACTAGTAAAATTTTAAGTAATAAATTTGTTATTTTTACCTTGGTCACTTATTTGATTTTTTGTAACTTAAAAATAAACAGAAATTAATATACAAGTGGGGCTGCCCTTTCGGTGGAGAAAATGATGGAGGGCATCTGCCCTTTGTTGAACTGAAATGATGAAGGCTGAAAGTATTTGGTGGGTGCCAGCAAGGCCTTTCATGGCATCTCAGATTTGAAAGGGAAGGGAGCACCCATTTTATAAAAGCCACGGGACAGAATTCACAGGAAGCACAGAGAGCTAACGGGAGCTGCCATTGGGCAGCTGAGAAACAAAACAGAAAAAAATAAATAAAAAACAGAAACGAAAGATAGAGAGGAGGAGCTGCCTTTGAAGGCAGCGCGCAGGAAAGAAAATAATCAGGAGAAAGAGAAAAGGCAGAGGTCCTCGCGGGGGGGCCTAGGAGAGAGAAACGGAGAGCTTCCTTGAGGCGCCAGGTGTAAGCTCCTCGGGGCTTCGAAAAAAAACAGAAGCAGCTAAGCTGCCTTGGAGGAAGAAAGCAGAGCAGCGCACAGAAATCAGAGGGAGTCCTCGGGAAGAGAAGTGCGACAGAAGCACTGAAAGAGAGCTTGAGAAAAGAGCTCCTCGGGGAGGCTCGGCTAAGAGGAACTTAAAAGGAGACCAGAGATGCGCTGGCAGCTTAAAACCAGCGGCCCTTTGGAATGAGCGAGAAGACAAGAAATTGCACGGTGCGGACAGACAAGCACAGTGCACAAATCCTTGCACAGAAACCTTCCTTCGGTTTAATTTCTCCAACTTATATTTTTAATTTCTGTTTAATTAATAATAATGTGTAATTAATTTGTGTTGGCTAGAGGTTAATTCGAAACCATGATTATATTTGTAATTTGAATTGGTAATTTCAGTTGTGATTTCTGAGTTGTGATTTAATTTGCTTAAACTGCTTAATTGATAACTTATTTGTGTATGTTGATTAAGAATGCATACTTAATTTACATGCATGAATTTGATGCTAGAATATAAGTGAATTTCACCTAATCGTTATGAACTTATATTCATGAGTAGTGAAGGTTATCCACAATCGCGTTAAGTAAATTCTTGGCAGGAGTATCATGCTTTTCATAGTTACGAATGCCTCGTCAGTATTTATAGTTTTCACAAAGTTTAATGATCTTTGATTGTATCTCTATTGTGCTTTTCACGTAGGGGACTTTTAGAGAATGTGTTAAATTGTTGTATGCTGTTCATCCAATTTAATAACATAAGGAAAACTTGAAGATTAAAAAAGTGCTGTTCACGGTTAATCTGGAGTATTGAAATTTACAATTTATTGAAAGAACAACTGAAAATCAATTTAGGTTGCTTATGTGTCATGTGTGGAGAAAAACCCTCTAGCCAATCCGTCGCCTATCCGTTCATTTTTAAGTTTATGTTTTTGTCAATTTGTAATTTATTTAAGTTTAATTTACTTCGTCAAAACCAAAATCAATCCCCCCATTATTAAAATATTATTATTTAGTTAATTATTTTTTTATCTTTTAATTTAATTTCCGTCTAATTAATTTCTTAGTTTTTATTTTAAATTGTTTTCATTATTTTGAGTCATTTTTAGTGTGTTTCGAGTTTTTAGCTTAGTTTGTATTTTTTAGAGTCTTGAGTTGTTTTGAGTCTTTTGAGTTATTTTAGTTAAATGTTTTTATTTTAGTTTAGTGTTTTAAACTTTGTTTTTACGTTTTTAATTTATTTTAGAGGTTTTAGCAGGCCCTCCTAATCCCCGGCCTAGAACGATACCCTACTTACATCTATACTACATCTGTCAAAAAGAGGGTTAAATTTGTGCGGTTTAAAATCCCGTCAAAATTCCATAAAAATCACACATTAAAAAGTGCATGAATAGTGACAATCTCGGAGGTTATGGTGGGCAATTTGAGATGACGATTCAAACGTTGGAGGATATGCTAAGATCTTCGGTTTTGTAGTTTGGTGACACCTGACATCATCGTTTGGATTTGATGGAGTTCGCCTACAATAACAGCTTTCACTCTAGCATTGGGATGACACCGTTCGAGGCACTTTATGGGAAACCTTGTCATACACCCTTATGTTGGTCAGAAGTTGGCAAAAGAGTTTTAGAGGGCCTTGAGATAGTAGAGGAGACTACTCAAAATGTTCATATTATTAAGGCTAACCTGAAAGCGGCCCAGGATTGCCAAAAGAGTTTAGCAGATAGGCATGCTACTGATCGAGTGTATAATGTTGGTGACTGGGTGTTTCTTAAGTTATCGTCGTGGAGAGGTGTGGTTCGATTCAGAAAGAAAGGCAAGTTAAGTGCTAGGTACATTGGACCTTATTGATGAGATGATTATGCAAACACACAAATTAAACCCTCTTGTTGACAATTGTAGTATATATGCAAGTAGGGATCGTTCTAAATCGGGGATTAGAAGGGATTGCTAATCTATATAAAATAAACTTAGAAACACTAAATAAAACTTTAAAAACACAAATCTAAAATCAAAACACTTAACTAGATTCAAATGATTCCAACTAAACTAGAATAACTCAAAATAAAACTAACAAATAAACTAAAACATATTCTAGGGTTGTTTTAGGACGTGAATTGAATTTAAAAGATTCAAATTATGAAAATTAACCAACTCTAAACTTAATTAACTCAAAGAACTCAAAAGAAATCAAATAAAGTAGATTCAAATCAAAGGACATAATTTGTAAAAGGGGGATTGGGTTTTGATGAGAATAACTTGAAAATAAACAAATTATAAACTAGACAAATTTAGACACAAAATATGGTTGTTTGAATGGATGATGGATTAGCTAGAGGGTTCTCCTCCACACATGATACACTTGTACATAAACCAATTTTTTAGTTGTTCTTTCGATAACTTATGAAACTCAATACACCGGGTTAACCGTGATAGCACTTTTTAACCTTCAAGTTCTCCTTAAGTTAATGAATTGAATGGGAAAGCGCATATAACAATTCATAACATTCTTCAAAAGTTCCATACGTGAAAAGCACAATAGAGATACAATCAAAGATCATTAAGATTCATGAGAACTATAAGTATTGACGAGGCATTCGTAACTATGAAAAGCATGATACTCTTGCCAAGAATTCACTTAACACGATTGTGGATAGCAACCTTCACTACTCATGAATATAAGTTCATAACGATTAGGTGAAATTTCCTTATATTCTAGCATCAAACTTATGCATGAAAACTAAGCGTGCACTCTTAATTAACATACACAAATAAGTTATCAATCAAATAGTTAAGTGAATTGAAATCACAAATTATTAAAGCACAACCAAAAGTAATTAATTCATAATGCAAATGTAATCATGGCTTTGAATCCCCCTTAGCAAAAGGGGGGGTTTAGTTCCTCATAATTGTAAAACAAAGGTAAATAGATTTATACATTGAAAATAAAAGAAAGAAAACACCTAAACGCTCCAACGATTCTCATTGAGTAGCAAGCACGTCCAAGCACTTTCCTTCCCTTCCTTTGCTACGGCACAAGGGGTGGTTGTGGGTTGAAGGTTTGGTTTATGGAGGAATGGATAGGGGGATGTATGCTGGTGTTTAGGATGGATAGGTAGGGGTAAGGCTAGGATAGTTTAGGGAGTGTAGAATGGAAGTGTTGTGTGAATTGGTGTCTTTGGCCTTGATGAAGAAGCCTATTTATAGGCTTTGAGAATGAATCACTACCATCCATTTTCTTGGTGAGAATGAATCACAACCATTCATTTTTATGCTCCCCATGCATGCAATCCGTTTCACCCCAAAATAGCTTCAAATTGCACCAAAATGCACTTTTTTGCTAACTTTGTTATTTAGAACCTACAAACACACGAAAATAGCTTAAAACATTCTAATAAGATGAAACTAATTAAGTAAATGTAAGGAAACAAACTAATAAAGTCACATAAATATGTTCCTATCACTTATCAGATCACCGAGCGATTTGGTGAAGTGGCTTATGATAAGATCATATATATATATATATTTTACATCAAATTCACTTGTCTTTTCTTAGTTAGTTCCTTATATTTTTGAGCTATTTACTTTGTTTTTGTGTTTTATAGGATTTATCTAATAAGTTAAAAGAGAATTAAAAAAGTAACAAATAACAGACTAAGTGAAAACAATTGTGCCATAACTAGTAACCAGAGGGTTTTCAGCCTAGGCTTTAAGAGCAGGTGGGCCTTGTGGAGATTAAAACACTTGGAAATGGCATGGAATATCATCATTATAAAGCATGGAATTAAGGGAGATACGTAGCACTTGGTAGACAAATGGGTCTTGGCTATTAAAAAGATCATCATTAGTGTTGGATGATTGATGCTAACAAAAGAAAGCTACGGTATATGGAAAAGAATAAATATGTGAGCTGCCCTCCCTTTCGTTAGAAGGCAGCGTGGCTGAGTTGTTAAAAAAAGAAGAGAAAAGCACATGCGGCTTAGCAAGGGCAAAAGGGGAGGACATCAAAGCACAGCGGCACTAAAAAGCTGCCAAGAGGCAGCCATCACATCAAAACACAGCTACACGGAGCAACATTTTAAAAAGAGGAAGTGGAAAGACATCTGCACAAAGGACGGACAGAAGAGTGCCAGGAAGGCAGCGTGCGTAAGAGCACTGCACAGAAAGGCAGCGAGCTCATTAAGCACAGAGAGAAGGGCGCAAACTAAGCAGAAAAACATAAAGATATAGAAAGCTGCCCCATAAGGCAGCGGGAGAAAAACATAAAAAAATAGGAGTGCAAGGCAGCAAAACAGAGGCACGGAGCAACAATACACAGACTGAAGCGAGAAGGCAGGGGAGACCGAGATGAGTGCTACGGAAAACAGGGAAGTGCACAGAGGGCAGTGCACAGAGGCACGGTGCAGTGGTACCAAGGGAAAGACGGAGGAAATCTTTGCACTCTCCTCTTTCGATTTTATCTTCTCAAACTTATGTTTTACTTTTGTTTTAATTTGAAAATAATGTGTAACTAAATTTGTTTTGGCTAGAGGTTAATTCAAAGCCATGAACATATTTGTAATATGAATTGATTACCTTCAGTTGTGATTTCATGAGTTGTGAATTTAATTTGCTTAACTATTTGATTGATAACTTATTCTTGTATGTCGATTAAGGATGCATACTTAGTTTGCATGCATGAATTTGATGCTAGAATATAAGGGAATTTCACCTAATCGTTATGAACTTATATTCATGAGTAGTGAAGGTTGCTATCCACAATCGAGTTAAGTAAATTCTTGGCAAGAGTATCATGCTTTTCATAGTTACAAATGCCTCGTCAATACTTATAGTTCTCATGAATCTTAATGATCTTTGATTGTATCTCTATTGTGCTTTTCACGTAGGGAACTTTTAGAGAATGTGTTGAATTGTTGTATGCGCTTTCCTATCCAATTCAATAACTTAAGGAGAATTTGAAGATTAAAAAAGTGCTGTTCACAGTTAATCTGAAGTATTGAGATTTACAATTTATCGAAAGAACAACTGAAAATTGATTTACGTTGCATATGTGTCATGTGTGGAGAAGAACCCTCTAGCTAGTCCATCACCCATCCATTCACCTTAATTTCATGTTTTTGTCAATTCTACAAGTTATTTAGGTTTAGTTTACTTCTCGTCAAAAACTCAATCCCCCATTGTTAAGTTGTATTATTTAGTTAGATTTCATTGTTTTGAGTCTTTTAATTCAATTTCCGTCCAAATCAGTCCCTAGTGTCCAGTTTGAGTCAATTTGGTTGTTTTGAGTCATTCTAGTGTGTTTTGAGTTATTAGAGTTTAGTTAAGTGGCTTTTTCCTAGTTTTGTGTTTTTTTAGTCTTGTTTAATATTTTTAAATCAATTTAGAGTAGATTAGCAATCCCTCCTAATCCCCGGCCTAGAACGATACCCTACTTACATCTTTACTACAATTGTCAAAAAGAGGGTTTAATTTGTGTGTTGTTTACATCGCATCAAATTTTTGGCGCTGTTGCCGGGGATTAGCAAATTTGCTAATCCCTTTGTTTCTGTTTGTGTTTATATTTGTTTTTGTGTTTGTAACTTTTACTTTTGATATTTGATTTAGTTTTCTTTCTTTGATTTTAGGTACAAATGGAGCAAGACATGGCACTTGCGACCATTCAAGCTCAATTGGCGCATCTCACTTCTCAATTGACTCATAATGCCGAAAGAACCACAATGCCAAGTGTCCCTACATTTGACGTGCCCTATAAGCAAGGATATCAAACTCATCAATGTCCTCAATTTGCTGCAAACGGAGATGCTTGGGGTTATCAAGACTATGATTAAGCAAGCAACAACATGTTTTCCAACGCTTACAATTCAGATTGGAGAGATTATTCAGATTATACGTGGGATGAATCTCAACAATTTCAACAAGGTGGATATTGGCAGCAAGATGAGTTCTATTCAAGACCTATGCAGCCACCACAGCATCCCCCATAACAATTCCAATCGAATCAAAGTATGCCCATGAATTATAATGAAATTCTTGAAGGACTAATCTCTTTGACGCAGGGTTCACAAAAAGAAGAACAATTGCAGCCATCGGAAGAGTTCTATCAGTGGCTATATGAACCATCACAGCCACCACAACAATCTGCCCAATTCAATTCAGGTACGTCTTTGGATAATGATACGTTTAATAAGTTACTCACCTCTTTGAATCAGGGAGTAGAAAATCAAAACAATGAGATGCAAGACCGAGTCAAAAGAGTGGACGAATTGGATATGCAAGTTGGGCAGATTGTGGAATTCATGGCACAGATTCAAGAGCAACGAGAACTCTCCAATTCCAACATTGTAAATTCAATAGGAGAAGTTGAAATCGATGAAGCCATCACTTTGGAAAGTGATATAGAGGTTGAAGCTGTCCCAGAACCATCCAAACATAGCCCAAATATGGATGAATTGCTGCTGCAAGAAAAAGAGGAGGAGGACGACATGGATAGTTTAGAAGAATTCTTGCTGCAAGCTCTTCAAATCCCTATGCCGTCCAACTCAGGTGAGGAAGTTCTAAGTTCAATTCATTCTAACCCCATTCCACCAAATGTCCCTTTTCCTCGCAGGTTTTTGATTCCAAATATCAAAGAGAGTGAAAAAGACATTGTGGAAACTCTTCCAGAGGTGCAAAGTGAGATCCCAATTCTTGGTGTACCAAATCAAGTTCCAGATTGTGTTGAATTGTTTGAAGAGAGTTGTACACCAAGAAGAAGGATTCAAGATAAGGAAGTGGCCGGAGAATATGTTGAATGCATCAAAGAGGATGTAGTTAAGACAACCAATGCCAAAGAAGTTGAGATTGATGACACGGGACAAGCCACAACCATCATAGTAAATCTGGCCAAATTCAAAGTCCCTGAAACGTTCAAGGACGTAGTGTTTGTTATTGAGTTTGTGTCGGAGAAAGAAAGTAAGCCATCTTTTCCAATTTTAATTTTATTTTATACTAACATGCTGATTTTGATGATTCAGGCACCCACTCTTGAATTTAAACCATTGCCAGATCATTTCAAGTATCACCTCCCATTGAAAGATAAATTCCATGCTGTGGAGCCGAGGGGAGTTTAATGGAAAGTTTCGTCCGGCTGCAAGACGTTAAAACAAGCGCTTCTTGGGAGGCAACCCAAGCATTCAACAAAGTCTTTTTACATTAATTTACATATTTTACATTGATTTAAAAAAAAAAAAAGTAAAAAAAATCAAATACGATACAAATAAAAGCAGAAATATTTTAGAATGATGTGTAAACTAATAGCATTCATTGGTCATTGGTCAGGTGGTGCCTCAGAAGTCGACGGAGCTCCGGAAAGACGAAGCACCAGAGTTGGATTCTCCGGAGCCTCAACACTTGGTGCAACTCCAGATGACGAAGGTAACATAAACCTCGGGAGTAACGCCATAAACCTTTGATGATCACTCTGAATCCGAACGTCCGACTCCTGCAGCTGGTCCAGTTTCCTCTTCATACTTGTTGAGTAACTAGTTGCGAGCATGTGCAACTCCTTATTCTCGTGCCTGAGTCCTCTGACCTCTTGCCGAAGACTAGTCACCTCAGCCAGCAGAGACTCAACCTGACGAGATCGTGCAAGAAGGCGTTGGCCCATGTTTGAAACTGAGCCTGCACACTGGACGCTGAGAGCCAGAGAGTCCTGAACAGCCAACTCGTCTGACCGCTTGGATAACATCCTACTGTCTATTGGAGTAAGGGGATTTCTAGCAACCACCGTAGCGGTTGTATCGTTTCTCATCATTGAGTCCCCAACTGTAAGAGGACCATTGAGGGATATGAAGGACGGATGCCAAATGTTGTTCGGAGAAGACAAGTCATCGTCTTCCCCGACATTCAAGTTAAGGCGACGGTCAGAGGGGCAAGACATTTTCGGAATGTGTTGAGAAAGAAGAGATTGGACTGATCAAGATTAAAGAAGTGCAAGAAGGGAGTGTTTACAGGAGGGAACTCAGGTGTGCTGTGGAACCAAATTAGTGCCTCTATAAAAAGAAGAAATCGAAGAGGCACTACTCAGAAATCAAAGAGGCAATTCTCAGAAATCGAATAGACGCTCATTTCTCAAAAGCCGGACTCTGTTCTCAAAAGAAGCGTTCCTTTCTCAAAAGCCGAACTCTTTTATCAAAAGTCGGGCTTGCTCAGAAACCACGAGCCGATACTCGACTTTTCCAGACGTGTCAGCACCATTCACACGCAACTTTCAACTTTGCAGAAATTACGGGCAGCTTTGTCAGAAAGCGCGTAATTTTTACTGTTCATCCATCCACCGGCTGCCGACAAGAGTAAGAGAATAGTTTTAAGAAATTCCTATAAGTATCTACCTTCTCCTTCCATAGCAAAGGCACACTCACTCAGCACATCTTCATCTCTGAGAATGTATTCCCAAAGAAACCTCTCGAGTTACTCAGTGTTCTTCATCCCTTGGAGCACCTCAGAAAACAAATCATCAAGAGAAAAAGTATTTCATATCATGAAGGTTAAAAGCAAAAGTATCTCATATCATGCTTTCTCCTCACCTTCATCTGAAGAATAGGGAGGAAGAGAAATCCTGATTGCTTACCTAGTCTTGCTCTCGAGCACTCATCTTCGAGCCCTCCCAGCCCAGTTCAAAAATGAACCTGTGCAGAGATACTTCTTCAAAAGCAAAAGTATCTCACAGACGAAGTAGGAGGAGTCTGAGTTGCATCGAAGAGCATGATGAGTCTGAGTTGATCCAAGAACTCAAGAAGATGCACACCTGCATGGAGACCTGATTACTTGAAGCATGTGGAGACAACGTGCTGATTCATCCTCAACTAAGTTGAGGATCACTTGCAAGAAAAAAGTCTCATCCAGTTCAAGATGAAAGCTGTGGAAAGTCAACAAGCACGACCAATGATCACCTATTAGTTCTATTCATTGTCTTTTATTGTCATTTTCAATTTTTCGTTTGCATTTTCTACATTTTCTTGCGTGTTTAACTGATTTATTTCTTTTCTTTGCAGGAATTTTTGGTTATTTCCACCCTTGAAGTTGATTGCAGAATTTAAGCTTGGGGGTCATCGCTTGATTTTACTGCAAATTAGGGAAGTTTTCAGTCCTAATGCTTTATTTTGTTTCTTATTATTTATTCATTTTTATTTTTATTTGCATTATAATGTTTTCTGCCATTGGGGACAATGTCTAGTTTAAGTTTGGGGGTAAAGAGTATAAAAAAATGACCAAATTGAAATTTTTTGTACCTTCGACTACGAACTGGTTTCATTTGTTTCCGTGTTGTTGCTTTTTGTTTTCGTAATTAGTTTTGTGTTTTTTTTAAATAAATTAAATTTAAATTTTTCGGAAAATTTAAAAATCCAAAAATATTGTCTTGTTTTCCTTATTGTTTTGAATTAGATTTTGGTTAGTTTCCCGACCCAATGATATAATTGGATGAAATTTGAACCATGGTGATCAAGAACTTAGTCAACATGTGTTGTGTGAAATTCCTAATTCTCTTGTTAGTATTGTACATGTTTGATCATTCTTGAAAAAAAAAAAAAAAACCAAATGCACATAGCCTTGTTGATGTGAAACTAAAGCATGACTTAAAGCGTCATATGCGAATTTAGTGACCATATACATCCTATGTGAGTTTTTGAGCCTATTGAAAGTGTGTGCATTTTTCATACACTCCTATTCTTTCATGTGTGATGAACTTATGTGAGATACATCTCTAGAACTTGCGTAACGATCTTTCGAAATATTTGTCATTGATTGCATGAACTTGAAAATGATAGAGGCATTAGGTTTACCACCATGGCCCAAATAACCATGATTCCCAAAGAAAAATGATATCATTAGATTGCCAATTTGAGCCGTATATGTTGAGCCTTTTATTTCTTATCACCAGATATGTCTACCCTTATACCTCAAACATTTTTCCTTACCCTTTCCAAGTGAGCTAGTGAGCAATGTGCGATTGTCTTATACGAAATGTTTGTGAAGAACTTTGAAGGAGTTTGGCAAAAGAATAAGTGTGGGGGTATTTCATGTTTGTATTTAATTGAAAAAAAAAAGGGGGGGGGGGGGAAAGAAAAAGAAAAAGAAAGATTGTATACGAAGCAAATAAAAAGTTTTTAAAGTTTCAGTTTAAGGGTGTGGTTGGAGGTATTAGAAGAATCGTTGAAGAGCTTGAGTTCTTATAAATCTCAACAAAAGAATTGCTTGCAATGTAGCTTGGAACTTGTGTTTACCTATTCTTTCATTTCAAATACCCTCTCCCTAAGCCTCATTACATCCAATAAAAGTCCTCTTGATTTAAGTTTTGCAATTATGATTGTGGAGAAGTGATCTTTATGCAAGTTTATGGTAGAACTTTCACATTTGATTCTTTGAGCGAAACACATTAAAACTAAACACATGTGTGATTGAGTGTATATCCCGTGAGAAGGTCGCTAGTTTGCATATGATGATTTTAAAAATAATTTTTTTTTGAAATTGCATTAGCATGGCTATCTCACACACTACACTTCAAGGATGATTCAAAGATTACTGCTAATATTTGAATAAGGAAGATGAAATTGGATTAGCTTGTTTGGTGCTAGCTATGGTTCTTGATGATTTGTGTTCTCGAATGAAATTCTATGAGGGTCACATAGGGGGAAGCTAATGTTTTTCATGTTATTACTTTTTCATGTTTTCTTTATTTTGCTCGAGGACTAGCAAAAGCTAAGTGTGGGGGTATTTGATAAGATCATATTTATATATATTTTACATCAAATTCACTTGTCTTTTCTTAGTTAGTTCCTTATATTTTTGAGCTATTTACTTTGTTTTTGTGTTTTATAGGATTTATCTAATAAGTTAAAAGAGAATTAATAAAGTAACAAATAACAGACTAAGTGAAAACAATTGTGCCATAACTAGTAACCAGAGGGTTTTCAGCCTAGGCTTTAAGAGCAGGTGGGCCTTGTGGAGATTAAAACACTTGGAAATGGCATGGAATATCATCATTTGTAAAGCATGGAATTAAGGGAGATACGTAGCACTTGGTAGACAAATGGGTCTTGGCTATTAAAAAGATCATCATTAGTGTTGGATGATTGATGCTAACAAAAGAAAGCAACGACATATGGAAAAGAATAAATATGTGAGCTGCCCTCCCTTTTGTCAGAAGGCAGCGTGGCTGAGTTGTTAAAAAAAGAAGAGAAAAACACATGCGGCTTAGCAAGGGCAAAAGGGGAGGACATCAAAGCACAGCGGCACTAAAAAGCTGCCAAGAGGCAGCCAACACATCAAAACACAGCTACACGGAGCAACATTTTAAAAAGAGGAAGTGGAAAGACAGCTGCACAAGGGACGAACAGAAGAGTGCCAGGAAGGCAGCGTGCGTAAGAGCACTGCACAGAAAGGCAGCGAGCTCATTAAGCGCAGAGAGAAGGGCGTAAACTAAGCAGAAAAACATAAAAATATAGAAAGCTGCCTCATAAGGCAGCGGGAGAAAAACATAAAAAAATAGGAGTGCAAGGCAGCAAAACAGAGGCACGGAGCAGCAATACACAGACTGGAGCGAGAAGGCAGGGGAGACCGAGATGAGTGCTACGGAAAACAGGGAAGTGCACAGAGGGCAGTGCACAGAGGCACGGTGCAGTGGTACCAAGGGAAGGACGGAGGAAATCTTTGCACTCTCCTCTTTCGATTTTATCTTCTCAAACTTATGTTTTACTTTTGTTTTAATTTGAAAATAATGTGTAACTAAATTTGTTTTGGCTAGAGGTTAATTCAAAGCCATGAACATATTTGTAATATGAATTGATTACCTTCAGTTGTGATTTCATGAGTTGTGAATTTAATTTGCTTAACTGTTTGATTGATAACTTATTCTTGTATGTCGATTAAGGATGCATACTTAGTTTGCATGCATGAATTTGATGCTAGAATATAAGGGAATTTCACCTAATCGTTTTGAATTTATATTCATGAGTAGTGAAGGTTGCTATCCACAATCGAGTTAAGTAAATTCTTGGCAAGAGTATCATGCTTTTCATAGTTACAAATGCCTCGTCAATACTTATAGTTCTCATGAATCTTAATGATCTTTGATTGTATCTCTATTGTGCTTTTCACGTAGGGAACTTTTAGAGAATGTGTTGAATTGTTGTATGCGCTTTCCCATCCAATTCAATAACTTAAGGAGAATTTGAAGATTAAAAAAGTGCTGTTCACAGTTAATCTGGAGTATTGAGATTTACAATTTATCGAAAGAACAACTGAAAATTGATTTACGTTGCATATGTGTCATGTGTGGAGAAGAACCCTCTAGCTAGTCCATCACCCATCCATTCACCTTAATTTCATGTTTTTGTCAATTCTACAAGTTATTTAGGTTTAGTTTACTTCTCGTCAAAAACTCAATCCCCCATTGTTAAGTTGTATTATTTAGTTAGATTTCATTGTTTTGAGTCTTTTAATTCAATTTCCGTCCAAATCAGTCCCTAGTGTCCAGTTTAAGTCAATTTGGTTGTTTTGAGTCATTCTAGTGTGTTTTGAGTTATTAGAGTTTAGTTAAGTGGCTTTTTCCTAGTTTTGTGTTTTTTTAGTCTTGTTTAATATTTTTAAATTAATTTAGAGTAGATTAGCAATCCCTCCTAATCCCCGGCCTAGAATGATACCCTACTTACATCTTTACTACAATTGTTAAAAAGAGGGTTTAATTTGTGTGTTGTTTACATCGCATCAGCTTGCAGGCTTGAGTTGCCATTAGAACTGTCCAGAGTGCATAATGTGTTTCATGTCTTTATGCTTCAACATTATGTTTCTAATCCGTTGCATGTGATTCCTCCGCAACCTTTAGAGATTATTCCAGATTTGACTTACGACGAGGAACCACTGACTATATTTGATTGGAAAGATAAGGTGCTCAGGAACAAGACAGTGCGTTTGGTAAAAGTCTTATGGAGAAATCATTCATTGGAAGAAGCGACTTGGGAGACTGAGGACAGGATGAGAGAGATGTATCCACGGTTGTTTTATGGATACTAGTGATTGTATTTATTGTATGAAATTTCGAGACAAATTTTTTATAAGGTGGGTAGATTGTGACAGCTCGTCCCAAGAAATAATTACATTAAATGTGAATAGATGTAAGTACCCTTGAGTGTGGGTGTGTGTTTATGTAATTGGTTTAGTATTTGGCCAATTATTTGGTACCCTAAATTATTGGGACCAATGGGAACTAAAATTTCCTTTAGTTGGGATTGGATGGAAGTTGGACCACACACACACTCCCACATCACTCTCTCTCTCTCTGTCTCTGTCTCTATGTCTCTCTCTCTCTCTTTCTCTCACTCTCGTGCTTCCCTCTCTCTTCTCTTTACGTACGGACACGCTCAAAACAGGCCCAAACCTTGCAGATCGAAGAATCCAAGGTCACCATTGGACTGCTTGGGACCTCACGAGTGCATTGGTACCAGTTTTAGGTAAGAATACCTTCTATTTCACGTAAAACCATAACTTTCGAGATTGTCACTATTCATGCACTTTTTAATGTGTGATTTTTATGGAATTTCAAGCTCATAGGGAGCTTAAGGAGGTCCATACAAGGCTTGGGGTAGTTCGTTGAGGGATTTTGGATGTCGGAGAAGCGAGATATACAAGTTTGAAGTTTGGCTGAAGTTCGTGGAGTTTTTCCGGCGAGATCCCGTGATCATTGGGTCCCAAAATTGGTATGGTTATGTTCTTGACGTTCTAAGCTTCATTTTGAGACAAAAATCATGAAAAATGGTTAATTAATGAGTAAGTTATAGCATTTTGAAATGTTGCCCAGAAACCGGCGAGTTCACCGGCGTCCGGCGACTCACCGGAGAAGAAGATGGAATATTTCGTTAGTTTTAACGGAATGTTCCTAACGGCAGGAACGGTGTCAGTTAGTTTAAATAGAATATTCCCGGTATATACCTGACAGCGTTAACTGACGCCGTCAGTTTGCCTGTCACGTGGCTTCGTGTGGAGGCGCGTAGGTCCGTGCCGTCGTCGGCGAGTGGGTGGTCGGAAAAAATTTCTGAAAATATGTGCGTGTTTGTGACGATGTGTGAGAAGTTATTTCCAAATTTCCGTTTATGTGCTTAAATAACGTTATTTCAGTTAATTCTCATATAGGCGAGACCTATCCCGAGGACGAGCGTAGCCAGGCTAGGCGTGGAGGTTAGGACCCAGCTACATACCAGTGAGTGGGCTTTTGTTTTCCGTATATACCTATATATTGCTATTTTCCCAGAAAATGAAACTGAATGTTTATACGATTTGAAATGCCATGCAAAGTATCTATTTATTTTAATTATGCATTAGTGATTGAATATAATTATGATGGTGCTGCGGACGCATAGGTAAGTGTCAGGTAAGTTTATTTATTGGTTATGATAAGAATGAAATGGTGTGATGTGAATGATGAGATGTGTTGAGAGCTCATACACCTGCACCTTGATATTAGTGCTCCTGCCTAGAGTTAGGGCATAGTCTTTCACATGATGTTCACCGCATGCTCACCTTGGATCCAAGTTAGGTGCACAGTCTTGTCGTATAGACTACTATAAGTGGGTTCGACTAGTAGGTGACCTGCAAATTAGTCGCATAGTTTTCACGTGATTATAGCACTAGAGCATATTTATTCTATATACAGTGATGTTGTGCAGACCACTAGAGGTGGTATTGATTTGTGTGATGGATATATACATGATATGATGAGATTGATTATGAGCTATATATACATTTGAGGGCTGAAGTGATTATTGAGAATGGTTATGAGCTATATATACAGCCAATGGCTGAGTTGATTACCTGGCATTCGATCACATTCACAGAGTTATGATTAGATTTCAGTGAGATACTTTGGCATGGCATACATACATATTTTCCAGCATGATTTCGAGATTTATATATATGAGTATATACTTTATTTCTGGGAAATTATACAGGTTTTACGGAGAGGGGTTATAACTTTTGAGAAAGAATGGTTTTGAAAAGGTTTGTTTTTGCCCACTCACGCTTTTGTTTTTCGCCCCTCCAGGTTCTAGGTAGCTAGTGTTCATTGGTGGCATACGAGGATCTCATCGGACGTTCTGACAGAATTCACTTATGCAGGACACCCTTTGGTGTTATTCGAACTTATTATTTCCTGCTTGAATGCATTTGACTTAGTATGCTCTGGTTTTGTACAAGCACTCTTAATTCTAGCACTAGCACACTATCTTAATTAGGATTGCTAGTGGCTTGGTTTTAATTTGTTCGTATCCTTCTTATTAATCTTGCTTCCACATTGTGCACATGGTTACGTCACGCTCACGTGACGGCCAGCACGCCCCACTTTCGGGTCGGGGTGTGTCAAAGAGTTCATACTTACAACTTAATACACTAAAAGGTAAAATCAAATACCTGTGTTTGAGCCTTGCATGTCTCCATCCATAAATTGGAAAAACAAAAAAAATGGTTGCAGCATTATTGACTGGAAAAACAAAAAAAAAAATGGCAGTAACATGTTGGGATTAGACTAACGGCAAACAAAGTTGGAGAAAGTTGGAAAGCTTTAATTTTTTAATTAATTTTTAAAGAAAGAAAGGAGGGAATCGTTTGAGGCTGTACAATTTCTTGTAATTTACAAGACATGGAAAACACAACAGAGTTAAGGGGCATTATGACCTTTCAACTTTTCAATGTGAGCTTAAGTGAGGCTAAACCAAAATCCAGTGATCAAAATTTAATTGTTTAGGAACACCATCTGCCATCAGGTGTGTCAGAATTTGCATTCACATTGTCATGCTTTACGAGTAATGAATGTAAAAGAAGTTACTCAAATACTAAATCAATACATATTGAAGTGATGGACTAAATTCAAAGTTGTATGACACATTTGAATTAGGTAGTGTTTTGCCTTCTATCTTTTTTTTTTTTTTTGAATTAGGTCTTGATTAAATTCGTTGTTAAAAAAATATATGAAATCCAGGATGTATTTGTAGCTGGGAAGAACAACAAGATGCTTGTAACTTGTAATTCTCACTATTTTAGACTTCACATCAAGATTTCAGTGGCTTTCACAAACATCAAGTTCAATAGAGATTGCTTTCATATTATACTATGCCAGACTTGTTATAATAAGCTTGAAGCTCCATAATTTGACATTAGAATATGTAGGTTGGAAGTTCGAAATCAGGCATTAGACTACATGTGACTTAAAAATGGTTAAATTCAATGTTGGATGATGAAGCTATTTCTCTTTTGTTTTTTTTGTAGGATGCAGATGGTTTTAAAATGGTTGTACAAGAAGTTTGGATTAAAATGCGATTGAGATGTTCATCCAAATACCAACAATGCATTAGTCCAAAATACAAGGCTATAAAATGTTTGGTTTTAAAGAGAATGAGTGTTCAGTGCTTATTTGATATGCTCAGTCTATATATACTTGTCATGCAGAAAAAGGCTACAATTTGCAAATTTCTGTAGGCCATTCCTACATATGCATCTACTCATCTGAGTCGTGCATCAATTCTCATGCTAGAAAACTTTCTAGCAGATTGTTGACTACAAAAATCACCTAGCCTACGTGGCGCGCAGGCCGAGTAATTAGTAAGCTAACTAAGTCCTTCAAATGTGTGCGGGGCGTGCCAACTCGTCGCCCGGGCTCGGCCGAGGAGTAAAAATGAGTTGATGTTGCGTTGAGCGCACTGCTGACTTCTGCGTCTTGCGATTACGACCAAGAAAGGAACACGTCTCGGCCTTTGGGTCCTCAAGCCTAAAAACAAGGCTACCAATTACAAAGTTCACGGCTCATCGTCGTCTGATTTGGCAACAGTCACCGTATTTATGAAAGTGAAACCACGCCGAATCGATACTAAAGTATAGGGGCACAAATACTCAAAGCGGATGAAGGTCTTAATAATGAACGTGGTTCGGCCGTCCAAGTGTCGAACTCTGAAACCCACTTGTGAATATGCGATCATAAAATAACTCGGCGTCGAGGCACCGAGCCTAAGTATCAGTAACACCTTACTTCGTCGAGATGGCTGGTGAAATGACCTCTGTCGACGGGGATCTGAAAACCCTCGTCGGCCGAGACTTGGATAGATAACCAATCGACCATGTCACAGTGTTGTTTATCCAAACTGAATGTGCTTCACGGACGGCTGGTTCTACGACAACAGTGTTGTTTATCCAAACTGAAGATGTTACCGATTGCCCTCACAATGCTGTTTATCCAAACTGAAGGTGTGACGGCGAAGAAAGAAAATAAAAATCTCAAGGGTGTTGCGAGGTTTCGCGTAGAGCGAGAAATTGCGCAGGGCAGATTTGTGTGTTGAGTTCGAGGTCCCTTGCATGCTACCACTGCTTCTGTATTTATAGGAGCCAAATCCCCTTCTGATCGAATCATAACTTTACTCGGATTGGGACTCCTTACCCCAATCGGACTTTACCTCGGCCACTCCTTCTTCCGCTAGGACTCTCACCGAGACTCTTTATCGTACTGGGACTCTATTCGTCTTCACGGATGGATTTCGCTCCACTCTTATCTTGAACGAATCCTTTTCTTATTGGGACTCGGCCGACTCAATTCAGTTGGCCCACCAATCGACTAATCCACAACATCTCCTTCCAGGTCGAGAAACACCCTAAGCCCGGCCCAAACTGCCTTTTTGGGCCCAAACATTGCCCCTTCGCTTCTGAGGTCACTGGCTTTGGCCGCGCCTCAACCTTGAAGAAGCAGAACCAACTTTTGCCTTGAAATCGTCGATTATGATCAACGACCTTTAACTTTATCAAATTCTTGCCACGCGGTGACCCCCCGCGCTTCTCAGCAACCCTAATGACGTTCTCTGACCCACGCGGTACCTAAACCATTTCGTCCGTCATTATTGCTTGCCGCCACACGCAACCGTGCGTTTTAAATTCGCCAGACGTTCGATCTTATCACCTGGATCCCCTCAAATATTCAGAATAATTGGCGCTTCTCCAGATTGATTTTATCCGAAATTTGAAAATCAAACGTCCCATCTTCCCACGAAAACGCCTATAAATTCCCAAATTTCTTCTTCTTGCACTCTTACGCTCCCAAAACTCTCAATCTTTCTTGCTTTTACTCTCTGAAGCCTTCTTCAAACTCTCAGAATGAATCCCAAAATTCTTTCAAACTTCCTTGCCCATAAATCTCAAAACCCTTTCAATGGTCTCCTTCATTTCCAAGATCGCCGACGAATGTGAGAAGTGCAAGAGCATCCTTGATAAATGTTCTATCAAATCCATACGCTTTGAGAGTGACATGAGTGTCACCCATCAAATCCTTGCTTGTGCAGAGATCACTGCCTTGCCCCCTTACTGCGCGGAATTGACTAGCCAAATGGGACTCGGCCAAACCTTAAGGTTCTTGGCCTTCGACTACAGTGACCTGGGCGGTCTGGGTGAAACGTATGTCGGATCCCTTCGGCGACCAGTGGAAGGACCTCGGTATTTATGACGCTATTTGGCTATCCGCCGTGGAAATTACCATGGACAAAGAGCTACTTATGGCGGCTCTCAGCCTTTGGTGCTCGGCCACCAATACTATGGTTCTTCCTTTCGGCCCGGGCTGCCCCACTGTCCTTGACATTACGGCCATTCTGGGGACCCCCCTCTGGCACCCTAATTGATGCTGCCCTCGCCAGGCATCCGATGAGGCTGGATCTGAAGGCCTGGTTTAAACTTCAGGTCGTTGAATCCTTGAAGGATGAGGACAAAGACACCTCCAAGGAAGAAGTTCAGAAACAGTTCAAGAATTTCTTCAACTACAACACCCTCTACTACCATTTCGTCGGTCGAGGGCAAGACGTGGCTAGGAAGGGAGAACATGAGGCCTTCATTTTCTATTGGTCCAACAAATTCATTTGTTGTACCAAATCAAACAAATGCCTGGTCGAGAATATGCCAGTGGCCGAAGCCCTGGTGAGTGGTCATGCCCTGGCCCTTAGCCCGGCCATACTCGCCAATCTCTTCCACTGCTTGGCCAAGACGACCGTCACCAAGATCGACCCCCAGCAGAGCGGGCCCCTCTGGCTTTTCCAACTCTGGCTGCATGTTTACATCACCCCATTTCGACCTGACATGCCTGCTTTCCAACCTGCTGAAGCACTCGGCCCTTAGTTGGCCTCTCGACCAGCACCACCTCACCAGGCCGAAGAAATCTTCAAATTCTTCTTCGGCCTCAACGCTCTGTTCGACGATGAATTCCTGATTTTCCGTCATCGAGACTACCCTTCCTCGATCCAACTCCCATTAATGGCATGGGATGTAGAGGCGGATCTTACTCTTCGCCGACACTGGGGGTCGTTCGTGCTGCCACGCGACATTTTCCTCGGCTGTGACGCCCGCCGAGCCAGCTGGGAGGTCTATCACCCTCATTTCACCGACCGACAACTCGGCTATGTCCAGGGTACCTCGGTGCCTCTCCTTTCTTCCCGTTCCCTTCTCAGCAGAGGACGTCTTTCTGGCTTTCTCGAAAAAGAATTCAAATCCACCGAGAAGGATTTTCAAGAGTAGTGTTTGAAATTTCGTCTTCGGCCAACCGTTCCCGAGGCCCTCTACACCGACACTTTCGGTGACTGGTGGGAGTCATATACACGAGAATTCTTTAGCGCGCCGGTTGAAGATGTCGTCACCAAGCTCTTTGGTGATAGACCCTAGAAAACCGCCGTCACCACAAAAGACGCGACTCAAGGTACATTCCTTAAGCCCTTCTTCTTATTTAATCTTGTCTAGGACTATCTAACTTTATTTCGATTCTTTTTTTAGGCGGTCGTGTGCCCCAGCCAGCAAGCGCTGCTGCCCCGACCGCGGCTAAAAAGAAGAAGACCATGTCTTTCCTCAAAACCACTGCAGCTGCTGCGGCCAACCCGCCGAGCAAACGGCCACACCAAAAGGTCGAGGTAGATGGCGAGTCTCCTCGTCCTCCAAAATGCGTTAAGAACCTGGCGACGAAGGGGGAATAGAAGACTTCTGTCGCTTCCAGCCGGGTGGTAAAACGGTCGGCCCTAGCTGCCCCAGGTATCAAGATTGGCACTGCCCGGTCATCGCATGCTGCTCGCCTGGCCCCCCAGGTAGTACCAGGGACTGCTCGGCAGGCCGAGTCTCCTGTAGTCCAGGAGACTTCTGCTGACCCAATCTTGGAGGAAGTGGCCCCCTCGGTCGCCAAGTCTCCCCTACAAGCATCCAAGACAATCGACGGCCGTCATGGGAGAGGAAGAGGTTTAAATATCTACTACTAACTTTAATTCCTATTTCGATCCTAGCACTAATGACCTTCTTTCTAGGATGATGACGAGACTCTGCTCACAAGTCGTCCTCGACCTTCTTCCCCAAATCCACCCTAGACGGCCGAGAACCTCCCGACCGATCCTCCTATGGTTGACAAGGGGAAATGGACTGTCACCGAGCCTGAAGCGTTGGTGTCGACGGTCCCTCCACAGGGTACGGGTTTCGCTATCCCTACTCATAAAGCCACCCCAACCACCGTAAGTTCTCTCCACTCATTTTTTCCTTAGGTTCTCGACCCTTTAGCTTGGATTATGTTTTACTTATGTCCTTGTGTTCAGCCCACTTGGCAGGCCGAGCTCGATGCTCTGTTTTATACTACTTCTAGCTGGGTTGGCTCTTCCGCCTCTTCGACCAGGCCTGCCGCTACATCTGCTGAGTATTTCGCCTTCACCCGGCTGCAATACCTCATTTCCCTTTCGGCTTCAGAAGTCCTACAGCACAACGGCCTCGACTCTGTCGAGGAATGCTTGAATGCCCTCGCCTCTGAAGGCCAACTGGATAACGCAACCATTACCCAGTTGTCTTCAATTCTAGAGAGGCTGCTCAGGAAGCCGCCCAACTAGATCTTGAAATAATAAAGGAGAAGAAACTGGAACTGGTGGCCCTTAACGACCAGATTACAGTGCTTCAACGCCGAAGGTTGGATGTCGTCTCAGCTCTTGAAGTGACTTTCGAGGCGAATAAAGCCAAATTAACGGAACTTGCAGCCGGCGCGAGGCGGATCGCGCTAATGAAGTCGGAGAGAATGATGCGCCAGGCTGAAGTCACGCTGAGGGAAGTGAGATGGCTAGAACTGAAAGCGGCCCTTGAGGCTTATCTTCCTTCATCCCCTTAGGACTATAATCTGTAACCTATTTTGTCATGAATGAAATACTTATTCCTGCATCTCCCAGTTTCCATTAATCGGTAATTTGTGGACTAAACCAGTGCGATCCTTTAAATGATATGCCCTATTGCCGAGGACTTTATGAACAACAAACGGCCCTTCCTAATTCGGCGACTACTTGCCGAACCTAGGGTCTTTTATTCCAACTGGCAGAAATGTCTGCCAAACCAATTCTTCTTCGCCGAACTTCTTTTGTTTAACTCGCTGATTGTACGCTCGTTCGGCAATCTTCTTTTGCACCACCAATAAGTTGTAAGTGTCAAGGTGAGTTCCTTCTAAATCTTCCAACTCCTGTCTCATGGCTTGACTGTACTCATCACTAAACAAACTACTGTGCTCTATCATTCTTAGCGAATTTACACTGAACTCGACTGGTAACATGGCATCATGTCCATAGGTCAACGCGTATGGAGTCGTCCCAGTGGTTGATCGTGGTGACATTCGGTAGGCCCACAGCGCTTTATTCAACTTTACATGCCACATACCCGGTCTATCTCTCACAATTTTTTCAAGGATGCCAATCAAAACTTTATTACTCACTTTGGCTTGCCCATTCGCTTGTGGGTAATACGGCGTAGACTGCTCGAGCTAGATTTTGAGATTCACCATGTACTCCTTAAATCGGCAGGATGTGAAAATTGTGCTGTTACCCGTTATCATCATTTCTGGCACACCGAATCAGGTCATGATATTTTCCTCAACGAAGTCACACAATTCCTTGGATGTCAGTTCGGCGTATGATTTCGCTTCGACCCATTTGGTGAAGTAATCCGTTGCTACTAGTATCCAAGCGTGTTTTGCCGAGCCAGACGATGGTGTAATTTTGCCGATGATGTCTATGGCCCAGCCTCTGAATGGCCATGGTTTGGTGACCAAATGCAATGATTCGGCCGGAGCCCTTTGTATAGGGCCATGAATCTGGCACTGTACGCATCCTCGTGCATACTCAATGTAGTCTTTCAAGATATTCGGCCAAAAATAGCCATGCCGACGAAGCAATCATCGCATCTTTCGGCCGGATTGATGAGCTCCACATATTCCCTCATGGACCTCGGCCATTGCTTGCGCAGCCTCCTTGGGGCCGAGACATAACAACAACAAACCGTCTTCACCTTTTCTATATAACACGTTTTGGTATGACACATAGTTCGTGGCATGAGCCTTTGTCCTGCGCTCGTGTTTTCCATTGGGATTATCAAGGTACCGCATGATCGCTCATCTCCAATCATCTGGTAATGCTTCGACCGCGCAGACTTCGACGGGATCTTCTCGTTCTAGCAACGATGGCAAAGACATGACCCGTGTTCGGATCACATAATCTTGATCAATAACTTGTTGGTTAATCAAAGCCGGATACGACCATCGTACGACTGGTATTACCCGACCTATTTTGCCCCCCATGAGTTGCATACCGGAGGCAATTTGGGCCAACTCGTCCGCATCAGTATTATGGACCCAGGATACGTGCATAAATGTGATGTCATCGAAGGATTCGGCCAAATAGCTGGCAACCATGTGATAGGGAGCTAGAGTGCAACTCATGCAACGAAAAGTGCCATTGAGCTGGTTAATCACAAGTTCAAAGTCGTCGAGAACCAGAACGCGAGGTGCTCGCAAGTTGTGAAGGATACTGAGGCCAATGACAAGGGTTTCATATTTGGCCTGGTTATTGGTACAGTCAAAGTCTAGTTTGAGAGAGAAAGACTATCGCTAGTGCTCGGGAGACTGAATGACCATTCCTACCCCGGCCGAAATAGAAGTACTCAAACCATTAAAGTACATTGTCCAAAAATTATCCCCGGCTTCCACCATGCCGATTTCGAGATCATTCCCCCCGAAGTCGTATGGGGATGGATGTTGGGCCAAGAAATCGACCAGGGTTTGGCCCTTGACAGCCTTCTGGGGCACGTATTGTAAACTGAACTCGGACAATGCCATCGTCCATTTCCCGATTCGTCCTTTGACGATTGGCCGAGTGAGCATGCAACGGATGACGTCGACTTGGGCGATAACTTGAGTAACGGATGGGAGCATGTAGTGCCTGAGTTTTGAAGCAGCAGAGAACAACGCTAAACAGAGCTTTTCGACAGCCGTATAATTGATCTCAGGAGTATTGAGGTTGCAACTAAGGTAAAAGATGGCCTACTCACGTCCAGCATCATTATCTTGTGCTAAAAGACAACCAATGGATTCCTCAGCCGCGGATATGTACAACTTGAGAGGTTTGCTACGATGGGGTGGAGAGAGCCACCTTGATTTGTGTGAAGGCCTCGTGATGCTCAGTGCGCCATTCAAACTTGTCCGAGTCCTTGAGTTTTAGCAAGGTGGAAAAAGCGCGCATTTTTCCTGCCGAATTAGCAATAAACCGGCAGAGGAAATTGATCTTGCCGAGCAACGACTGTAACTACTTTTTGGTCGTTGGTGGTGGCGCATTAATGATTGCTCAAGCCTTGTTGTCATCAATCTCAATGCCCCGGTGATGGACCAAGAACCCTAAGAAATTGCCGGCCGATACGTCGAAAGCACATTTTGCCGGGTTCATCTTGAGGTTATGTCAGTGTATGCGTAGGAAAGCTTGGTGAAGATCCTCTAAGTGTGTCTGCCTACGTTTTAACTTGACCACAACGTCGTCAATGTATACTTCGACCGTTGTCCCGATGAGATCATGAAAGATAGCATTCATCGCTCGTTGGTATGTTGTACCAGCATTCTTTAGGCCAAACGGCATAACGACCCACTCGTATGTGCCGAGTGCCCCTGGGCATCGAAAAGCAGTTTTGTGAACATCGGCCTCGGCAATAAAAATTTGGTTATAGCCAGCATGTCCGTCCATAAAGGAAAAAATCACATGGCTTGCCGCTGCGTCGATTAAGAGGTCCGAAATTGGCATAGTATATTCATCTTTGGGGGTTGCCAGATTCAGATTCTGAAAATCGATACAAATTCGCAGGGCTTCATTTTTCTTAAGAACGGGAACTATATTTGCCAACCATTCGACGTATCGAGCTGTCCGAATGAACCTGGCATTCAAAAGTCGAACAATCTCATCTTTTATGCCGAGCTGTACTTTAGTCTAGAATCGTCGAGGTGGTTGGTGAAACGGTTTGCACCCGGGCTTGATGCGCAACTCATGTTCGACGAGCTTTCGATCCAAACCAGGCATCTCATGATAGCTCCAAGCAAAACAATCTTTGAATTCATTTAATAAATTACAAAGCTCGGTTTTCATGGGTTGAGGTAACAAAGCACTGATAAACAAAGGTCGTGGCTCCTCAGCCGTCCCGACATTAATTTCTTCCAAAGGGTCTTTGACATGAGGCCGATTATGTTCGAGTTCAGCCGGTGCAGCTTGGACCTTATCCCGTGACAGAACTGGGCCGTTGTCTCATTCCGCCAAAAATTCGATCAGGTTGACTCCCGAATTTGGTTGCCTGGAAACCGCATACCAGTGGGCCAGCAGTCGTTCCAAAAGACAAGAACTTGATAGAGTGACGATGGAATGCAGCCGGTTTGATGGATCCAATCACGGCCAAGCAGGGCGTTATACTCGATTTTCGAGTCGACAATGAAGAATGCGGTCATATGATTGCGACTGGCTACAGTTACCTCCAGGGGAAGCACTCCTTTTGTCTGGGACCGGTCTCCTACAAAGCTGCTCATAGTTATCCCGGACGGGATGAGGCCGTCGTTTGTATGTCGTAAAGCTCGCATGACGGACACATGCATAACATTGACAGTGGCCCCACAATCGACGAATACCTTAGAGACTGGGTATCCTTCTATATGAGCCGTAACGTACAACAGCTTTAGATGTTGTAGATTGGTAGTGGGGGACCGGGGGAACAACTCGACGAGGGCTGCTGTAAACTTGTTTGTTTTGCTTTCTGTCCCGTCTTCTTCAGTGGCGACGAAGTCGACTTGTGTCGCCTCTTCGGCAACTACATCGCCATCCAAGGATGACGATTGGGGAGTAGTTGTCTGAAATTCAACGGGTAAAATGTGAACCATGCTGATCTTCATATTGTCCAGGACAGAAAAACCCAGTGGGCCATGATCATTTTTTCCTGGGTTGTCGATCGACGCATCTTGTTCTTGAGCACCATCGGCTAAAGCGTCCGTCGTATTATCGGCGAATAACAGCTCATCCTCTTGTGCCGAGTTATCTTGGATGTCACCCTCGAGCTCAATCGTTGGTAGGACATTTGCTGATTGACAGACTTGCTCTTAGTAAGCAATTAGAGCATTTCTTGTGTCAAGATACGCGTTGAGTCGTGTTATACGCTCTTGTTCATCGGCCGTGAGGCCGAAAAGTGCTACTGCCGAGAAAACTTTGAAATGGTACCTCAAATATTGAAGGTCTTCGAAGGAAAATAGGAGCTCAGCGGGGTGTAGATCCGTGTATGGGTCAACCTCAAAGCCGAGCACCCGAGCCTCCCTTATGTTCTGGAATTTTGCCTTTATTGTCGGGTCTGTAGTATTTTGAATTATCTGCTCGGCGTCTAGGGAGGTCAGGGCCAAGTCGAGGGCCTTTTGACATTCTTTTGGCAAACCGTACAAATCATTAGCAGAGTGCGTCTTATGAAACTCCCGCATATATTCTAGAGCTTCGCCAACGAAGGGAGGATGGAGATTCCGTCATATCTTGATCAATGGGTCTGATGTCGGTACTGGAGGGAGCTGCTTTTTCGATTCCTTCCTGATTTGCTTGAAACGAGCTTTCATTTCCCCTGATCGAAGCAGAAGCTTGATCCGCTTGTCGGACTCCTCGAACGCAATTTCAATGTCATGGTCCGTGACCTTCTTTCCTTCGAATAACTCAGTCAGGCTCGCTGAAGGTTGACAGTCGTCTCCATTCTTTCCTATTTCTTTCGGCTGCCACTTGGGTGCCAAAGAAACTTGGGCCGTCTGTCGTCGAGCCATGCAATCTATACTCTGACGGCGACGCTTCTGAGATTTGGACAGAGCGGTGTACATGCCCATTGGGGAATTGTATGTGTACCATCGATGGTCGCGTGGCTCAGGTGGTTTGAACGTCTTTTGGTTCGACCCGGAACTGCTAGACCTTCGTGCATAGTAATCCTCATTGTAAAACGGGGCATCAAAATCGAGTCGTCGCCTGACCGATGATGATCCCTCAGCTCGTGGTTGGGGTCCGAGTCTATATAACACCTTTTGGCGCTGGCCTGAACCGAGCACCTTTGGTGAGTTTATCGCGGCCGCGGACGACTGTTGGAGGGCCGCCGCGTTTGGTTGCGGCTGACGTGGTGCCGTTACTTGAGGTTGCCTCTTCTTTGGCTCAGTTATGACTACCTGCACTTTGCAACGACTACATAACACTACTGGCCTGTCGGGCTCTTCCTCACTAGCTCTGGACATAGCTTCTACTATCGGAGGTCCTGTCAGTTCTGTTGGTGGTGTATTAGAGGATAAGTCAATTTTGAGTCCTGGCTGAGAACCCTGCTTCAGAACATGCTGTATCTGCACGAACTCAGCCTTTGCCTTACCCTTGTTCTTTGGCATATGGGCATCGACCATGCCGACTGTTGCTGAGGGGAAAGGATTGGAGTCGACAATCATCTATTTATCTGGGAACTTTAATTTACCCTTGTCGATCCAACCTTGAATGGCATCGCGAAACACCACACAATTATTGGTCGTGTGCTTACTTGAATTGTGGTACTTGCAGTATACCTTATCTTTTAATTCTTCGGCCTTCGAGATTTTATGTCATGGCCGAAGCTTGATGATGTTTGTTGTCAACAGCTGGTCGAAGATAGCGTCGGCTTTGGTGATGTCAAAAGTATAAACCTTTGACGTTTTGGCTGTAGCTTCTTTAGGGACCACGCGAGCTTTGGCATCTTTAGTTTGAGCCAGAGCCTTGCAAATGCATGGCTTGTCAATGACAATTTCGGCTGCGTCTATACTGGCATACTGGGAGCTGTCTCCTTCGGTCGAGGCATAACTGACCTAAGGATTTTTGTACATAACACCTCTGGCTGAAGATGTCGATACCTTTTCTTATCGGAGTAGGTACTCATATTGTTCCACATGTTGAGCCAGTTCGTACATATCCCGAAAATTTGCCCCCAAGAACTTCTTCTTGTACTCCTTATCGAGGCCGTTGAGAGCGATTCTTACAAATTCCCCTTCTGTGAGAGGTACTCGGCACCAATTCCTGGTCGATTTAAACCTCGTTAGGTACTCCATTGGTGACTCATCAGATGCTTGAGCCATCCTAGCCAACGAAGATACTGACATCTCCATTCCTGGCCGATAGAACTGTTCGTGAAATTTCTCGACCAGCTCTTCCCAACTTTGGACCGAATTTGGAGGAAGATTAATATACCATGCGAATGCCGGTCCGGTCAATGAGAAGTTGAAAGATCGTAGCTTGTAATGATCACTGTTAACATCCCCACATTGTGCGGTAAAACGCGCCATGTGTTCTAGAGAAGATAACGTTGATTCCCCCGCAAACAAACTGAAATCTAGGATCTTAAAACCTTTTGGGTACTCGAAATGCTCAACATACTCTGGGTATGGATGAATAAACTTGGGAAATTTCGGCCTCTTCTTTAAGGCCGAATAAATCATTCGCTGAATCTCTGCGGCATTCACGGCAGGTGTGCCGGGCCCACAGTCATTTGTTGTACTGGTTGATCCATTCTTTTCTCTAGATCAATTGTTCTAGGCCGAGCAGATCCGACCTCGGCCGTTGACGTGGTCGCTATGTTATGTTTAGGCAAGGGCTATCTCACTCGATTAGTCAATCCCAAATTGGGGGTAATGTGGACCAAGTATTCGAGCAACTTGGTCTGCATAGTGCTTTACCCTCGTACTTCTTCCAGGATTGATTGTATGTCTCGGCCAAATGTCTATTCAAATTGCCGAGATTGTTCTTCCAATCATCTCCTGAAAAACGACCTGGATGGTGGGTCAGTAGCATCACCCCCATCCTCGTTACAGTCCTCAAATGTTCATTCGACCAGATTGGCCTTTATGACCTTAGTGAGAACCCCTGTGTTATGAGGTGGCGTGCCGAGAATTATTCCTTTCTCTCAGCATGGGTCAGGTGTCACGGCATCATTGGTCTGTGCCTGTGATGAATTTTCTGAACCCGTGTTGTGGATCACTGGTGCAGTGGTAGACTTTCCCATTCGTGTTTTCTTCTTCACCGAACGAGTCTCAACGGGCATGAACTTCGTAGTTTTAGCACCTTGTCCCACTGGGCGTGCCAAAATGTTGACTACAAAAATCACCTAGCCTATGTGGCGCGCAAGCCGAGTAATTAGTAAGCCAACTACGTCCTTCAAATGTGTGCGGGGCATGCCAACTCGGGGCCGAGCTCGGTCGAGGAGTAAAATGAGTTGATGTTGCGTTGAGCGCGCTGCTGACTTCTACGTCTTGTGATTGCGACCGAGAAAGGAACACGTCTCGGCCTCTGGGTCCTCAAGCCTGAAGACAAGGCTACCAAGTACAAAGTTCACGGCTTGTCATTGTCTGATTCGGCAACAATCACCGTATTTATGAAAGTGAAACCACACCGAATCGATACTAGAGTATAGGGGCACAAATACTTAAAGCGGATGAAGGTCTTAATAATGAATGTGGTTCGGCCTTCCAAGTGCCGAACTCTGAAGCCCACTTGTGAATATACAATCATAAAATAACTCAGCGTCGAGGCACCGAACCTAAGTATCAGTAACACCTCACTTCGCCGAGATGGCTGGTGAGATGACCTCTGTCGACGGGGATCTGAAAACCATCGTCGGCCGAGACTTGGATAGATAACCTGTTGACCCTGTCGCAGTGCTGTTTATCCAAACTGAAGATGTTTACCGGTTGCCCTCACAGTGCTGTTTATCCAAACTGAAGGTGTGAAGGCGAAGAAAGAAAATAAAAATCTCAAGGGTGTTGAGAGGTTTTGCGTAAAGCGAGAAATTGTGCAGGGCAGATTTGTGTGTTGAGTTCGAGGTCCCTTGCATGCTGCCACTGCTTCTGTATTTATAGGAGCCGAATCCCCTTCTGATCGAATCATAACTATACTCGGATTGGGACTCCTTACCCCAATCGGACTTTACCTCGGCCACTCCTTCTTCCGCTAGGACTCTCACCGAGACTCCTTATCATATTGGGACTCTATTCGTCTTCACAGATAGATTTCGCTTCACTCTTATCTGAAACAAATTCTTTTCCTACTGGGACTCGGCCGACTCAATTCGGTTGGCCCACCAATCTACTAATTCACAGCATCTCATTCCAGGCCGAGAAACACCCTAAGCCCGGCCCAAACTGCCTTTTTGGGCCCAAACACAGATTATTTATCCTCAGCAACTTCAACACAAATATGTTAAAGCTAAAACCACTCAATTTGTTAAGTGTATGTCTCACAAACAATTAGTTTTCTTTTGTATTACATCTTTTCGAGCATATTATTGATATCCAATCATTTCTCTTAATTACTGAAATGAGTAGATTTGAACCGACACAATGAATTTCTGTTTCAATCATTTGTTTGTGGGTCATTGATGGACGAATGGTATGGGCATATGTAGTTTTCATATTTTGGCTGCTTGTTTTGCCCACTTGTAGTGGGAAGTTTGGCTACTTCAAGATTTGTTGGAAGTGGAATTGGAAGATGAAATATTAGTTACTAATCAAACAGAGAGTGAAAAGAGGAAACATGGGTGCTTGTGTGTACAAAGTGGCTGGTGAAGAATTCAATTCTTTTCCGCTTCTTATTTGCTATTTTTTTTTATCAATAAATGGGCGTTAAGGTCTTGACGGTTACAAAAAAGAAACGGCTGATTAGTGGAATCAAAGAGGCAGCTTGGTCATGATTGAAGGAAGAAAGAAAAAATAGTGAACAAGGGAAGAAAGCAAACTAGAGGTGCGGCAAAGCAGGGGATTTTTCAGGCTTTTTCTAAACAAAATTTTCTTCTTATTTCTTATAGATTCAATACCAATTTTGATTTTTTTTTAAAACTAATTTCTTTTTACTAGGGCAACGATGTAGCCTAACCATGATTGCTTAATGTTTCAGTTTAATTATCTATGAATTTGCATTCCCTTGAGTATCATTATGTTGTGCTTATGAACTTGATTTTAATTCTTGTGATTAGCTACCACTTGGGTTTGAATTGAGTGTATGTGACGCAAGTTAACGCATATGCCATGTTGTTAGTTTGCTTTTAGGGTCTTGCAAATGGTACCATGAATTCCTTGTAGATGCCATACAATAGGTTTCAACTTTCATGCGGTCTTTTAGTTAGTTCCCAAATTGTTAATGAACTTGTGTGTGTTTAGTAGTCTAGATGCCATAGATTATTAGCACATATGAGTATACATAGTAATTTAAATGCCATGGATACTATATGAATTAGAGGAACTAGACCATCAAGTTGGATGTTTATTTGTTAATAATTAACTGTTGGAATTAAGTAGGATTGGTTATGGTGAATCGGATACTCTAGTGTTTTTCACAACTGAATTATAATTTGTTTACGTTGACGTTGTCATCACTTAGTTAAGTTCATTTCATTTTATTTACAATCACCATTTCAAAATTCTTATTCAAATCATCAATTTTTCTATTCCAATTCAAGTGAAATTTAAATTTAGTTAGATATTTAGAATTACATTCAATCTTTGTTGGAACAATCTTGTGCTTGTCTACTATATTATACTACGATTCGTACACTTGTGTATATTAAAATTTGGACTTAATTGGGTTGATTTCGATTAATCTAATTTTGGCAACAAGTTTTTGGCGCGGTTGCCGGGGATTGAGTTAGTTCTATTTCTATTGTTTTTGTTTTATTTTTCTTTCTGGTACGTTTTGAAGCTTATGCACAATCGTTGTTCTTGGAGTTTAGAGCTTGTACCATTTGATCTAGAGATCTCCATCACTTATGAAGAGAGCAAAGTAAGCAAGAACCGACTGACGAAATGGCTTTTCCTAATCCAAACGTTGATGGAGTATTCCGCTCCTACTGTGACAACGTCACCATCATGCATCGTTCGACCAGAAGTTGCTGCCAACAACTTCAAATTGATGTCGCCTTTCATTCAAATGATGCCATCATTTTATGGCTTGACTACTGAAGATTCTAACTTGCATATCAATGAGTTCATTGAGCTATGTGACACACTTAAGATTCATCATGTGCCAAGTGAGGCATAAGATTACGCATGTTCCCATTTTCCCTAAAAGATAAGGCGAAGAATTGGCTCCATTCACTTCCACTGAATTAGATAACTACTTGGAATGATTTGGCCAACAATTTATTGTAGAAATTTTTCCCTCATTCCAAGACTGCGAAGCTAAGGAACGAAATAGTGACTTTTGCTCAATTCCAAGGCGAGCTTTTCTATGAAAGTTGGGAGAGATTCAAAGACTACACTTAGGAATGGGAGAACTATCAAGACAAATGGTGAAGAAAATGGGACGTTGATTGAAAAGTCTGAGAATGTCGTCACCGAAGCACAAGATGAGAGTTTTATGAATTCAAAAATTCAAGTTCCTAATATTGTTTTTGATACATCATATTCTACACATCTAGGTGATTCAATTTTGGAGAAGGCCAATGTTGCACCCATTCCATATCCTCAGCAACTTCATAAGGCTAAGGAAGACCAAAACTTTTCTCATATCTTAAAGTTATTTAAAAAACTGAACGTTAACATACCTCAACTTGTTGCAGTGAAACAAATTCCCAGTTATACAAAGTTCTTGAAGGATGCATGCCTGAACAAGAGGAGGTTTTTGAAGCACGAAAAAGTAATGCGTTCAGAAGAGTAGCGCTATTTTACAAAAGAAGTTGCCACCAAAGTTGGCCGATCTAGGGAGTTGTACAATTCCTTGCACAATTGGAAAATCTTCTTTTGAAAAAGCTTTATGTGGTCTTGGTGCTAGTATTAACTTGATGCCATATTCTATTTTTAAACAGTTAGGTTTGGGCAAGATGAAACCTACTCTTATGTCTCTACAACTAGCGGATCGATCTGTTACTTATCCACGAGGCATTGTTGAAGATGTGTTATTTCAAGTTAATCAGTTAATCTTACCTGCAGATTTCTTGATTCTTGATATGGAAGAAGATAGAGAGATTCCAATTATACTTGGTTGTCCATTCTTAGCTATTGCGAGTACATTGATTGATGTCAAAAGTGGTTTGCTTACTTTGCAAGTTGAAGACAAAGAAGTGGTGTTCAAAGTTATTGAAGCTATTAAGCATCCAATAGAGCATGAAGAATGTTTTAGTATTGATATCTTAAATCAGATTGAGTGACAGTTCCAAGCACAACATCCAACTAGACCTCTCGAAGCTTGTCTAGTTCATTCATCCATGCCTAGAGTTGAAGTGGAAGAAGTTACTAAAATTGTCAATATTCTCAATTCTGCCCCTCCACATAATCTGCGTTGGAGACACCATTACGAAGCTTTGGGACCTGCCCTAGTAAAAATTTATCCATTTGTTGAAGTGGCACCGAAGCTAGACTTGCAACAATTGCCTGCCCATCTGAGGTATGCATTTTTAGGTGCTTTCAAGTCATTGCCAGTGATTATTGCAGCCAAGTTAACTTCTTTCGAAGAAGAAAAATTGCTTCGAGTACTCAGAGAATACAAGACAACATTAGGATGGACTATAGCTAACATCAAAGGCATCAGCCCAACTTTTTGTATGCATCAAATTCTTCTTAAAGAAGGTAGCAAGCCTATCATTAAGGCACAAAGGAGACTCAACCCACTTATGAAGCAAGTTGTTCAAGTAGAAGTTCTCAAGCTTTTAGATGTGGGAGTTATCTTTCCAATATTCGATAGTAAATGGGTGAGTCCATTTCAAGTAGTTCCAAAGAAGAAAGGCATCATTGTGGTTAAAAAGGACAACAATGAGTTAGTGCCCATAAGATTAAAAAAATAGATTAGCGAGTTTGCATAGATTATCAGAAGATAAATAATGAACACGCAATGATCATTTCCCTATGATGTTCATTGATCAGATGTTGGAAAGACTTGTAAGTCATTCCCACTACTGTTTCTTAGATGGATATTTTGGATATAACCAGATTGCCATTGCGCCGGAAGATCAAGAGGAAACGACGTTCACTTGTCTATTTGGGATGTTTGCTTATCGAATAATGCCTTTCGAACTTTGCAATGTACCTGCCACTTTTCATAGGCGTATGATGAGTATTTTTTCTGACATGATTGAAAGGTTTATCGAAGTCTTCATGGATGGTTTTTCTGTCTTTGGATCTTCCTTTGATGATTGTCTTCACAATTTTATTCTTGTACTGAAACAATGTCAAGAGATGAGCATAGTGTTGAACTAGGAAAAATGTCATTTCATGGTGCAAGATGGCATTGTATTGGGGCATCGAATTTCTAGCATGGGCATTGAGGTTGATCGAGCAAAAATTGAGCTTATTGAAAAGCTTCTAGCACCTACATCAGTTAAAGGAGTTAGAAGTTTCCTTAGCCATGCGGGATTCTACCGGCGATTTATTAAAAACTTCTCCAAAATAGCCAAGTGAAGCAACCTACTGCAAAAATATGTTGCATTTGAGTTCAATTCGGAGTGTTTGTCTGCTTTTAACACTTTGAATAAGCTTCTCACATCAGCTTCTATTATTACTGTGCTTGATTGAAGTCTTCCATTTGAGTTGATGTGTGATGCAAGTGAATATGTCGTGGGAGTAGTTTTAGGATAGCAAAAAGACAAATTACCGCATGTTATTTACTATGCTAGTTGCACTCTAAATGAGGCCCAGTTGAACTATTCAACCACTGAAAAAGAGTTGTTAGCTATTTATGCTTAACAAGTTTTGGTTCTATCTTATTTGTTCAAAGGTCATTGTGTACATTGACCATGTTGCCTTGAAATATCTTCTATCCAAAAAAGATGCAAAGCCGAGGTTGATCATATGGGTACTTCTTCTCTAAGAATTTGATCTTAAGATTCGAGATAAGAAGGGGTCCGAAAATGTGGTGGCAGACCATCTATCCAGGATAGTTCGAGAAGAAGATGTTAATCGCGTTCTTCCATTCACTGAAACTTTTCTTGATGAACAATTGTTTGCAGTCCAACATGGGGCAGTCCCTTGGTTTGCTAACTTTGTAAATTACTTGGCTAGTGGGGTGGTTCTGAAGGATTTGAATTCTCAACAAATGAAGAAATTCTTCTCTTAAGTGAAGCATTATTTTTTGGATGATCCCTATTTGTATAAACATTGTCTAAATCAAATTATTCGCAAGTGTGTTCTCGAAGATGAGCAACAAAGTATTTTGAATCATTGTCATACATATGCTTATGAAGGGCATTTTGGAGCAACAAAGACATCAACCAAAGTTTTGCAATCTGGATTCTTTTGGCCAACCTTGTTCAAGGATTCTTATGCATTTGTTGTTGCTTGTGATCGATGTCAAAGTCTTGGTAATATCCTTTGTAGAAATTAGATGTTGTTGAATAATATTTTGATAGTTGAGCTTTTTTATGTATGGGGCATAGACTTTATGGGGCCTTTTCCTTCATCATATAAACACAAATACATTCTGGTGGCTGTCGACTATGTTTCTAATTTGGTGGAAGCCATTGCCACACCAACCAATGATGCGATAATTGTTCTACAATTTCTGAAGGCCAATATTTTCACTCAGTTTGGAACACCAAGAGCAATAATCAGTGATGAAGGTTCTCATTTTTGTAACAAGCAGTTTGAAGCTCTTTTGGCAAAGTATAATATCACACATAAGGTTGCTATGCCATACCATCCTTAAACTAGTGGCCAAGTGGAGGTGTCAAATAGAAAGATCAAGCGGATTTTGGAGAAGAAAGTGAATACATCACGGAAAGATTGGTCTCTTTATCTAGATGATGCTCTATGAGCATACAGAACAACTTACAAAACGCCCATTGGGATGTCTTCATACAAATTGGTTTTCGAGGAAAGCTTGTCACTTGCCAGTTGAACCCGAGCACAAGGCTTATTGGGCAATAAAGAAGCTTAATTTCAAATTTCAAGTTGTTGGTCAGAAAAGGCTTTTGCAATTAGATGAGTTTGAGGAGTTGAGAAACGAGGCTTATGAGAATGCTCGAATTTACAAGGAAAGAACCAAGCGTTGGCATGATAAAAACATCATGTGAAAAGAGTTCTATGTTGGTCAGAAAGTGTTGTTGTACAATTCTAAATTGAAACTTTTTCCTGGAAAGCTTCATTCATGTTGGTATGGCGCATTTCTAGTATTACAAGTATTTCCTCATGGTGCAGTTGAAGTGCAAAATCTAGAGACCGAGAATGCATTCAAGGTTAATAGTCAACGATTGAAGCCTTATTTGGAAGTCAACTTCGGTGCAATGAAGATTGACATCCCTTTATTTGATCGAGCATGAGCAACACTATGGTCCGGCTGAAGACTCTAAATTTAGCACTCTTGGGAGGCAACCTAAATTTTCTTTTCCTTTATTTTTCCTTTGTTTCCTTTTATTTTCTATCATTTTATTTAGTTTTAAATTTTGCTTTCTCTCTTGCTCGGCTACTAATTCTTTCCTTTTACTCTTTGTTTTTGTAGGTTTATGTTGCTGCCATCCAATACAAGTTAGAACTCTAAAACATCAAAGTTTGGGGGTGGTGTTTCTTTGGAAATTGCATTTACAAGTTAGAACACCATGGCTGCCATGTGGTGCATAAACTAGGGAAGTGTCTTACTCCTAATGCTTTTCCTCATTCATTTTCATTTGTTCTTATGTTAAAAAACATTGGGGACAATGTCCAGTTTAAGTTGGGGGTATGAAAGGAAAGACTTGAATTGAACAAGATCTGGTGCTTTGTATCTATGTTGCTTCATTTAGTCATGTTTGATGTTTGTTTCTTGATGCATTGCACTAGAATTTTTTTTATTTTATTTTTAGTTTTATCCTTGGTACAAAAAAAAAAAAAAAAAAAAAAACCTAAACATCAGAAGAAGAAAAAAAAATTTAAAAAAAATCTGAAATTTTGAAAATCCAAAAATCATTGTTTTGTTTTAGATTTTTGTTAGTTTCTCGACTCAATGATATGATTTGATTGAATTCAAACGATGGTGATTGAGAAAGTAGAAAGCATGTTTCAGGTGAATCTGTTTATTCTCTTGTTAGCTTTTTGTACATGTTCGATCATCCTTGAAAAGACCAAATGCAAGTTGCCTTGTTGATGTGAAACTAGAGCATGACTTAGCGCTTCATGTGTAAATTTAGTGATTGAACTATCATGCATCAATCACATTTATTCTTGTATGTTTGATCTCATTCTTACATGTATCTCTAGAACTTGCTTTATACATCTCAATTCATTCATCAATTAATGTAATAACTTGGAAATGATATAGGTCATTTTTTCGAACGATTGACCCTTTCATGCCTACCTTATATGTTAATTTTATCCTAGCAGCCCTTTGAGCCTTAAATTAAGCCTTTTCTTTGTTAGCCATATCTCCCTACCATGCTCCAATATTGGAGTTGAGCCCTTATGCATATACCAATCATTTATAATTTTGAGAAAGTATTACCGAGGTTGTGCTAGCTATTGGGGTTTTGTTTGTATAGAAAAATGGATGGAGAGTGTTACATTGAATGTGAAAGTGATGGGTGCTGGAAGCTTGAATTTAAAAAAAAAATTGGAGTGCTAAGGTGTTGCAATGTGTTATGTACAAGCATACTTCTATTCTTAAATTTCATTGTTATCAAACATAAAAAGCTTGAGTATGCAATTACATAAGTTAGAAGGATAGCTTGTTATGCAAAGTTCATATTTCCAGTCGAAATTGAGATGGGGTACTACTGTTTTTGGCTTGCTCTAGTGTTACTTTCTCAAAAAAATTTGAATTCCATATCCTTTCTTTTAATAGCCAATAACCCTTAGCCCCATTACAATCCGACAAAAGACCTTTTGTTTCAAGGAATTACTTGAAATTGATACCAAGTTAGGTTGATAAACAAGCATATGGCGTCATATGTTTAATTGAGATCACTTGAGTGAAACACATTACCCGGAAATATGTGTGAATGAGTGTATGCCTTGTGAGAAGGTCATTTGTTTGCATATGATGATTTAAGAAGTTTGGAATTGCATTGGCATGACTATTACACACACTACACCTCAAGGATGATTGAAAGGTTTCGGCTAACATTTGGAATATGGTTGATTCACTTGCTTTGTGGTTACGAAAATTCTTGATTATTATGAACGCTTGACTAAGATTCTTTGAGGGCCACATAGAGGGAAACTAACGTTTTCCATGCTTTTACTTTTTCACGTTTTTCTTTCTTTGCTCAAGGACTAGCAAAATGTAAGTTTGGGGGTATTTGATGAGCACAAATTATACTAATTATTTTGCTCGAAAAATTACATTTTTCCTATGACATGTTGGATTTAAATGATAGAATTTACATGATAGAACTGGCTTGCTTTCATTTATCTTTTGTTTAAAAAAGTAACCGTTGTATGATTAGCTCTCATACAGACTTGTCAGGCTCCATTTTAATCTTGGGAATTATTTGTCATCTCGTTAAGCTCCAGTATTAAAAAGCTAAACTTATTCCCACTTAAAACTTTATCCAGGTTTGCCCTTTTGTCGAACAAGGAGCAGCATTTCTATCCTTTTTGCAAGCAAAGGAGGTTGACTTGTCAACCTATTAATGCAACAAAGTTGTGCATATGACTACTAGGCTAGTTTTTCTTGAACTCGAACCGACAAAAGAAAAAAGAATTTGCATTGTTTTATCTCATTTTCCTAGACTCACAACCGACACACTATCGCAGCAGAGGAAGAGAGAATGAAATGAGTATATTTGAACCGATGCACCGAATTTCTGTTTCAATCTTTTGTTTGTGGGTCATCGATGGACGAATGGTATGGGTATATTCAGTTTTCATATTTTGGCTGCCCATTTCGTTCACTTGCAGTGGGTAGCTTGCCCACTTCAAGATTTGTTGGCAGTGGAATTAGAAGATGAAGTATTAGTTACTAATCAAGCGGAGAGTGAAAAGAGGCAACATGGGTGCTTGAGTGTACGAAGTGGCTGGTGAAGAATTCAAATCTTTTCCGCTTCTTATCTGCTATTTTTTTTTATCAATAAATGGGCATTAAGATCTCAATAGTTACGAAAAAGAAACGGCTGATTGGAGGAATAAAAGAGGCAACCTGGTAGACCTGGCAGTTTCTTACACGACACGTTAACACGACACATAAACGACACGAAAATAATGGGTTTCGGGTCAACACGATAACTAATCGGGTCGTTATCGGGTCACACGATAAGAACTAAGTAATAACAGGTCCTTAACAGGTTTACACGAGAGTGACAAGCGGGTAACCTGTTTCGACACGAAAAGGAAAAAGTTATTTTGATGATTTTAATTTTTTTAAATTACTAAAAAAAGCTTAGTATAAAATACAATAAATATAGTGGATATATATATAGTTCATTAATTATTATTGTATTATTATTCTAAATAAATTTTAAAAATTTAAGTTTTATTTATTTATTTTATAAAATATTATGAGCAAAGAGTGAGATTAAAAAATTATAAAGCACATTAAAAATAAAAACATCAAGTAATTTAAAAATACCAAATACATTTAAATATTTAAAATAATTAATTTACAAGTGCAAAAAATGTGAAAAATATGCAAGCACTCTTAATCGCATCCTCTACGCTTTAAATGTGCGTACATGAATTTTTAAAACTATAGAAACCCTCATGTATTTTTAAGGCAGTTCAAAATAAATAAAATTCATAATCATTAATGTATAAGTCTGAAAAATGTGAAAGCATATATAAAGGGGTGTGACACGCCCCATTTTACTTTTCACACACTCTTCCAATTTTCGACCGTCGGATCAGATGAATTGAAGAAAATCAACAAATAGAAATTAACAAGGGGTGTGTGGATAACACACCCCTATATAAATGCTCATGATTGCATCCTCTACCCTTAGACAATCGTTACATGGTCGTTTAGATTTTTAAAACCCTCCAAATCTCATGAATAATGTTTTTTTTAGTGCAAAATTAATAATATTGTAGAAGTGTAAAAAACGTAAAAAGAAAAAAGAAAAAAAATACAATCACTCATAATCACAAGTTTTACAACTTTCGTGAAGGGGCCAACTCTGAAATCTAACACCATAATCTAGGCCTGCCAAACAGGTCGTGTCTGTCGTGTTTGTGTCGTTTTCGTGTAACACCTGTTATCTTAACAGGTCGTGTCGTGTCACACCCGTTATCTTAACGGGTCCTTAACAGGTAAAGTGACCCGACCCACTATGACCTGCTATGACCCGTTAAGAAAAATATATTTTAAAAAAAAAAAATTGCAAATACCACACATTGCCACATAAATATTACTTCAAAACATTAAAACATTTGTTGTTTAAGTACTATATCTACACCCGAAAATAATACTTTTATTAAGTATATAACATAAGATTTTGTGATATCTACATCCACTAGTGTAAATATTTTAAATTAAAGATTGAATTCATTCATTGTATTCATATAAGGTCAAGGAGTGTAGCCGTAAAAAATCATCAAAATCGGAGTTACAGTAATCGTTAAATCGTGATTTTTCGTTTATAACCGTCGAAAAGCTTTGTCTCGTTACTTGATCTGTAAATGTTTGTTTTTTGTGATTTTGTACAGATGTGATATCGAAACATAGACCTGGCAGTTTCTTACACGACACGTTAACACGACACATAAACGACACGAAAATAACGGGTTTCGGGTCAACACGATAACTAATCGGGTCGTTATCGGGTCACACGATAAGAACCCGTTAATAATGGGTCCTTAACAGGTTTACACGAGAGTGACACGCGGGTAACCTGTTTCGACACGAAAAGAAAAAAGTTATTTTGATGATTTTAATTTTTTTTAATTACTAAAAAAAACTTACTATAAAATACAATAAATATAGTGGATATATATATATATATATATATCTATATATATATTGTTCATTAATTATTATTGTATTATTATTCTAAATAAATTTTAAAAATTTAAGTTTTATTTATTTATTTTATAAAATATTATGAGCAAAGAGTGAGATTAAAAAATTATAAAACACATTAAAAATAAAAATATCAAGTAATTTAAAAATACCAAATACATTTAAATATTTAAAATAATTAATTTACAAGTGCAAAAAATGTGAAAAAAATATGCAAGCACTCTTAATCGCATCCTCTACGCTTTAAAGGTGTGTACATGAATTTTTAAAACTATATAAACCCTCATGTATTTTTAAGGCAGTTCAAAATAAATAAAATTTATAATCATTAATGTATAAGTCTGAAAAATGTGAAAGCATATTTAAAGGGGTGTGATATTCACACACCCCCTTTTAGTTTTCACACACCTTCTAATTTTTGACCGTCGGATCGGATGAATTGAAGAAAATCAACAAATAGAAATTAACAAGGGGTGTGTAAGAAGTAAAATGGGGTGTGTGGATAGCACACCCCTATATAAATGCTCATGATTGCATCCTCTACCCTTAGACAATCGTTACATGGTCGTTTAGTGAAAAATTAATAATATTGTAGAAGCGTAAAAAATGTAAAAAAAAGAAAAAAAATACAATCACTCGTAATCACAAGTTTTACAACTTTCGTGAAGGGGCCAACTCTGAAATCTAACACCATAATCTAGGCCTGGCTAACGGGTCGTGTCTGTCGTGTTCATGTTGTTTTCGTGTAACACATGTTATCTTAATGGGTCGTGTTGTGTCACATTTGTTATCTTAACGGGTAAAGTGACCCAACCCGCTATGATCCGTTAAGAAAAATATATATATTTTTTTTAAAAATTGCACATACCACACATTGCCACATAAATATTACTTCAAAACATTAAAATATTTGTCGTTTAAGTACTACATCTACACACGAAAATAATACTTTTATTAAGTATATAACATAAGATTTTGTGATATCCACATCCACTAGTGTAAATATTTTAAATTAAAGATTGAATTCATTCATTTATTCATATATGGTCAAGGAGTGTAGCTGTAAAAAATCATCATAATCGGAGTTAAAATAACCGTTAAATCGTGATTTTTTGTTTATAACCGTCAAAAAGTTTTGTCCCGTTACTTGATCTCTGAATGTTTGTTTTTTGTGATTTTTTGCTGATGTGATCTCGAAACATAAACAAACAAGTTTGACGGTTGTGATCGTTGAAATTAGTTTTGGAGAATTCGTATCCCATCAAAACAATAGATTGACTAACACTTGAGAGCTTATTTTTACTTTCATCAAGTATAACATAAGATTTTGTGGTATCTACTTGTGTAAATATTTTAAATTGTAGATCGAATTCATTCATTGTATACATATAGGGTCAAGGAGTGTAGCTGTAAAAAATCATCAAAATCGGAGTTAAAATTACCGTTAAATCGTGATTTTTTGTTTATAATCGTTGAAAAGCTTTATCCCGTTACTTGATCTCTAAATGTTTGTTTTCTGTAATTTTTTGCTGATGTGATCTCGAAGCATATACAAACAAGTTTGACAGTTGGGATCGTTAAAATTAGTTTCGAAGAATTCATATCCTATCAAAACGATAGATTGACTAACACTTGAAGTTTATTTATACTTTCATTAAGTATTAAGTTATAACATAAGATTTTTTGGTATCCACTTGTGTAAATATTTTAAATTGAAGATCAAATTCATTCATTGTATTCATATAGACTTTGAGCTATATTTTCACTAATGGTAAAACTCTCATCGTAATATAAACGATCCAAACCATTCATCTTCATTCATCATCTAAGAGATCATGTTTTCAAAAAAGAAAATCCAAAAAAAAAAAAAAATTTGGTGAGAAGAATGAACGTAAATATAAACGACAATCAACAGTTAAATTTAAATCTATAATTTATGGATAATGGAAAACCTCAGTGAAAACATCGTCAATAAGTTCCAATACCATTTCCCTCCGTGATTGATGAAACTTGAAGGGTTTTATTGTAAAAAATGTACAAGGTTCCTCAATCTTGAAACATAACTCTCTTCATTTTACATATCTTTGAACATTTGTATTTTGTAATATGCACTAATGTTTTTTCATTAGACTCTTATTTTGGGGTATGTAAACTTGAAAGAAAAATGTTTTATTTATTTATTTATTAATGTTTTGAATTAGTATTTATGTGACAATATGGTATGTATATACTAATTTAGTATTATGTTTTACATTTTTTAGGGTCAAATTATGTTTTTCATTTTCATTATTTATTGATTTAAAAAATATTTTTCTTAATGGGTAACGGGTCGGGTCATATTACCTGATAATATTAACGGGTCGATTTCAGGTTGGGTCATAATACCCGTTTATTTTAACGGGTGTTACACGACACGACCCGTTAAGCTATCGGGTATGACACGAACACGAGAAACACGACACGAATGCCAGGTCTATCAAAATATATAAAAACAAGTTTGACGGTTGTGATCGTTGAAATTAGTTTCGGAGAATTCATATCCCATCAAAACGATAGATTGACTAACACTTAAGAGTTTATTTATACTTTCATTAAGTATAACATAAGATTTTGTGTAAATATTTTAAATTGAAGATCGAATTCATTCGTTGTATTCATATAGGGTCAAGAAGTGTAGCTGTAAAAAATCATCAAAATCGAAGTTAAAATAACTGTTAAATCGTGATTTTTTGTTTATAACCGTTGAAAAGGTTTGTCCCGTTACTTGATCTTTGAATGTTTGGTTTTGTGATTTTTTGCTGATGTGATCTCGAAACATATACAAACAAGTTTGACGGTTGTGATCGTTGAAATTAGTTTCGAAGAATTTGTATCCCATCAAAACGATAGATTGACTAACACTTAAGAGTTTATTTATACTTTCATTAAGTATAACATAAAATTTTGTGGTATCCACTTGTGTAAATATTTTAAATTGAATATCGAATTCATTCGTTGTATTCATATAGGGTCAAGAAGTGTAGTTGTAAAAAATCATCAAAATCGGAGTTAAAATAACCGTTAAATTGTGATTTTTCGTTTATAACCGTTGAAAAGTTTTGTCCCGTTACTTGATCTCGGAATGTTTGTTTTTTGTTATTTTTTGCTGATGGGATCCCGAAACATATACAAACAAGTTTGACGGTTGTGATCGTTGAAATTAGTTTCGAAGAATTTGTATCCCATCAAAACAATAGATTGACTAACACTTAAGAGTTTATTTTTACTTTCATTAAGTATAACATAAGATTTTGTGGTATCCACTTGTGTAAATATTTTAAATTAAAGATCGAATTCATTCATTGTATTCATATAGGGTCAAGGAGTGTAGCTGTAAAAAAATCATCAAAATCAGAGTTAAAATAACCGTTAAATCGTGATTTTTTGTTTATAACCGTCGAAAAGTTTTGTCCCGTTACTTGATATCTGAATGTTTGGTTTTGTGATTTTTTGGTGCTGTGATCTCGAAACATATACAAACAAGTTTGACGGTTGTAATTATTGAAATTAGTTTCGGAGAATTCGTATCCCATCAAAACGATAGATTGACTAACACTTCAGAGTTTATTTATACTTTCATTAAGTATAACATAAGATTTTGTGGTATCCACTTTGTGTAAATTCTTTAAATTGAAGATCGAATTCGTTCATTGTACTCATATAGGGTCAATGAGTGTAATTGTAAAAAAACATCAAAATCGGAGTTAAAATAACCGTTAAATTGTGATTTTTCGTTTATAACCGTTGAAAAGGTTTGTCCCGTTACTTGATCTCTGAATGTTTGTTTTTTGTGATTTTTTGCTGATGTGATCTCGAAACATATACAAACAAGTTTGACGGTTGTGATCGTTGAAATTAGTTTCGGAGAATTTGTATCCCATCAAAACGATAGATTGACTAACACTTAAGAGTTTATTTATACTTTCATTAAGTATAACATAAGATTTGTGGTATCCACTTGTGTAAATATTTTAAATTAAAGATCGAATTCATTCATTGTATTCATATAAGGTGAAGTAGTGTAGCTGTAAAAAATCATCAAAAGCAGAGTTAAAATAACCGTTAAATTGTGATTTTTTGTTTATAACCGTCGAAAAGTTTTGGCCCGTTACTTGATCTCTGAATGTTTGTTTTTTGTGATTTTTTGATGATGTGATCTCGAAACATATACAAACAAGTTTGACGGTTGTGATCGTTGAAATTAGTTTCGGAGAATTCATATCCCATCAAAATGATAGATTGACTAACACTTAAGAATTTAGTTATACTTTCATTAAGTACAACATAAGATTTTGTGGTATCCACTTGTGTAAATATTTTAAATTGAAGATCGAATTCATTCATTATATTCATATAGGGTCAAGGAGTATAACTGTAAAAAATCATCAAAATTGGAGTTAAAATAACCGTTAAATTGTGATTTTTCGTTTATAACTGTTGAAAAGTTTCGTCCCATTACTTAATCTCTGAATCTTTGTTTTTTGTGATTTTTTGCTGATGTGATCTCGAAACATATACAAACAAGTTTGACGGTATGATCGTTGAAATTAGTTTTGGAGAATTCGTATCCCATCAAAACAATAGAGTGACTAACACTTGAGATCTTATTTTTACTTTCATCAAGTATAACATAAGATTTTGTGGTATCCACTTGTGTAAATATTTTAAATTGATGATCGAATTCATGCATTGTATTCATATAGGGTCAAGGAATGTAGCTGTAAAAAATCATCAAAATGGGAGTTAAAATAACCGTTAAATCATGATTTTTCGTTTATAATCGTTGAAAAGTTTTATCCCGTTACTTGATCTCTGAATGTTTGTTTTCTGTAATTTTTTGCTGATGTGATCTCGAAGCATATACAAACAAATTTGACGGTTAGGATCGTTGAAATTAGTTTCGAAGAATTCGTGTCCCGTCAAAACGATAGATTGACTAACACTTAGAGTTTATTTATACTTTCATTAAGTATTAAGTTATAACATAAGATTTTTTGGTATCCACTTGTGTAAATATTTTAAATTGAAGATCGAATTCATTCATTGTATTCATATAGACTTTGAGCTATATTTTCACTAATGGTAAAACTCTCATCGTAATATAAACGATCCAAACCATTCATCTTCATGCATCATCTAAGAGATCATGTTTTCAAAAACGAAAATCCAAAAAAAAAAGAAAAAAATTGGTGAGAAGAATGAAACGTAAATGTAAACGATAATCAACAATTAAATTTAAATCTATAATTTATGGATAATGGAAAACCTCAATGAAAACATCGTCAATAAGTTCCAATACCATTTCCCTCTGTGATTGATGAAACTTGAAGGGTTTTATTGTAAAAAATGTACAAGGTTCCTCAATCTTGAAACATAACTTTCTTCATTTTGCATATCTTTGAACATTTGTATTTTGTAGTATGCACTAATATTTTTTCATTAGACTCTTATTTTGGGGTATGTAAACTTGAAAGAAAAATGTTTTATTTATTTATTTATTTATTAATGTTTTGAAGTAGTATTTATGTGACAATATGATATGTATATACTAATTTAGTATTATGTTTTACATTTTTTAGGGTCAAATTATGTTTTTCATTTTCATTTTTTATTGATTTAAAAAATATTTTTCTTAATGGGTAACGGGTCGGGTCATATTACCTGATAATATTAACAGGTCGATTTCGGGTTGGGTCATATTACCCGTTTATTTTAACGGGTGTTACACAACACGACCCTTTAAGCTATCGGGTATGACACGAACACGAGAAACGCGACACGAAAGCCAGGTCTACTGGTCATGATTGAAGGAAGGAAGAAAAAAAAAACAGCGAGCAAGTGAAGAAGGCAGACTAGAGGTGTGGCAAAGAAGGGGATTTTTCAGGCTTTTTCTAAACAAAAGTTTCTTCTTATTTCTTATGGATTCAATACTAATTTCGATTATGTTTCAGAATTAATTTCTTTTTGCTAGGGCTACGACGTAGCCTAACCATGATTGCTTAATGTTTTAGTTTAATTATCTATGAATTTGCATTCCCTTGAGTATCATTATGTTGTGCTTATGAACTTTATTTTAATTCTTGTGATTGGCTACCATTTGGGTTTGAATCGAGTGTATGTGATGCGAGTTAACGTATATGTAATGTTGTTAATTCGGTTTTAGCGTTTTGCAAATGGTACCATGAATTCCTTGTTGTAGATGCCATACAATAGGTTTCATGCGGTCTTTTAGTTAGTTCCCAAATTGTTAATGAACTTGTGTGTGTTTAGTAGTCTAGATGCCACAGATTATTAGCACATATTAGTATACATATTAATCTAGATGCCATGGATACTATATGAATTAGAGGAATTAGACCGTCAAGTTGGATGTTTATTCGTTAATAATTAACTATTGGAATTAAGTAGGATTGATTATGGTCAATAAGATGCTCTAGTGTTTTTCACAATTGAATTATAATTTGTTTACTTTGTCGTTGTCATCACTTAGTTAAGTTCATTTCATTTTATTTACCATCACTATTTTAAAATTCTTATTCAAATCATCAATTTTTCTATTCCAATTCAAGTGAAACTTAAATTTAGTTAGATAGTTAAAATTACATTGAATCTTAGTTGAAACGATCTTGTGCTTGCCTACTATATTATACTATGATTCGTACACTTGCGAGCATTAAAATTTGGACTTAATTGGGTTGATTTCGATTAATCTAATTTTGGCAACAGGTGAGGACGCACGTTTGGGCACTGATGTGGCTTCGCCAGCACCGGTACTAGAGGTTGTAGGTTGTAGGTTGTAGGAGCACTGTGATTCGGCAGACGAGATGAAAGAGTAATTTTTCCCCTTTTCCAGCAAAGCAACTTTCCTCATTTTTCTCTCTTTCATACGATAAGGAAGAAAGTGTGAGAAAGCTTTCAATTTTTTGAGTCTGTAAACTTCCTCCAAGCTGTGCTTAAGTGAAGAAAAAGCGCAAGAGAAAAAATGACAGTGGAAAAGCTTTCAATTGGGAGAAAGGAAAGGGCGCGATTAGCTAGTGGCAGAGTGGGGGAAGACAAAAACTGTAACAGAGTTAAAAGGGCATTCTGACCTTTCAACTATTCAAGGTGTGCTCAAGTGAGACTAAACCAAAACCAAACTGTCAAATATTAATTCGTTGGGAATACCACCTACCTTGTTGAGGTGTGTGTTTCCGTCACTCCCAAAATTTCTCGTAAGAACATGATTTTTAATTTATTTTTGTTCTTTTGCGCAAGCATGATGGTTAAATGGACAAGAACAAATACTAAATAGAGAATATAAATAAGTTTAATTAATATTATGTTGGTATGTGGGACATGCATTGAGTGGCTAGTGATGGTCACGATTATGGTTGTGGTATATCCCTTCTTGTCTTGAAGCTGCGGCGGCTGCCTTTTCATCCCCATAATTGTTAGCCACTTCTCTTGATTTGGAAGAGTTGAAGACTCACTTTCAAAAGACAATTTGCAAAAATGACATTTTTTTTGGAATACTACTTGAACAAATTGGAGTGAATTCAAACGAAAGGCTTGATCGAGAACATATTTGTATTGGAAAAAGATTGAGCTTAGCTAGCTAGGTTGTGATGCCATTTTGGGCCAACAAAATTCATGAACACATATGAAAGGATTAGATGAATTGATTAGTGTTTGTTGGATGAATCGAAATGAATGGAATAGTGTTTCCTTCTTAAAACATTGTTGTTTTCTTTTTAAACAGTTTAGAGACTCGAGGGCCATTATGTTAAGGATAGTGCTATTTATACACTCATTTTTAATTTTCCCACACATCTTTCAATTTTTTGTTGTCGAATGAAATGAATTAAAGAAGATCAATGTCAAAAAATTAACAAGAGTGTGTGAGAGATAAGAATAAGTATGTAAATAGTACTACCTTATGTCAACCTCATATTGCACTATGTCATTATATATACATATACACACCAACGTATGTTAGCGTGAGTCATAAGATATTATAGGAGGTTTCCTTTAGGAATGTAAAGTTTGTTTCCTTATGTAATTAGGACTATGTAATTAGGGTTTAGGTTGTATATATATCCCTTTTTTTGTATGTTAATAATATAAGAATAATTCCTACCGTATATTTCTACTTGGTATCAAGAGCCTGGTACCGTAACCCTAGTAAGAAAAAACTCTCATCGTGCGCTGCTGCTACTGCTGCTGTGTGATTCTGCAAGGGCTGTGCGTTTTTTTCCTGCCATTGTTGTATCGGTACTGCTGTGTGTTGCAGTGAAGAAAGATGGTGAACGTAGAAGATGGGGGCTCGGGGCAGAAGCCTGGAGTCGGTGGTCCTGCCAATAATTCTGCGTTCAACTCGGTGATAATCCAGAATGATGCCTCGACAGTGCCGAGTGCAGTAAAACTTAACGGATCGAACTACCCGCTTTGGTCCAAAGTACTGGAGATGCATATTGCAGGACGTGGTAAGAAGGGGTTTGTGTCAGGGAGCATAAAGGAACCAAGTGCAGATAGTATCGGGTTTGAGACATGGGAGACTGGGAACGCTATTGTGAAGGGATGGCTGATTAATTCCATGGAGCCGGCTATCATGAGTTTTTTCATTCACCTTCGTACCGCCAAAGAAGTATGGTAGGAGGCTGCTCGAACATACTATGATGATTCTGATATCTCTCAAATTTATGAGTTGAAGGTTAAGTCGTTTCGACTTCGTCAGGAAGGACGTCCAGTTGGAGTGTACTATGCTGATCTAAAATCTGTGTGGCAGGAGTTGGATCAACGAAGGCCAATTAAGATGGAGTGTGCTCAAGATTTGAAGACGCTGCGAGAGGAGATTCAATTGGACCGAGTATATGCCTTCCTGGCAGGTTTGGATGATATTTTTGATAAGGTTCGTAGTGACATCTTACGAACTCAGCCTCTTCCGTCTGTTGAGGAGTTGTTCTCTATGGTTAGGCGTGAAGCTCAACGTCACGCCACTATGATGGGTGGAAGTAATGTTGGCAGCCAAGGCGGAGGACCTGCAGCTGCTATGGTGTCACGGTCTCCTGCCAGTCTTCCTTCTGGTGGTTTGTCAAATTTATCTTTAAATTCCCGTCCATCCACCTGGGAAAACAAAGATAATTTAAAATGTACTTTCTGCGGTCAAACATGCCATACTGAAGATACATGCTTTGCGAAGCATGGAGTACCCGAGTGGTTTCCGGAGTTGAAGAAACGGTTGCGGGCAAAAGATCGTGGGAATAATGGCTCTAATGGTGGACGGGCAGCCTTTGTTGCTGCCACACCAAGCAGTATCACAGGAGCCGAGGTGCAATCTGGTGAGCCAAGTCAGTTGTTGTTGAATCGTACGACTGTTGGTGAACCATCGTCGAATACAGGTACTGTAGGCCGTGTTCTCTTAGCCTCCGACACTGCTCATCATATAGGTTGGATTCTAGACTCTGGTGCAACGGATCATATGACCTATGATAAGAATTTGTTTCAGTATATGACCAAGCCCCGTCGAACATATGTGGAGACGGCTAATAGTACTACTGCTTCGGTTAATGGAGTAGGCACCATGTGTCTCACACCATCTATATCTTTGCACCACTGCTTATTCGTTCCGTCTTTATCTCATCACCTACTATCTATACCGCAAGTCACGAAACAGTTGGATTGTGTTGTATTAATATATCCATTTTTTTGTCTGCTTCAAGATATTCAGACCAATGAGATCATTGGGCGTGGCACTAAGAGAGATGGGTTGTATTATGTGGATGATGTTGTTCCGGGAAGAGTTGCTGCGGTTCGAACGTCCACTACTAGTACGTTAAAGGACGTATGGATGATGCATCGCTGTTTAGGCCATGCTTCTTTTGGTTATTTACGGCGTTTGTTGCCTAGTTTATTTCATGAAATAAATGAATCAGACTTACATTGTGAAGTATGTATTCTTGCTAAAAGCCATCGTGTTTCGTTTCCTTCAAGTATGAATAAAAGTGTGTTTCCGTTTGACCTTGTGCATTCTGATGTTTAGGGCCCCTCCCCTGTAAGTGTGGCTTCTGGAATTAAATGGTTTGTCACTTTTGTGGATGATTGCACCCGTATGACCTGGTTATATGTGATTAAACATAAGAGTGATGTTACTATGGTGTTTCAGTCTTTCTGTCAGATGATAAAGACACAATATTCCTCTATTATTAAAGTTCTCCGCTCTGATAATGGAGGTGAATATATTAATTCTGAGTTGTCTCACTTCCTTGGTACTCATGGAATTCTCCACGAAACGACGTGTCCATATACTCCACAACAAAATGAGGTTGCAAAAAGGAAAAACTGCCATATCTTGGAAACTGCTCGTGCATTGATCCTCGGTGCCTCTGTACCTCACTGTTTTTGGCCTGAAGCGGTCACTTATGCTATCTACCTCATAAACCGTATGCCATCCCGTGTTGTGGAATTTCAAACACCACTTCAAGTGCTCAGTAAACATGTCCCCGTGGTGTCCACCAACACACTCACACCTCGTGTGTTTGGTTGCGTGGTGTATGTTCATATCTAAAAAATATATCGTAGTAAGCTGGATCCATGTGCTCTTCAGTGTGTCTTTGTGGGTTTTTCCACCTACCAAAAAGGCTATCGCTGTTATCATTCTGGAACCCGCCATATGTATGTGACTATGGATGTTACATTTTCTGAATCCGAGTATTTTTATACTTTTTCCCCGTCCACTTCAGATCACCAGGGGGAGAGTGAGACTGTGGGTGATCTGGGTTGGTTGGATTGTGATTTAGGAGGAGGTATGAGTGGTCACCCCGAGCCTAACGATGCTGAAAAAGGCAACAGGCCACAATCTGTGATTACCGAGAGGAATGAAATCAGTGCTGCTGCACTGCAGCAAGTTGTTGTCGAAGGGAACAATCCGGAACGGCCAGATTGTGTCGAGACCAATATTGAACAAGAACAACTCAGTGTTACCAATACCAGTGGTGAATTTAGTAGCAGTTTACCCTCTCTCTCTAGCTCTACAATGCCGTCCAATGTATCTTCTCTGAATATACCTGAGGTAAGTACAATAGATGATTATACAACTAATTCAAATAATATTGTTAGTACATATGAGTTGCCACCACAACAAAATCGAGGTGTGCCACTTGACAAGTTTTCTCCGGAAGGAAATGTGAGGTATCCAATCGCCAACTACGTATCCTGTAAGAACCTTGCACCTGAACGCAAGGCTCTGGTAAATAACATAGAGTCCATTAAAGTTCCAACTCAAGTAGAGGAAGCTCTAAAAGATCCAAAGTGGGTGAGAGCAATGGATGAAGAAATGATGGCTCTACAGAAAAATAAAACCTGGGAAGTAGTGGAGCTACCTAACGGGAAGAAGCCGGTTGGATGCCGCTGGGTGTTTACAATCAAATACAAGGCTGACGGGTCCATAGATAGATACAAAGCAAGGTTGGTAGCAAAAGGATATACCCAGACATATGGTGTAGACTATCAGGAGATATTCTCTCCGGTAGCCAAAATGAATACTGTACGTGTACTTATCTCTTTAGCTGCAAACCTGGATTGGCCCCTAAAGCAGTTCGATGTGAAGAATGCTTTTCTTCATGGGAATTTGGAGGAAGAAGTATATATGGTCTTTCCGCCTGGATATGATGCAGGTAGGAATACGGGGGTTTGTCGATTGCGTAGGTCACTTTATGGACTTAAGCAGTCTCCTCGTGCATGGTTTGACAGGTTCACACAAGCCATGAAGAAGAATGGATATTGTCAGTGTCATTCCGATCATACGCTATTTGTGAAGCGTAGATTGAGTAAAGTAACTGCTTTGATTATCTATGTAGATGACATGATTATTACAGGGGATGACTCTGATGAAATATCAAGGTTGCAGATAAACCTTGCGGCAGAATTCGAAATGAAGAACTTGGGAGACTTAAAATATTTTCTGGGAGTTGAAGTTGCCCGTTCATCCAGAGGTATTTTATTGTCTCAGCGTAAATATGTGTTGGACTTGTTGAAGGAAACTGGTATGCTAGGGTGTAAACCGGTAGACACCCCTATTGTTGAGAAGCATCATCTGGGCATATATCCAGATTAGGTACCGGTTGATAAAGGCAGATATCAGAGACTTGTAGGAAGACTGATTTATTTGGCGCATACTCGTCCAGACATTGCTTATGCCGTAAGTGTTGTGAGTCAGTTCATGCACTCACCAAGTACAGACCATATGGCCGCAGTCATGCATATTTTAGCATATTTGAAGTCTGCACCGGGAAAATGAGTATTATATGGGAGACACGGACATCTGAGAATTGAAGGTTTTACTGATGCAGATTGGGCTGGTGATGTAACTGATACGCGATCAACATCTGGATATTTTACTTTTGTTGGAGGGCATTTAGTTACTTGGCGGAGTAAGAAGCAGAAAGTGGTCTCACGATCATCAGCTGAAGCTGAGTACAGAAGTATGGCACATGGGTTGTGTGAGATTCTTTGGTTGCGGAAGCTTCTTTGGGAGCTTGGGTTCAAGCCAAAGGATGCTATGAAATTATATTGTGATAACAAGTCGGCAAGAGATATAGCAGACAACCCAGTGCAACATGATAGGACTAAGCACGTGGAGGTTGACAGACATTTTATCAAGGAGAAACTCGAAGGGAAAGTTGTCTCTCTCCCGTGTGTGACTTCAGAGGAACAACTTGTAGATGTTCTTACTCATGCAGTATGTAGTCGAAAGTTTAATGACTCACTCATCAAGTTGGGCATGTGTGATATCTATGCACCAACTTGAGGGGGAGTGTTAGCGTGAGTCATAAGATATTATAGGAGGTTTCCTTTAGGAATGTAAAGTTTGTTTCCTTATGTAATTAGGACTATGTAATTAGGGTTTAGGTTGTATATATATCCCTTTTTTTGTATGTTAATAATATAAGAATAATTCCTACCATATATTTCTACTACGTATTGGTTGGCTACTGGCTACACTCTCTCGTGTCTTAGGTGATTAAAGTGGATATACGTTATTGATGTTAATTAGTAGCGAGCAAGTAGATAGATGCTGGAACCCAATTAAAATCAAATAGGGTTATCGATGTGAAATTGACTGACTTGTGGCCGAGTGAAGAGTAGTCCCACTTGGAGTGTTAATACATATTTAAAGCATTTTCAACTATAATTGTGTGGGAAAGGGTTTATTGAAGAGTGTAAATTCCCACTGAACTTATATTGAATACTTTTACTAGTAATATAAGTTAAGTTCCTCTCCTCTCACTTAATGTAAATAATATTATTTGATAAAAATAAATACATTTATGTCTTTTGTGCCAAAACCTTGCCACATAATTTTTTTAAAAAATTATTATTAGGATTAAGTATCTAAAACTCTCAAAACTTTTTAGTTTCATTCTAAATTGGTCTTAATCTTTTTAAACATTCCAAACAAGTAACGTTCACCACAACCCCCATCAAGCCATATGTTTAGGCCCAAAAATATTATTTTGGGCCGTGCTTGGGGTTGTTCTTGGCCTAGTGGCCTTTTTCTAGAATTATTGGGGGCCATTTAGTTATCGCTCGCTATACAGTTAGGATCAGCATAGTCCTATTGCTAGGCGGATTGGTTTAAATAGAGATGGAGTAGTCGAGACCTAATGCAATGGGGAGTCTTAATAGGCTAAAGGGGTTGAGACTCGAAAAATGAATCTTGCACGTTAAAAAGGTGGGTTCAAAGTCCTAATTGAATTAGGATTGGTTGAGACTTAGTTAGATTAGGTTAAGGAGTCCTAATCCGAGTATGGTTCTAACTCAGCTATGAGAAGGTTTGCTACTATAAATAGAGAAGGGAGTGCATCATTCAAAGCCCCTCAAATTCAACACACAAATTGCCCTGCACAAAGCTTCTCAACAACCCTGAGAATTTTATCCTTCTCCCTATTTCTCCCCAACACGTATTTAGTTTGGATAAACAATACAGTGAAGGCACCTGGTGATATCTTCAGTTTGGATAAACAACACTATCGCCGTAGAATCAGTCGACCAAGGAACACCTTCAGTTTGGATAAAGAGCACGGCTTCGAGACTGACTGATTATTTATCCAAGTCTCGGTCGACAAAGATTTTCGAGTCCTTATTGGTAGAGGTCATCTCATTAGTCTTCTCCGCAAAGTGAGGTGTTATAGGTTACTGGGCTCGGCACATTGAACGCCAAGTAGTTTTATGATTAGATATTCATAAGTATCTTTTAGACTTCGACATTCCGAAGGCTAAACTATATTTACAATCAAGACATACATCTCTTTTGAGTACTTGTGTTCATATAGTCAAGTAATAGTTTGACGTACTTATACTCTTATGAATATAATCATTGTGACCGAACCCAGTGCCGAAGATTTATGAACTTCGCAGAACTAGCAGCCTTGTCTTCAGGCTCTAGACCCCAAAAGGCCGAGACGTGTTACTTCCTCGGCAGTAATCGCAGGATTAAGAAGTCAGCAACGCGCTCAACTCAACATATTTTACTCATTGGCCGAGCTCGGCCAACGAGTTGGTATGCCATGTACACAACGAAAAGACGTAGTTAGCTCATTAGTTACTCGGCATGAACGCCTCGTAGGCTTGGTAGTTTTTGGGGTCAACATTTTGGCATGCCCAGTAGGACCCAATGCTTAAGCTACGAAGTTCATGCCCATTGAAACACGATTAGTAAAAAGAAGACGACTATGGGAAAATCAACAAATCTTATAGTCCATAACCCATGGCTTGTTATAGGCACAAATCCCTGCTGTTGTGACACTCGAAATGACAAGTGAGACGCGCCGAGAAAGGGAAGTTAGTCTTGGCGGTCCACCTCGTGATGTGGAGATCCACACTAAAGCAACGAAAGGAATTGTTGTTGAAGGAATTATGAATGATTATGATGAAGATGGTGGTGATGCTTCTGATCCACCAATGAGATGGATTTTTCAACGGCGACTTGACGAGCAATCTCAGTAATTTGAGCAGCTGTTCAACCGAGAAATAAACCTACTTATAGAAATATGAGAAGTCCTAATTAATAGGGCCCATGACAGTGGGCCCGTCGATCGAACCAGAGAACCTATCTTCAAGAGTAACCCATTCCCAACAATACAAGCTGAGACATGATATGTTCGGCTCAAAATGATTGATTTGGAAAAAAATGGCGAATCAACCAGCAGGTCAGATAACTTTAAACAAAGGGCCGAAATATCTGTTGATATGGTCGAAGTCCAAAGAATGAACGATTTGGCTTTGAAAAACTGGCCGAAGTTTCCTAAAGGGATTCAAGAACCCAAACTTCAGCTTTTTCGCCGAATAATCGTCCTTATCGTCATTAGAACATGTGGCCCGATTCACTGCTCAATGTGGGTACGTTAACAATGATTTCCATAAGTTGCGATTGTTCAACTTTTCGTTAATAGGCTTAGCATTCACATGATATATCAACCTCCCACCCAACTCTATCCAAAGTTGGGATAAACTGGTCGAGAAATTTCATGAACAATTCTACCAACCAGGGATGGATGTGTCAATAGCTTCTTTGGACAAGATGGGTCAAGCCTCTGATGAGTCAACCAATGGAATATCTTACAAGGTTTAAGTTGGCCAGAAACTGGTGCCGAGTACCTCTCCCTGAAGTCGAATTCGTTAGACTTGCTCTAAGCACCCTGAATGTAGAGTATAAAAAGAAATTCTTGGGGGCAAGCTTCCAAGATATGTACAAATTGTCTCAACATGTCAAGAAATATGATTATTTTCTCCGAGAAGAAAAGATCTCGAAGTCTCCATCTTGAGGAACAATTTATAAAAAATCTTCGATCAGTTATGCATCGGCTGAAGGCAAAGATTCCCAATATGCTAGTATGGATGCTGCCGAGATAGTAATTGATAAACCATACATATGCAAGGCATTGGCCCATATTAACTCCAAGGATACCAAAACCCACTCGGGCTCTGAAGAAACAATCAAAACATCGAAAGTGTACACTTTTGATATCACCAAGGCGGACACAATTTTTGACCAGTTGTTGCTTGCGAAGATTGTCAAACTTTGGCCAGGGCATAACATTCCCAAGGCTGAATAACTGAAAGGCAAAACATATTGCAAGTACCATAACTCAAATAGGCATACAACAAACAACTGTGCCGTGTTTTGTGATCCCATCCAGAGCTGGATTGATAAGGGAAAGCTCAAATTTCCTGAAAAACAAATGGTCGTTGACACCAATCTTTCCCCTTTGGCGACAGTTGGTATGGTAGATGCTCATCTGCCCAAAAAAAAGAGAAAGGGAAGGGCGAGTTTGTTTCAATGCAACACGTCCCAAAGCAGAACTCTCGACCACGACTCAAGATTGATTTATTTTCAAACGAGCCGCCTAAAGAGTTTTCGAGACCGGCTATCATTGAGCCCATGTCAAACTTTAGCGAAGAAGAAGTGGATAGGCTGATGGTTTTATGTAATCAGTGTAAAGTAAATGTCATCTTAATCGAGCCAAAGGAGAAACCACCTCGAGCTACAACACCACGATAATCATTCACAGCCGCAACAACACCTCAAAAGGTGTTCGATGTAGGCCAACGCTATATGGTATTTGATAGACTCGGTCCTCAAATGCGAATTAACGAGCCACCTTCAGGCAGACGACGTTTTGATTTCGACACATTGTTTTATAACTAGGATTATTATGCGCACAACTCTATCTGCTCGAGTTCATCTGCGAGCCAAAAAACCTTCAAACCGCCTAAGCCACGCGGTCAACGATGGTATAGTTCTAATTCTCCCACCAGCGTATACACCGCATTATCTAAGTCTTGGAAACGCCGGCATCAGCGGATAGATTGCATGGCTCGACGACAAGCGGCATAGGCTATTTCGGTTACCAAATGGTAGTTGAAAGAAACAACGGGTAACAAAAATGATTGATAACCTCCAGCAATCATGAATGAATTACTTCAGGGGAAGAAGGTAATTGATCGCGACTTCGAAACCACTATTGAAGAATCTGATAAGCGTATCAAACTTCTCCTTTGGCTTGGGGAGATAAAAGCTCGTTTTGAACACTTCAGGAAGGAAGCGAAAAGCAAACTTCCTCCATTGGCCCCTCAAGAGCCATTAATAAAAGTCCAACAGAATCTACACCCACCATTTCTCGGTGATGCCTTGGAGTACATGCAGGAGTTCGACAAGAAGTATTCTGCTAATGACTTGTACGGCCTACCAAAGGCATGTTAAGAAACTCTCGACCTGGCATTAACTTGCCCAAACGCCAAGCAGATTATTCAAAAGACCACCGATCTAGGGATGAAGTCTAGATTCTAGCATATAAGTGAAGCTCGAGTCCTCAACTTCGAGGTCGATTCGTACACTAATATGGATACTGCCGAGATTCATTTTTCCGTCGAGGAACTCCAATATTTGCGATATCATTTCGAAGTCTTCTTAACTGTATCCCATTTCAGGATGAAAAAGAGCATGTGGCATGTTTAGATGCTTACCTGGACACAAGGGATGCCCGAATTGCCTATCAAGAATGGGCCCGGAAAACACCACAGGTACGAGACCAAATCCCTACGTCAAGCGAGCTAGAGGATGACGATCAGAACGAAACAGATTTAGTGGATGCACCACAGGAACAATTACTCGCTGAAGCAAAAAGTGATCAGGCCGATGACACTCAAGAACATGATACTTTACCCGATAGTCTAGAAAATGATAACCATGACTCAATGGGCCCTTCGATCCTTAAAAATATGGAAATTAGCATGGTCCACGTTCTACCTACTGAGTTTCAGCCAACCACATCCTAACCAAATTTCTTGGATGGTGACGTGGTTACCGAAGAAGCAACTCTAGTCGACTTCGTTGCCATTGAGGAAGAGGACAAGAAAACAAGGAAGATAAACTTAAAGCAGCTCGTGCTGAATTATCTCCATCTCTGTTTCTGTTAATCTTCAACATCTAAAGCCGTTGTATATTGCGGCTCATATTGAAGGATACCCAGTTTCCAAAGTGTTCGTCGATTATGGGGTAACAATCAACATCATGCCTGTGTTTATCATGAAAGCACTACAACGCTTTAATGACGAACTCATCCCGTCAGGGGTAACCATGAGCAGCTTTGTCGGTGACAAGTCCCAGACAAAAAAAGTGATTCCTTTGGAAGTGAGTTTTGTAGGTCGCAATCACATGACCGCATTTTTTATAATCAATTCAAAGACCGAGTATAGTGCATTGCTTAGCTGTGACTGGATCCATCAAATGGGATGCATTTCTTCGTCGTTATACCAAGTTCTTATCTTCTGGGACCGCAAATAGGTCGTGGTTCATCGGCCGATAATCAAGCATTTGAAGCCAATATGATTCAGGCTCGCTACTACGATGATCATGTCGGCTACATTACCTTACATAGTTTTAATGAGAAGGACGGTCGTCTTGGATATCAGTTCAATAAGCCATCGATGTAGGCACCAAAACAGTGCACTAGGATTAGGCGAGACTTGGGTTGGCTAATCTGATTGCTGACACTAATGTCTAACGTTAAACGGGAAAGACGTCGGGCTGTGGTTTGATCCACCATGTAACGACTGCTGACCCATTGGTATGTTATTTCCGAGCAACCAAATTTAGGCATAAACTTAGTAGAATTTCTAGCTGAAGGCGACAATGGTCTAGTTCTATCATTAGACAAAGTTCAGGCTGTATTGGCCGAACTTGAAGATAATCAACCTCAAGTCAAAGACCCTTTAAAGGAAATAAATGTTGGAATGACTGAAGACCCACAACCTCTATTTATTAGTGCTTTGTTACCCTAACATATGAAAACCAAGCTTTGTAATTTTCTAAAGGAATTTAAGGATTTTTTTTTCTTGGAGTTACCAGGAGATGCTTAGTTTAGATAGAACGCTCGTAGAGCACGAATTACGCATCAAATCTAGGTGTAAAGCATTCCGCCAACCACCTCGATGATTCTCAACCGAAGAACAACTCAGCATAAAGGACGAACTTGTTAGACTTTTAAATGCCAGGTTTATTCAGATAGCTCAATACGTCAAATGGTTGGCAAATATCGTCCCAGTTTTAAAGAAAATTGTTGTTTTACGTATCTGTATCAATTTTTGAAATTTGAATCTAGCAACTCTTAAAGATGAATATCCAATGCCAATTTTAGATTTGTTAATAGATGTAACAGCAAACCACGAGATATTATCCTTTATGGATGGTTATGCTGGTTACAACCATATTTTTATTGTCGAGGCCGATGTCCACAAAACCACTTTTCGTTGCCCAGGCGCACTAGGCACATATGAATGAGTCGTCATGCCATTCGGCCTAAAAAATGACGGTGCCACATACCAGTGAGCCATGAATACTATTTTCCATGACTTAATTGGTACCATTGTCAAAGTCTACATTGACGATGTTGTAGTTAAATAAAAAACTCACCGAACACATTTAGATGATCTTCAGCGGGCCTTCTTCCTTATGCGTCAACATAACCTTCAAATGAACCCTGCCAAATGCGCCTTTGGCATATCAGCTGGCATTTTTTTAGGTTTCCTAGTACATCATCATGGTATCGAGGTGGATGAAAATAAGGCTTGTGCAATCATCGACGCTCCACCACCAACAACCAAGAAGCAATTGCAGTCTTTACTCAGCAAGATTAATTTTCTTCGCTACTTCATAGCTAACTCGACGAGGAAAATGAAAGCCTTTTCCACGCTCTTGAAACTCAAAGATTCTGACACATTCGAATGGTGCAAGGAGCATCAAGATGCCTTCACTCAAATTAAGGTTTCTCTCACAACCCCACCCGTCCTTGTGCCACCTTGACGCGACAAACCTCTCAAGCTATATATCTCGGCGGCTGAAGAATTCATCGGTTGCCTTCTTGCATAAGACAATGACACTGGGCGTGAGGAAGCTATTTTCTATCTTAATTGGAATCTCAGCCCACCTGAGATAAATTATTTCGCCATCGAGAAGCTCTGCCTGGCCTTATTTTTCGATGCGTCCAAACTCAGGTATTACATGTTTCCATCAGTCATTCAGGTCATCGCCCAGACCGATGTTATTCGTTATATGCTGACCCGGCCAATAGTAAAAGGCCAAATAGGGAAGTGGACAATGGCATTGTCCGAATTTGGTCTGCAATACGTGCCCTAGAAAGTCGTTAATAGCCAAGCATTGGCCGATTTCTTGGCCCAACACCTTTCCCCATACGATTGGGGGAAATAACATTGACATTAGCATGGTGGAAACACGTGATAATTATTGGACGATGTATTTTGATGGTTCGAGTACCTCCGCCTCGGCTGGTGTTGGAATCGTCATTCAACCTCCAAAATAACACCTCTGGCATTTTTCCCTCCAGCTCGATTTTGATTGTATGAATAATCAGGCCAAATATGAAGCCTTTGTCATTGGCCTTAGCGTCCTTCATGACTTACGGGCGACCCTCGTCCTTGTCCTCGGCTATTCAGAACTTGTGATTAACCAACTTAATTGAACTTTTCCTTGCATGAGTTGTACTATGGCGCCTTATGACACGGTTACTACCTATTTAGCCAAGTCGTTCGACAGAGTCACGTTGAAACACATTTCCTGAATTCGAAACACCGACGCAGATGAATTGGCTCAAATTGACTCAGGAACACAACTCTTGAGGGGCGAGTTAGGCCGGGTAATACATGTAGAACGACAATCGCACTCGGCCCTGGTTAATCAACAAGTTCTCCAACACGATTGCGTGATCCTTACACGAGTTATGTCCTTACCCTTGCTGTTGGAACGAGAATATCCTATAGACGTTTGCGCAATCAAAACATTACCGGACGACTGGAGAACGTCAATCATGCAATATCTTGATAACCTCAGTGGCAAACATAACCGCATGACAAGGGTTAATGTCACAAATTATGTAATGTACCAAAATGAGTTCTACCGAAAGGGTGAGGACGGTCTATTGTTATTATGCCTCGGCCCTCCGAAGGCCGCTCAAGCAATTACAAAGGTGCATGAAGGAATTTGTGGGGCTCATCAATCCGGATGCAAGATGCGTTGGTTACTTTGCCGACACTACTATTTCTGGCCAAGTATATTGAAAGATTGTATTGAGTATGCACGAGGATGTGTACAATGTCAAATTCATGGGCCTATACAGAGAGTCCCTAGCTAATTTACTTCACTCGGTCGCCAAACCATGGTCGTTTAGAGGATGGGCCATGGACGTAATCGGACAAATTACGCCGTCTTCTAGGTCAGCAAAGCATGCATGGATACTCGTTGCGACAGATTACTTCACCAAATGGCTCGAAGCAAAGTCATACGTTGAGTTAACATCTAAAAATGTTTGTAATTTTGTGGAAGAAAACATCGTGACCAAATTCAGTGTACCAGAAACAATCATAATGGACAACGGGACAATCTTTATGTTTAATAGATTTAAAGAGTACACGGCAAGTTTGAAAATTTGACTTGATCAATCTACGTTGTATTACCAACATGCGAATGGGGAAGCTGAAGCAAATAATAAGGTGATGATCGATATTCTCGAAAAAATGGTAAAAAAGAAGCCAAGTATGTGGCACCTGAAGTTAAACAAAGCATTATGGGATTATTGAACTTCACCCGGATCAGCAACTGGGACAACCCCATATTCGTTAACTTATGGACACTACATGATGTTACCAGTCAAGCTAAGTATAAACTCGTTCCGAGTAATTGAACAAAGTAGTTTGTTCAGTGCTGAATACAATCAGGCCATGAGACAAGGGTTAGAAGACTTGGAGGAAGTTTGGCTTGATGCTTATAATTTAATAGTGGTGTAGAAAAAGATTGCCGAGCGAGCCTATAATCAGTGAGTCAGACAAAAGATGTTTGTCAAAGGAGAATTAGTTTGGCAAACGGTGTTGCCCGTGGGGATTAAAGACCTTAGATTCAGGAAATGGTCGCCTAATCGGGAAGAACCGTTTGTTACCCATAAAATTGTTGGCAAGGGCATACCACCTTAAGGATCAGACTGGTTTAATTCATAAGTTACCAATCAACAAGAAATTCTTAAAGAAATACTATCCAATCACTTGGGAAATGTAGGAATGAAATGTTTATTTCATTAATTTTGCGAAAGGGATACAAGCAAGGTAACAAAAGTTAAAGCGGTCTACAGCGATATACAAAATCTTAAAGGGTTGGGATCAGCTTTTAACTCTAGAGTAGCTTTTACCTCTAACCACCTCACTTTGCCCATTGTAACTTCGGCCTGCTGCGTTGTTTTGTCAAGCTTCAATTGTTCGATCCGCTTTATGCCAGTCTTGAACTCTGCCAGTCGAGTTTTGCTAGACTTAAAATCTTTCTCAAGTTCAGAAGCAACGACTGACCTCTGACGTTGAAGATCTACAATTTGATGGTCGATGTCAGCTAGTCTTTTCTTCTTTGCTTTTATCACCTCAAGTTTCAGTCAAATTGCTTCTTGAGCAACCATTGCAACTTTCAGGTCATCCTTTGCCAAGAGAGCCCTTTTGAAAATAGTAAAATATTCTCGAGTTCTCTCTAAGACAGATGACAAATGAACAACGGACTCATTGCTCCGTTGACCATAGGATGCAAGGTCATTCATGCATTTTTCTACAGAGTTGAGACCTTTACACTCTAAGATTTGTGAAGCCAAGAAGGATAGAAGCTCTTGCAATTTGACAAAGGCATTGGATTCGGTTGCAGTTGCAGCAGGTTCGGCCGAAATGGTTGAAAGCCCAGCCATCCCAAAGGTGCTAGAAAGAAAAGCGTCGAGTTTGACCTCCTATGAAGGCTACATAAAGAAGAGTTGTTAAAAGAGAAGAATGTAAAGGTGTAACAGACAAAGAGTTGGTTTAGACTTGTCGAGAAGAAAGTTCGGCCATGTCTGCTGGATCGCTGGTCGAACCCAGAGAGCTTAATGACCGAGCCCAGTGTTTAAGATGGCTTTTCAATTCATACAACTGATGAAGGTTATCTACATTTGATGGCCACTGAGGCAGCCAGCAAATATAAATAATACTCTTCAACCCGTTGAATTTTTGGTGAAATGAGTGACTGGGCATCTGGTATTTAATGTTTTATTGGTTTAGAGTTCTAGAAAATTAATGAAAGGAAATGGTGTACGGATCTTACGAAGCCGTCCAATTATGATCGACCGAGTCCTATTCCTAGGTAGATTGGTTTAGACAGAGATGGAGTAGTCGAGACCTAATGTAATAGGGAGTCTTAATAGGCTAAGGGGGCTGAGACTTGGAAAATGAATCTGGCACGTTAAAAAGGTTCAAAGTCCTAATTGAATTGGATTGGCCGAGACCTAGTTAAATTAGGTTAAGGAGTCCTAATCTGAGTATGGTTCTAGCTCAGCCATAAGAAAGTTTGTTGCTATAAATAGAGAAGATAGTGCATCATTCAAAGCCCCTTCAATTCAACACACAAATTGCCCTACACAAAGCTTCTCAACAACCCTAAGAATTTTATCCTTCTCCCAATTTCTCGCCAACACATCTTCAGTTTGGATAAACAGCACTGTGAAGGCAACTAGGGATATCTTCAGTTTGGATAAACAGCATTATCGCTGTAGAATCAGCCGACCAAGGAGCACTTTCAGTTTGGATAAATAGCATTGCCTCGAGATCGACTGATTATTTATCCAAGTTTCGGTCAACAAGGATTTTCGAGTCCTTGTTGGTAGAGGTCATCTCATTAGCCTTCTCATTAGCCTTCTCGGTCATCTTATTGATATTTTTCTTTACTTGCAAAAGATGTTAGACTCGATTTTTGTTAAAGATAAATTTGAACCCGTTGACTACAAAAATCACCTAGCCTACGTGGCGCGCAGGCCAAGTAATTAGTAAGCTAACTATGTCCTTCAAATGTGTACGGGGCGTGCCAACTCGTCGGCCGAGCTCGGCCGATGAGTAAAATGTGTTGATGTTGCGTTGAGCGCGCTGCTGACTTCTACGTCTTGCGATTGCGGCCGACGAAGGAACATGTCTCGGCCTTTGGGTTCTAGAGCCTGAAGACAAGGCTGCTATTTTTACGAAGTTCAATATCAAATTCGGCTTTCAATGTGCCGAATGTAGTAACTTGGTAACACCTCACTTCGTCAAGAAGGCTAATGAGATGACCTTTGCCGGGAAAGATTCGAAAATCCTTCTTGACCGAGACTTGGATAGATAACCAACCGGCCTCGACGTAGTGCTGTTTATGCCAACTGAAGGTGCTCCGAGATCGACTGATTCTACGGCGACAATGCTGTTTATGCCAACTGAAGATATCGCCGGTTGCCTCCACAGTGCTGTTTATCCAAACTGAAGATGTGAAGGCGAAAAAGAAAATAAAAATCTCAAGGTTGTTAAGAGGTTTCGCGTAGAGCGAGAAATTGCGCAGGGCAGATTTGTGTGTTATGTTGGAACTTCCTTGAATGTTGTACTTCCCCTCTATTTATAGCAGCAAGAATCTCCATGGACGGACTAGAAATATATTTCGATTAGAACTCCTCAACCCAATCAGATTAAACTTCGACCAATCCTAATCTCCATAGAACTTTGAATCAAACCTCCAAAACAAACCAGGTTCCTCTTTATGTCTTAGTATCCTTATCTATCTCGTTTAAGAATATGCCAAGATAATTCATATTAAAAGATAATTATTATGATAAAAGCCACAATATTATCCTTTAAAAAGTAAAATTATTTTTACTTCTTATCCAACGGTTGGGAATTATGCCTATTCAACAGTTTTGATTGCGCGAGCCAATATTGTAAAATCGGGTCCAAACAGAACCATATCATAACTTTGTGAAACTTAGTCTACTTTCTTACTCTTTAATGTAAAAAATATCATGTATTAAAAAAAATATCATTAGCCTTCTCGATGAAAAATATCAATCATTTACTTTATCGAAGTCGTTTTTCCCCCAAAACCCAAAACGACCGAGGGCGACTTGAGCCGAAAAAAAATATAAAATAATAAAAAAATATAAAATACCAATACGAATCTTTGTTTGTGAGGCAGCTATCTCACCAAAGGGTGATTCAACACATTTACTCGATTCCTTCAAACTCCCAATAAAAACCTACAAACCTCAACTCCTTCCGACTCTTCCAATCCCTTCCCTGTCGCTTTACTCTTTCACTTAACGCCGCATTCTCTGCAACTCTCCCATGGCTGCCACCGCCGCCAACAACCCCTCTTCCTCCACTCTCTCTTCCTATCTCTCCAATTCCTCTCCTCTCCCCCGAACCCACAAAACCCCTCCCTCCTTCTCCCCCAAAACCCCCCCTAAACCCACTTTCCCTCTCAAAACCTCTTCCCTTTCACATACCCCCAAGCCCTCCTCCTTCACCCTCCACTCTAAAGACCCTATTTCCGACATTTTCTTGCCCGCCAAACAAAACCCAGATGGAAATTCAATCGATTATTTTGATGACGAAAAGCCCCGGGAGGAGTGCGGTGTGGTCGGCATATACGGCGACCCAGAAGCCTCCCGCCTCTGCTATTTGGCCCTGCATGCGCTCCAGCATCGCGGTCAGGAAGGTGCCGGTATAGTGTGTGTGAAAGACGACGTGCTTCAGTCTATAACAGGAGTGGGGCTCGTCTCCGAGGTCTTCAATCAGACCAAGCTTGACCAGCTGCCCGGCGACTTGGCAATTGGGCATGTCAGGTACTCCACTGCAGGCTCCTCCATGCTAAAAAATGTCCAGCCTTTTGTTGCAGGGTACAGGTTTGGCTCAGTTGGGGTTGCCCACAACGGCAATTTGGTAAATTACCGCTCCCTTCGAGCTAAGCTCGAAGACAACGGCTCCATTTTCAACACCAGCTCTGACACAGAGGTTGTTCTTCACCTTATAGCAATTTCTAAGCATAGACCTTTTATTTTGAGAATTGTTGATGCGTGCGAACAGATTGAGGGGGCTTATTCTATGGTTTTCGTGACGAAAGATAAGCTTGTAGCGGTTCGGGACCCGCACGGGTTTCGGCCATTGGTAATGGGTAGGAGGAGCAATGGCTCTGTTGTGTTTGCTTCTGAAACTTGTGCTCTTGATTTGATTGAAGCTACATATGAGAGAGAGGTGTTTCCTGGGGAGGTTGTGGTGGTTGATAAAGAAGGGGTTCAATCACTTTGCCTAATGTCTCATCCTCAGCCAAAGCAATGTATCTTTGAGCACATTTACTTTGCTCTTCCGAATTCTGTGGTTTTTGGTCGTTCAGTGTATGAGTCCCGACGGGCATTTGGTGAGATACTTGCCACTGAGGCGCCGGTTGATTGTGATGTTGTGATAGCAGTGCCTGATTCTGGGGTGGTAGCTGCACTTGGTTATGCGGCTAAAGCTGGTGTGGCTTTTCAGCAGGGTTTGATTAGGTCTCACTATGTCGGGAGGACCTTCATTGAGCCATCACAGAAGATTAGGGACTTTGGTGTGAAGCTCAAGTTGTCCCCGGTTCGTGCGGTGTTGGAGGGGAAGAGGGTTGTGGTTGTGGACGACTCCATTGTAAGAGGAACCACGTCTTCGAAAATTGTTAGGTTGTTGAAGGAGGCTGGTGCAAAGGAAGTTCATATGAGGATTGCAAGCCCGCCGATTATTGGTTCTTGTTATTATGGAGTGGACACACCAAGCTCTGAGGAGTTGATTTCAAATAGGATGAGTATTGAGGAAATTAGGGAGTTTATTGGATCGGATTCACTTGCTTTTCTGCCAATTGGTAAATTGGAGAAAATGTTGGGCAGTCAGTCTCCTAACTTTTGTTATGCTTGCTTCTCTGGAAAATACCCTGTGGAGCCTAGCGAGCTTAAAGTGAAACGAGTGGGTGATTCCTTGGATGATGGGTTAGTTGGTAGTTTTGAGAACATCGATGGTGGCTGGGTTCAAGCGAATCAGAGCCCGAAAGAGGCGAAGGACAAGGAATTTGAGAGCAGTATTATCTAATAACATTACTTGCGACTCCTCCAGTTTACGGTGGATGCTTTTTGTGATCAAAGGAGCAGAACAGGGTATACTTTGCTGGGACTGACTGCTGTCTGCAAATGATTGAAATTATGGGTTAAGCTTCCTTGAATTTCGGGTTACAAAATGCAAGACTAAGTGCACGGTCTGGTTGGTTCCTTTTCAATTTTGCATGTGATAAATTGAAATTATCTTTTCTTGATGCTACGCCATTTGGTTAAATTCTTATACAAGCTTAAATGTTCTGAATTCAGCAGCTCTAACATTACCAGTTTCTTGTTTCTTGTTAGCATCTCACTAGCTCGAGCGTTTGTTGTATATTATCTTTTGTGCGTTTATTAGCTGCTTGTTCGATTTACTCATGCAAGGCTGACTACTGCTCTTCACCGCAATGTCTGTTTGATTGTCGTTTCAAATTTCATTATCGAAAACATCACGATGCTTGACAAAATTCAGAAAGCTAATGGATTGGTTATTATTTTTTGACCCTGTTGTTGAGATTAAATTCAGAGCACGAAAAGTTATGACCGGGTTAGTTGAGTCTGATCATGATTGTTAGTATTCTGCATTCGTTTCCCCTTGTATGAAATCTGTCTTACCAAGATTCATCGTTTGAACCATATTTTCTGTTTTATATGAGTTGCTTCGCCTAACCCTTTCTTTAAAATGTCTTACAATCTATGATCTGTATGTAGTACCCCTAGTTTATCTTATTGAGCGTTTATAACTTGTGTGAACTTGTAAGAAATGGGCATGTATTTTGTTTGGATAATGGTGCTTCAGGAAGATTCACAATATCATATGTTATTGAACTTTGATGAAATCAAGGTGATTATTTTAGCATGATATTCACGAAGCATACATGCCAAGTGAGAAATTAAAAGGAAAACCTCTCTTCTTTTCCAAGTTTGAGTAGTCATACACAAGGCAGAGCTTTAGTTTGCTCTTTAAGGGGGCGTTTGTTGCACCGGACTGTCTCAGACTACACTAGTTGCAAGGACTAAGCTGGACTGGCTTAGACTAGACTAAGCTGGACTGGCCTAGACTAGACTAAGCTGGACTGGCTTAGTGAAACGTTTGGTACAGTGTCAGACTAAGTAGCAGAATAATTCACAAACTATACTATTATATTATTTAATACATATTATAATTTTTTTTTTTCTTATTGATTTAACATTTTTCTTTTTTTCTTTTCTTAAAAACTCTACTCTCTCTGGAAACTTCTCACTTCTCCTCATTGGCTCTGTCCCAATCTCTCCTTATCTCCCTCTTTCTCCCTCTTTGTCTCTATATCTCTCTTCGTCCCCAAACTTGTTTTCTCCATCAAAATTGTTTGCAGAGATGACTGGAGAAAAGGATTGCCATTGCAAGTCTACAACAATGTTTCGTAACTATGTTACTGTGTTGTCAATCATTTCACAAATTCAATAGCAAGCTAGCAACGAAAGATGTTATATTTCTCTATTCAATTAGCCAGATTCGAAGTGAAAAATTTATGCCAAGCTATTAGAACTTCGTTCATATGTGTGATATGGCAGTAGTTAAAAAAAAAAAAAATTTCTTTCAATTTTGGTGGTTGGAGTTTGAGATTAGGCGGTGGGTGTGTCCACGCGGTTGTGAACTGCAGTTGTCCCCTTGGCTCGGGCCACGGAAGAGCAAGCGTCGCCGACTGCATGGCCACGGTGACAGTGCGGTAGAAGAAAGAATGCAAAGCCCAGGGAATGGAAGTCGAGATTTAGCAAGGGGAAGCTCGAGTCTTGCTGTCGGTCTCGTCTTCATTTTAGTCCTGCTTAATACAATGCAAAAGCTCGGGACTCGTTAACGAGGTTTAGCGAAGCGGAGACCGTCTCCTAGTCGAGGCGAGTCTCATTTACTTTAGTCCAAGACCTTACCAAACGTAGGATTATAATTCTACTTAAACTAGTCCAAGCCAGTCCCACTAAAGGAGGTGTAATAAATGCCCCCTAATACTCGAACGTGGCTTTAGGAAACTCATGCAAATAAGGTCCATTTTCAAGATTACTGGCTGCGGCACACGGCCTGGAGCTACGACGTTGCACCAAGCTGCATGTCGACCCGCGCATGGCTGACATGAAGTCAAGTTCATGTTGAGCTGTGCTCTACTGAGCCAAGCAGAGCTTGATGCTCGGTACATTATTACATGAATTTCAATCTTTTCTTGCTTCCACTACCTACTCTTGCTTAGTCTCCGTCTATTGAATTAATTTAGTGATCAATAGTTCATTAATTCAAGAAAAAAACAAATTTGAGACTTGCATTCGTCCAATGTACCAACGATACCATCAGTTAAACTTAATTCATTGTTGACATTTTGTTTGAGTACTTAAACACTCAAGGTGGACTGTTTAAATACTGTCCTATTTGAGTTATATTACTTAAAGGGTAAAGATTCTCCATTTCCTATTATAAATAAAGGCATAATAGGGCGATATAATACACATTTCAAAATTCACCAACTCCTCTCTCTTTGCCACCGCCCCTTTTCTATCTCTTTATAATTGTTCAGTTGAATAGGCTTCAACATTATTATTTTTAATGGAATTTCTTTGGATAGAAAAAAATATATACATACTTGGAAAATAAACCTCATATGTAAACAATAATCAATCTACTATATATAAACATAATGCGAAATTTTTAACCACATAAATATAAAGAAAAACAATTTTGAAAAGTTTTGTACAATAATAGAATTTCTTTCGATAGAAATATATATACATATACATGAAAAGTGGTCATCAGATATAATATATCAACTATATAAACATGATGCAAAAAAATTTACTATATAAAAGTAAATCAAAACAATTTTGAATAGTTTTCAACATGTTTTAATGGAATTTCTTTGGATAGAAAAAAATATATACATACTTGGAAAGTAAACAATAATCAATCTACTGTATATAAACATGATGCAAAAATTTTCACCACATAATTATCAAGAAAAACAATTTTGAAAAGTTTTGTACAATAATAGAATTTCTTTCGATAGAAATATATATACATATACATGAAAAGTGATTATCAGATATAATATAACTATATATAAACATGATGCAAAAATTTTTATTTTATAAAAGTAAATCAAAACAATTTTGAATAGTTTTCAACCTGTTTAATGGAATTTCTTTAGATAGAAAAAAATATATACATACTTGGAAAATAAACCTAATATTTAAACAATAATCAATGTACTATATATAAACATGATGCCAACTTTTTAACCACATAAATATAAAGAAAAACAGTTTTCAAAAGTTTTGTACAATAATAGAACTTCTTTCGATAGAAATATACATACATATACATGAAAAGTGGTCATCAGATATAATATATCAACTATATATAAAGATGATGCAAAAATTTTTACTATATAAAAGTAAATCAAAACAATTTTGAATAGTTTTCAACCTTTCTTAGTTTGGTTACCCATTCATAGTCGCCTTACCTATATATTTGTGTGCTACATACTCATGTTGTCAAACCATTACACAAACAAAGATATTAGCAGTATTTACCGCAGAGAGTTGTAGAGATGTCTAGGCTTTCTTTATTTCATTTCTTCTTACTTGTTCTTCTTGCCTCAGGTTTGTTTTCTTTTTCCTTTGTCACTGTTTTTCCAATTTTTTTTTTGTTTGTCTTTGTGGTAAGAACTATCCGAAAGATTTTAGATTTTTACATCTTTAAAGTGTACGTGGACATACCACCTTTTCAATTTAAAATGAAAACGTAGAGTGGCAAAACACTGCTCTTTAAGTTGTTGTATCTTCATTTGAAGATCATCTCTACTAAAAAAAATCATTTCAATCGAAGATTATATAGTTATTCAAATGTATAGAACAAACGATCTGCAATTTGAATAATTTTTTTTGTAGAATTGGTTTTCAAATGAATATTGATAAATTGAACGGTTCCAATAGTTGATTTTATTCAATTAAGATACGTTATTCGCAGAAGGTGAGACATGTGGAGGATGCAAGTATTATCCATTTTGTTTATTCACTTGTTTAAGTTGTAAATTTTGCAGTTGCGTTGAAGAAGGAAAATGTACGTCAAGTGTATGCCCAGAAGTTATGCACAACTCAATTGTATCCTAGTGGGTGTACATTAGATGATTGCAATGTCAAGTGTTTTAGTAAATACGGGCAAGAGAAAGTAGACGGATATGAATGCAAAGCCAAAGGTGATCCTAGTAAAGTTGGTTGTTATTGCACTTATAAGTGTTGAAGTCTCTTAGAAAGTAGACGGATGTAATAAGTTTTCTACGTCGATTTTCAATCGATAAATTTGGCAAAAGTCTCTATACAATGTTGTTTTTTTATTATTGTTATTATTTTTTTATTTTTTATTGTTGTTGTTGTTTAGGTGATGATGGGAGTACGCCATAAATCAAATCAAGTACATGCATTCTCTATATTTACGGTAAAAAGTTAGTAAAATATATTTATCAACATATAGCGTAATAACAAATGAATAGTCAGCTTTTGACAAAACAAGTAAAAACAATTGGTAGCAACAAGATTGTTATTAATCATGCTTTTATAAGAAGAAAAATAATAGATAGTATGATCTCGATCACACCCAATTCCAATACGATCAAACAAGAAGCCTTTCCTTGCAATGGAAGACAACGTTTTATTCCAAACATGAAAATTATGAAAACTAAAGCCAGTGTTAGTGACTGCATGTGCCAAAAAACTTGCCCCCTGTAAATATGGTTCCATGAAATGGCTTTCAAATTAGTCGGCAACCAATTTTGTGGAACCTAATTTGCGCACCACCACAGATGATGGAGGCACTAATCCGAGCAACCTGCAAAACAAAGAACTACTGTGAACAGGTTTAAGGAGTGTGTGTGTGTGTGTGTGCGCGCGGGCGCGCGCGCCTGTCAAAGGCTCTCTGACAATCAAGTTAGTAAGCAGTTTTAGACTTAGCAGTGAGCAGGAAAAGTAAAGTATAGAGATCGCATTACTAAAGACAAACCCTAGATGAATGTATTTGAGCTATTGGGAGAGAGACCTTTGCAAGATAAAATCCTCATTCTAAGCTGGGAGAATCCTAGAGGATATGTGGAAGTAGATATTGCACCCTCTTAAGAATTATGATTACTTGCGGCGCACGCCAATTCTTAGATTGTAAGGAAACCCAAGACTTATGAGAAATCTAATTGTATCCATATCTGGATCGGATCTCATGTCTTACGGAACAAGCATGGTCATTCCAGCAGAGTTGCCTGGACTTCGCCTATTGTCCCAGAACAAGGTGATGGTGGCACAGCCGATCCGTCTGATCCAGCTCCGCTTGGAGTTGTCGAGTCCATGATCAGACTTCAAAGGTATCAGTATTCTGCTCAGCCTTACTCCGACCCTAAAAAATAATGGTCTCATAATTGCCCCTGACTATGTAACTGAAAAGGCAACCTATTCTTCTTGAGCATGGATAGTTATCGAAGGACAATACATTTCATAGTAAGCTGAAATACATACCGTTTAGTCTTCATTCTTCGCTTGGTGATCTGATGCATCGTGGCGTTTTAGATTCAGAAGTGTGAACTCGAGTAGCGTTCTATGAAGCTTTTCATGATTATGCGTATCGCATGGACACTTTTTGCAAGAGGTGGCCATTCAAATTTTCAAGTAACTTCTATCTCTGTGTCCACCAATCTCGAGACAAAGACCCTTTGAATTCAATTGTAAGATTGCCTGGTACTGCCTTTAAATAGCCTCTTCACTGTTGGGTCTCCCCTTACTTCCGCATTTTTTATTGTGCATCATGGAGTCTCATCGCTTTTGCTTCATGATCCTCTTTTCAAATCTTGTTTCCTTTCTAAAGCTTTGATAACAAAAAATTTCAAACTGAAAACTTGCTTTCATCACATTAATCTTTGTCAAGCCAGGTCAAATAAGCCTGAATTAAGCTATAAACCATAAGAACCTTTTTTGCTTCTTTTGATGTGTTTTATAACATTCATCCCCATGGGGTATCCTTCTCATCGTTTCTGTGCACGGGTGCAATCTCAATGAAGCATTGAGATTCTTTAGAGGGTTCTTCATTGGAGCCTTAGTAGAATTTGCATGTCAGGGGTGAGGGCTTTCTCCCCCAAACAGTTGGTTTAGTCTTTCGTGCCCTTTCCTTGAGACTTTGATAATAAAAATGTGTTTGTATGAATGTTATCTTCTTTTGCATCCCTTGCTTCCTTATTTGTGGAATAAAATTGTAATCCGATTAATCTTTTCAAAGTAGATGAACTTTTAGAAAAAATGAGTAATGGAGTAGAATCTGAATAAGTTTGTGGGGTTTGGGCAGAGCTAAAAAATCCCCTTGGTAATATATATTCGGAAAAATACGACCTTCCAAACTTAGTATTCATAAAGGTTCTCATCGTGATATTCGAGTACCACTTTACTCCAATACGAGGAATTAAACATTAAACCATGAAGAATCTTTGGCTCCACAATCATCACAATCCATTTATTGTACTGAGAACGAGAGACCTTTGAACTATACCTAAAATAACTTGTAGATATGAACCATTCTTCTCGACCTTGCCCCAGTTCTAGTGCCAAGCATTGTAATACTTGCAATGTGACGTTAAAGGAGGGTTTTTCCCTTAGTTTGAGTTTGGATTTCTGCCCATTGCCAGCAACCGGGCTGTTGGGCTATCCCAAATTTCATCCCAAGCCATTATGTGACAAGTTTTCTTCTAGCCACACCCAACTTCGTTGGTGTTCCCATGGCTAAACTTAAAATTGAGCTCTATTTTCTTCGTTGCTTGGCCAAAGCAATTCAAAACCAATATGATCTAAATGTCAATATTTTCTTGTTTCGGCGACTGACCATTGTTTGGCCCCGGTCTATTGAATTAATTTAGTGATCAGTAGTCCATTAATTCGAGAAAAAAAAAATGAGACTCGCATTTGGTTATTGTGTCAACGACACCACAACCTGAACTTACTTCATTGCTAACATTTTGTTTGAGAATTTACACACTCAAAGAGGAATGTCGCAGTCTGAATTTAATTAGGAAAGTGAGTATAAATGCTATTTAAATTCAATAGTATCTTTTAAATAGTGTCCTATTTTAGTTGTATTACTTAAAGGGCAAGGATTTTCCCTTCCCTACTATGAATAAAGACACAGTGGAGTGAGATAATACACCCCTCAGAATTCACCAATTCCTCTCTCTTTGCCGCCGCCCCATTTCTCTCTATAATTCTTCAGTTGAATAGGCGTAACATTATTATGTTTAATGGAATGTCATTTGATAGAAAAAAAAACATATATACACTTGGAAAATGAACCTCATATGTAATCAATAATAAATCTACTGCATATAAACATGACGCGAAATTTTTAACCACAAAGAAGTTTGAAAAGTTTTGTACTATGTTTAATAGAATTTCTTTCGATAGAGAGAAATATACACACATATATACATGAAAAGTGGTTATCAGATATAATATCTCAACTACATATAAACATGATGCAAAAATTTTAACCATATAAATATAAAGCAAAACAATTTTGAATAGGTTTCAACCCTTCTTAGTTTGGTTACCCATTTATAGTCGCCTTACCCATATATTTGTATGCTATAGACTCATGTTAACAAATCATTACACAGAGTAAACTATTAGTAGTATTTACCAGACAGAGTTGTAGAGATGTCTAGGTTTTCTTTATTTCATTTCTTCTTACTTGTTCTTCTTGCCTTCTTCATTTGAAGATTTTCTCTATAAAAAATAAAAAAATAAAAAAAAACTCATTTCAATTGAATATCATTTAGTCAATCAAATGTATAGAACAAACAACGGTTTATGTACCAAGTAATACATTTATGGTAAATCATCCATTTATTTGATACATTTGGATGATAAAACGATCTCCAATTGGAATAATGTTTTGTAGAATTAGTTTTGAAATGAATATTAATAAATTGAACAGTTCTGGTTGTTAATTTTATTCAGTCATAATGCGTTATTGGTAGATGGTGGACATATGGAGATGCAAGTATTATCTATTTTGTTTATTCAATTGCTGAAGTTTTGTAAATTTTGCAGTTGCCTCAAAGAAGGAAAATGTGCGTCAAGTGTATGCGCAAAACTTATGCACAACTCAATTGCATCCTAGTGGGGGTACATTAGATGATTGTAGTGCCAAGTGTATTAGTAAATACGAGCAAGAGAATGTAGACAGATACGAATGCAAGCCAAAAGTGATCCTAGTAAAATTGGTTGTTATTGCACCAATCTAGGTGTTGATAGTACTACTGGCTGCCAAAAAGTGCTAATAAGTTTTCTACCTTCGTTGTACGAGGTAATCATTTAAAAACTTCAATCAATAAAAGTTGGCAAAAATCTTCATACAATGTTGTTTATTATTATTGTTATTATATTTTATTTTTATTGTTGTTGTTGTTATTATTCAGGTGATGGTGAGAGTAACACCTTAAATCAAATCAAGTACAGATATTGTCTATTCATGGTACAAAATTAATAAGATATATTGATCAACATACAGCGTAATAACAAGGGGTGTGCTATCAACACACCCCTTGTTAATTTCTGTCATTTGATCTTCTTCAATTCATCCAATCCGATGACTGAAAATTAAAAGGGTGTGAGAGAAGTAAAAAAGAGTATGTGGATATCACACCCCTAATAACAAATGAATAGTCAGCTTTTGGCAAAATAAGTAAAAACAATTTGTTGAGTTATTAAGCAGCGAGATCGTTAATAATGATGTTTTTATATGAAGAAAAATAATACACTACATAGTGTGACCTTGATCACACCCTAGTTCCAATACAATCAAACAAGAAGGCTTTCCTTGCCACGGAAGACAAAGTTCTATTCCAAACATGAAATTTATTAAAATTAAAACTAGCGATAGTGACTGCATGTGCCATGAAATTCGCCCCCTGTAAACATGGTTCCATAAATTGCCTTCCAAATCAGTCACCAGCTAATTGATGTCTTCATTGATGTTCCTCAGTCGTCAAGGGGAAGAGCATAAGCCTTTAATTGCATTAATAAACTAGTCTACAATTACCTTCCACACAAAATTTCTTGAACCTCTTTCCCTTAGCCAACCAAATGGCATCCCTCAAAGCTACAGCCTAAACTACAAAATTGCTATTCTCTCCCAAGCTTCTTGCTCTAGCAACAAAGCAGACTCACCAGAGCTAACATATATACTCTATTATGAAAGATTTTTTATTTCTAAAAACCACATTATTTCTATCTTTCCAAATTTGCTAGCAGATTAATAGAGATTAACTAAGGCTAGAAAGTTTCTCATTGCCTGAATCATCAAGCTTATGAAGCCATTCCAACAATCCCAGAGGATTGTTATCATTAAGGTGATATATCTAGAATTGTAGCCCAATCCTATCTTTTAAAATTACATTTGATAAACAAATGATCTTGATCCTTATTATCTGTATTACATAAATGATAGTCAAGACAAATTGAACTGATGTGTTTGTGTAACCCTGCTCGAGTTTGCAATCTATTGAGGATCATTAACTAGCTAAAAAGTTTGACTGACTTATGAGAAATATTTAACTTTCACATTCTTGTTAACAATTGCTATCCAGTATTTATTACATCTGCTACTGTTACGATTTCAAGTAGCAGATTTAATAGAGAAATAACCATTAGCATTTAGGACCAAACAAAAAGAACCATCAACCTCATTTAAGGGCAAAGGGATACTACAAATTTTGTTAACAATATCAACACCCACAAGCTATAATAGCAAGTGTATATTCCAATTGTTGTTACATATGAGTTGATTTACTTTCAAGTTCCAATCAATAATAGACCATTAGGATTCAGGGATAAGATGGAAGAAGGGGAAAGGAAAACCCAATTGTGGGTCTTCAACAAAATAGTTCTACTATTTCCCATCATCCACCTCAAATCATTTTCAATACTTTTTTGTTGACACACTTTATTCCAAGCAATTGGACTTGTTATTCTCACTCCAAAGGAACATCTTACATTCCTTATTTAAGGTTTCATTAAGAACATGTGGACATTTAAAGCAAGACATGATGTGGTTTGGCATGCAGTGAGATTGGACTTGATTAGAGCAAGTCATGATGTGGTTTGGCATGCAGTGAGATTGGACTTGATTAGAGCTAGTCTCAAAACCTCCTCCCTTTAACATACCCCCAAGCCCTCCTCCTTCACCCTCCACTCTAAAGACCCAATTTCCGACATTTTCTTGCCCGCCAAACAAAACCCAGATGGAAATTCAATCGATTATGTTGACGACGAAAAGCCCCGGGAGGACTGCGGTGTGGTCGGCATATACGGCGACCCAGAAGCCTCCCGCCTCTGCTATTTGGCCCTGCATGCGCTCCAGCATCGCGGTTAGGAAGGTGCCGGTATAGTGTGTGTGAAAGACGACGTGCTTCAGTCTATAACAGGCGTGGGGCTCGTCTTCGAGGTCTTTAATCAGACCAAGCTTGACCAGTTGCCCGGCGACTTGGCAATTGGGCATGTCAGGTACTCCACTGCAGGCTTCTCCATGTTAAAAAATGTCCAGCCTTTTGTTGCAGGGTACAGGTTTGACTTAGTTGGGGTTGCCCACAACGGCAATTTGGTAAATTACCGCTCCCTTCGAGCTAAGCTCGAAGACAACAGCTCCATTTTCAACACCAGCTCTGACACAGAGGTTGTTCTTCACCTCATAGCAATTTCTAAGCATAGACCTTTTATTTTGAGAATTGTTGATGTGTGCGAGCAGATTGAGGGGGCTTATTCTATGGTTTTGGTGACGAAAGATAAGCTTGTAGCGGTTCGGGACCCGCACGGGTTTCGGCCATTGGTAATGGGTAGGAGGAGCAATGGCTCTGTTGTGTTTGCTTCTGAAACTTGTGCTCTTGATTTGATTGAAGCTACATATGAGAGAGAGGTGTTTCCTGGGGAGGTTGTGGTGGTTGATAAAGAAGGGGTTCATATTGAGAAAACTGAAGGAACTTTTCTCATTGATTATTTTGGATAACATTACAGAGTGTATATATACAACTAACCATAGTTAAAACTAAAGTTACCAAACTAAAGAAATTATTACAGTAGTAACTTTAAGTAACTCTAAGTAACAATTTACTCTTTAACATTTTTATATACTCTATTGTTCTCTTTATTCTCTTCACACCCCCTCAAGCTAAACGGAGAAGATTGAAGTGAAAGCTTGGATCGGAGATCAAGAAACCGTTGACGAGGAAGAGATTTAGTATGAATATCAGCAAGCTGATCTTGGCTGCAGACAAACTGAACAGTGAGAAGTTTAGCAAGAACAAGCTCCCGAATATAGTGATAATCGATTTCAACATGCTTTGTCCGAGCATGGAAAACCGGATTGGAAGCTAAAGCAATCGCTGAGATGTTATCACACCAAATCTGAGGCAAAATAGGCAACTGAAAACCAATATCAACAAACAATTGACAGATCCAAGTGATTTCAGTAGTGGTGTGAGCTAAGGATCTGTATTCAGCCTCTGTGGAGGACCGAGCAACAGTATGTTGCTTCTTAGCACTCCAGCTAATGAGGGAAGGACCAAGAAAGATACAGAACCCTCCAGTAGACTGTCTGTCCCAAGAACAGCCAGCCCAATCCGCATCCGAATAAGCCTGAAGTGTGAGAGAAGAGGAAACTTTGGGGAACCACAAACCAAGACCAAAAGAACCTTTGAGATACCGCAAGATACGTTTAACAGCTTGTAAATGAGAAACCCGTGGAGAATGCATAAACTGACAAACAAGGTTCACAGCAAATGAAAGATCTGGCTTGGTCCATGTAAGATACTGAAGAGCACCAACAATGGTGCGATATTCAGTGGGATCGTCAAGTAAAGGGCCAGTATGATCAAGTTTGGCAGATCCGAGAGGAGTAAGACAAGACTTGGCACCATCCATGTGAGTGCGTTTGAGCAAGTCTAACACATATTTAGACTGATAAATGAATGCCCCTGCAGAAGAACGCAAGACCTCTAAACCGAGAAAATAATGGAGATCACCGAGATCTTTGACAAGAAACTGAGCAGTTAACTGAGAGATAACATTGTTACAGGCAAGAGGAGAGGGGCCAGTCACAATTATATCATCCACATAGACAATAACAAGGACTAAATTTGGTTGGCAAAGAACAAAGAGACTATGATCAGATTGAGAAGCATGAAAACCAATAGAGAATAAAGCATATTGAAGCTTTTCAAACCACGCCCGAGGAGCTTGACGTAAACCATACAGAGATTTCTTTAAATGACAAACATGGTGAGGGTGATCGGGATCAATAAAACTCGATGGTTGAGCCATGAAGACATCCTCTTTCAAAGTGCCATGCAAGAACGCATTACTCACATCCAATTGATGCAAAAACCAATTAGATTGAACGGCCAAAGTGAGTAAGATTCGGATAGTAACAGGTTTACCCACAGGACAGAAAGTGTCACTGAAATTAATGCCTTCTCACTGATTATACCCTTTGGCCACCAATCGGGCCTTGTAACGATCCACAGAACCATCAGGGTTTCGTTTAATCCGAAAAACCCACTTACAGCTAACCAAATTGTGAGAAAGAGAATGAGGAACAAGATCCCAAGTGCCAGTTTGTTGCAGAGCATTAAATTCAGATTGCATTGCTGCCCTCCAATGGGGATATTTCGAGGCTTGAATATAGGTGGAAGGAACATATTCAGTATCTAAGTGGGAAGGTAAGGGATGTTTAATGGCTGTGTAGGCTTTAGGTTTAAAAATACCGGATTTGGATCGAGTTTTCATAGGATGAACAGAAGGATGGGCATGGGATGGTGGGGCAGGTAAATGAGATGCAGGTTGAGTAAATGGAATAGGAGGGGGGAAAAAGATGGGGCAGGTTGAGTAGGAGGACATGGGGAAGAACTAGATGGTGTAGATGATGGGGAGGCATGCTGAGGAAATGGTGGAGAAGGTTGAGAGAGAGGACATGAGGATGAGACAGTAGAAAATAGGTGAGGACAATCAAGGGAAAATGGAAAGGAAGTACTAGGAGAAAGAGGGGAAGGAGAAGGAAGTGTGTGAAAAGGAAAAGATGTCTCATCAAAGTACACATGTCGAGAAATGTAGACCCGATTTATGGTTGGATCTAAACATCTGTATCCTTTATAAACCAAACTATAGCCCAGAAAAACACATGGTTTACTTTTGGCATCTAATTTGGATGTAACATAAGGTTTCAACCAAGGATAGCAACTGCAACCAAACACCCGTAGCTGACTATAATCTGGAGACTTGTGAAAGAACTGTTCCCATGGAGATGTTTTAGAAGGAGGAGGCAACCGATTAATAACATAAGTAGCTGTGAGAAAGGCTTCAACCCAAAATCGATGAGGCACTTTAGAGGCGATCAATAATGTGCGAGCAGTTTCAACCACATGCCGGTGCTTCCGTTCAGCACAACCATTTTGTTGTGGAGTGTGGGGACAACTGAGATGCTGTTGAATACCACAAGAAGCAAGATGCCTTTGAAAAGAAGAACTAAGAAACTCACCCCCTGAGTCCGTGCGTAAAGTACCAATTTTGAAGCCAGAGACATTTTCAACCAAAGCTTGAAATTGAACAAAAGTAACAAACACATCCGATTTATACTTGAGAGGATACAACCAAGTATACTTGGTGAAGTCATCAACAAAAAGAACATAGAATTTGTAGCCACTAACAGACAGCAATGGTGCAGGGCCCCAAACATCAGCATGAACAAGTTCCAATGGTCGAGAGGTTACATTAACCGAAGCATGAAATGGCAACCTTGCACACTTGCCCAAGATACAATGAGAACAAAAAAACTGATCAACAGAAGTAGTAATAGGCAAAGAAGACTGAGAAATAACAGAACAAAATGTCTTGAACGTTGGATGACCCAAGCGTTGATGCCAAATGTGAGGTGATGTCCGTATGGCAGTAGCGGCATGAGACCTTCTGGATAGAAGAGGAAATGCATGAAATGGATAGAGAACGTGACGAACAGGGCCTCTAAAAAGCATCTTCCCCGTAGTAAGATCATTGACATTAAAGTCAAAAGGATTCAGAGTCACAGAACACCAATTATCCACAGAAAACAGATTATGTTGTAATTCAGGAACATGTAAAACATTCTGTAATTGAAACGTAGCAAAATGAGTGTGAATTAAAGAAGAACCAGAGTGATGGATTTACAAACCTTGGCCATCACTAATATAAACCTTGTCAGAACCATGATAGGGTTGGGGATTCTGCAAATTCTGAATGTTATTAGTCATGTGTGAACTGGCGCCAGAGTCAAGGAGCCATGGAGTAGATGAAGAACTAGGTGGAGTGGTGTACATAGCAAGCTTAGCAGGAGGAACGTGACCATGAAAATTAGGGTTCATACGATGATGACAATCAATGGCTTGGTGACCTGGTTCATCGCAGATCTGATAAGGAGAAGGCTTGAAATGATTGAAGAAGCAATTTCCACCACGAAATCCTCCACGATTAAAGCGATTCCGATTGTTGTTACCAAAATTGCACGAATTATGATTTGTGTTGGTGTAAGGACGCTGATCATGATTTTGGGGATGAATAGTGTAGGCTTGAGGTTGAGGAGGAATCGGCGGTGTAGGAAGTAAAGGAGCAGTGTTGGAGGAGGCTTGAAAGGCCTGAAAAGGTTCAGTAGAAGAACCTTTTGCATGCTGCTTTCTTGCAAGTGCCATTTCTTTGCTAAGCAAGAAACCATGAAGATCATCAACAGAGGTATCAGCAAAGTGGAATTGCACAGAATCAACAAAGGAATCATAATCATCAGGAAATCCATTGAGAATTATCAGAAGCAGATCAGGATCATCAACAGGTGCGCCAGCAGCCGCAAGAGCATCGGTGATTTCCTTGATACGTTGGAGGTACTCAGAGATAGAAGAATTGCCTTTTGTCATCGATTGAAGAGTAGATTGGAGTTGATGAATGTGGGAGCGCGAGACACCTCCAAAGCGCCGTTCAAGATTCTGCCATAATTCCCGAGCAAATTGAACACCGACGGTGAAAGGAATCAAATCCTCAGAAAGTGTAGAGTTGATCCATATGATAACATTCTAATCTGTTTCATACCAGGACTCGAAGACAGGATTAGGAACCAAATTTCCTGAAGAATCACAGATAAATCGAGGCGGTGCAGGTTCAGATCCATCAACAAATCCAGCAAGCTTGTATCGGCGAAAGATCGGATCAAAAAGAGATTTCCAGACGAGATAATTGTGGCGTTTCAGCTTCGTTTGGACCATGCTTCTGATATTCTGGATTGTGATGTTGTTAATCAAGACCTGAGGAGAAGAAAAAGGTGGAATAACATCCTGAGGAGAAGAAGAATGAGGTTGCACATGCACCGGAGAAGAATTAGAAGAAGTAGCCGCCATGGATACGCAAGATCAGAGAAGAAAAGAGCGGAAGAAAGCTGTTTGGGTGATGAGAAAATAGCTAAAAAGATCTATTTGGATGGTGAGAAAAGATCTAGAGGATCGAAGTCGGTAGACAACTGGCGGAGGATACCATATTGAGAAAACTGAAGGAACTTTTCTCATTGATTATTTTGGATAACATTACAGAGTGTATATATACAACTAACCATAGTTAAAACTAAACTTACCAAACTAAAGAAATTATTACAGTAGTAACTTTAAGTAACTCTAAGTAACAGTTTACTCTTTAACATTTTTATATACTCTATTGTTCTCTTTATTCTCTTCAGTTCAATCACTTTGCCTAATGTCTCATCCTCAGCCAAAGCAATGTATCTTTGAGCACATTTACTTTGCCCTTCCGAATTCTGTGGTTTTCGGTCGTTCAGTGTATGAGTCCCGACGGGCATTTGGTGAGATACTTGCCACTGAGGCGCCGGTTGATTGTGATGTTGTGATAGCAGTGCCTGATTCTGGGGTGGTAGCTGCACTTGGTTATGCGGCTAAAGCTGGTGTGGCTTTTCAGCAGGGTTTGATTAGGTCTCACTATGTCGGGAGGACCTTCATTGAGCCATCACAGAAGATTAGGGACTTTGGTGTGAAGCTCAAGTTGTCCCCAGTTCGTGCGGTGTTGGAGGGGAAGAGGGTTGTGGTTGTGGACGACTCCATTGTAAGAGGAACCACGTCTTCGAAAATTGTTAGGTTGTTGAAGGAGGCTGGTGCAAAGGAAGTTCATATGAGGATTGCAAGCCCGCCGATTATTGGTTCTTGTTATTATGGAGTGGACACACCAAGCTCTGAGGAGTTGATTTCAAATAGGATGAGTATTGAGGAAATTAGGGGGTTTATTGGATCGGATTCACTTGCTTTTCTGCCAATTGGTAAATTGGAGAAAATGTTGGGCAGTCAGTCTCCCAACTTTTGTTATGCTTGCTTCTCTGGAAAATACCCTGTGGAGCCTAGCGAGCTTAAAGTGAAACGAGTGGGTGATTCCTTGGATGATGGGTTAGTTGGTAGTTTTGAGAACATCGATGGTGGCTGGGTTCAAGCGAATCAGAGCCCGAAAGAGGCGAAGGAAAAGGAATTTGAGAGCAGTATTATCTAATAACATTGCTTGCGACTCCTCCAGTTTACGGTGGATGCTTTTTGTGATCAAAGGAGCAGAACAGGGTATACTTTGCTGGGACTGACTGCTGTCTGCAAATGATTGAAATTATGGGTTAAGCTTCCTTGAATTTCGGGTTACAAAATGCAAGACTAAGTACACGGTCTGGTTGGTTCCTTTTCAATTTTGCATCTGATAAATTGAAATTATCTTTTCTTGATGCTACGCCATTTGGTTAAATTCTTATACAAGCTTAAATGTTCTGAATTCAGCAGCTCTAACATTACCAGTTTCTTGTTTCTTGTTAGCATCTCACTAGCTCGAGCGTTTGTTGTATATTATCTTTTGTGCGTTTATTAGCTGCTTGTTCGATTTACTCATGCAAGGCTGACTACTGCTCTTCACCGCAATGTCTGTTTGATTGTCGTTTCAAATTTCATTATCGAAAACATCACGATGCTTGACAAAATTCAGAAAGCTAATGGATTGGTTATTATTTTTTGACCCTGTTGTTGAGATTAAATTCAGAGCACGAAAAGTTATGACCGGGTTAGTTGAGTCTGATCATGATTGTTAGTATTCTGCATTCGTTTCCCCTTGTATGAAATCTGTCTTACCAAGATTCATCGTTCGAACCATATTTTCTGTTTTATATGAGTTGCTTCGCGTAACCCTTTCTTTAAAATGTCTTACAATCTATGATCTGTATGGAGTGATGTAGTACCCCTAGTTTATCTTCTTGAGCGTTTATAACTTGTGTGAACTTGTAAGAAATGGGCATGTATTTTGTTTGGATAATGGTGCTTCAGGAAGATTCACAATATCATATGTTATTGAACTTTGATGAAATCAAGGTGATTATTTTAGCATGATATTCACGAAGCATACATGCCAAGTGAGAAATTAAAAGGAAAACCTCTCTTCTTTTCCAAGTTTGAGTAGTCATACACAAGGCAGAGCTTTAGTTCGCTCTTTAAGGGGGCGTTTGTTTCACCGGACTGTCTCAGACTACACTAGTTGCAAGGACTAAGCTGGACTGTCTTAGACTAGACTGGCTTAGACTTAGTTGCAAGGATAATTCACAAACTATACTATTATATTATTTAATACATATTATAATTTTTTTTTCTTATTGATTTAATATTTTTCTTTTTTTCTTTTCTTAAAAACTCTACTCTCTCTGGAAACTTCTCACTTCTCCTCATTGGCTTTGTCCCAATCTCTCCTTATCTCCCTCTTTCTCCCTCTTTGTCTCTATATCTGTCTTCGTCCCCAAACTTGTTTTCTCCATCAAAATTGTTTGCAGAGATGACTGGAGAAAAGGATTGCCATTGCAAGTCTACAACAATGTTTCGTAACTATGTTACTGTGTTGTCAATCATTTTACAAATTCAATAGAAAGCTAGCAACGAAAGATGTTATATTTCTCTATTCAATTAGCCAGATTCGAAGTGAAAAATTTATGCCAAGCTATTAGAACTTCGTTCATATGTGCGATATGGCAGTAGTTAAAAAAAAAAAATTTCGTTCAATTTTGGTGGTTGGAGTTTGAGATTAGGCGGTGGGTGTGTCCACGCGGTTGTGAACTGTAGTTGTCCCCTTGGCTCGGGCCACGGAAGAGCAAGCGTCGCCGACTGCATGGCCACGGTGACAGTGCCGTAGAAGAAAGAATGCAAAGCCCAGGGAATGGAAGTCGAGATTTAGCAAGGGGAAGCTCGAGTCTTGCTGTCGGCCTCGTCTTCATTTTAGTCCTGCTTAATACAATGCAAAAGCTCGGGACTTGTTAATGAGGTTTAGCGAAGCGGAGACCGTCTCCTAGTCGAGGCGAGTCTCATTTACTTTAGTCCAAGACCTTACCAAACGTAGGATTATAATTCTACTTAAACTAGTGCAAGCCAGTCCCACTAAAGGAGGTGTAATAAATGCCCCATAATACTCGAACGTGGCTTTAGGAAACTCATGCAAATAAGGTCCATTTTCAAGATTCTTGGCTGCGGCACACGGCCTGGAGCTACGACGTTGCACCAAGCTGCATGTCGAGTCGTGCATGGCTGACATGAAGTCAAGTTCATGTCGAGCCGTGCTCTACTGAGCCAAGCAGAGCTTGAAGCTCGGTACATTATTACGTGAATTTCAATCTTTTCTTGCTTGCACTACCTACTCTTGCTTAGTCTCCGTCTATTGAATTAATTTAGTGATCAATAGTTCATTAATTCAACAAAAAAACAAATTTGAGACTTGCATTCGTCCAATGTACCAACGATACCATCAGTTAAACTTAATTCATTGTTGACATTTTGTTTGAGTACTTAAACACTCAAGGTGGACTGTTTAAATACTGTCCTATTTGAGTTATATTACTTAAAGGGTACAGATTCTCCCTTTCCTATTATAAATCAAGGCATAATAGGGCGATATAATACACATTTCAAAATTCACCAACTCCTCTCTCTTTGCCACTGCCCCTTTTCTATCTCTTTATAATTGTTCAGTTGAATAGGCTTCAACATTATTATTTTTAATGGAATTTCTTTGGATAGAAAAATATATATACATACTTGGAAAATAAACCTCATATGTAAACAATAATCAATCTACTATATATAAACATAATGCGAAATTTTTAACCACATAAATATAAAGAAAAACAATTTTGAAAAGTTTTGTACAATAATAGAATTTCTTTCGATAGAAATATATATACATATACATGAAAAGTGGTCATCAGATATAATATATCAACTATATAAACATGATGCAAAAAAATTTACTATATAAAAGTAAATCAAAACAATTTTGAATAGTTTTCAACATGTTTAATGGAATTTCTTTGGATAGAAAAAAATATATACATACTTGGAAAATAAACAATAATCAATCTACTGTATATAAACATGATGCAAAAATTGTAACCACATAATTATAAAGAAAAATAATTTTGAAAAGTTTTGTACAATAATAGAATTTCTTTCGATAGAAATATATATACATATATGTGACATCCCGTTCCGAATTTTCTATACGCTCGATGTGAAATGACGAAATTGCCCTTGACTTCGCGCGAACGGGTACGTTTTGGGCACGAATTTGGGCTTTGGGTGTCCTAAATACTAAGCCCAAAAATTTGGGCTGATAAGTATACACGTGTGCCTGCACATGCACACGCCCACGTACACAACCCCACTTTTTCATCCTTTCTTCCTTATCTCTCTCTCTTTCTCAAACTCTCTCTCACTTTCTCTCTCGACTCTCATGTACGGACGAACACACAAAACCACCTCGAACTCGATCGAAGCCTAAGGTAAGCCTAACCTTACTCTCTGATACTCCCTGAACTTATATGTATAAGTTGTAGGCTGGGAAACCCTCGGAATCATCTCAAACCCGTGACTTAAACTCGAGGCACTATTCATCAATTTTGTTTTGGTTGTGTTTTAGGTGAAAACAAGATCACCAATGATCTTAGAACTGTCCCACAAACCTCGGAGTACCTCGGTTGCAAGTTTTGGACGTCGGGATCACTAGTTTCGAGGTTGGCCGAATTTGGAAGGATTCCCCGAGGAATTTCTAGTCGTTTTTCAAGGTATTTGAGATTATAGGAATGTTCTACATTAAATTTAGAGCATGTAGGAAGAAAAACGAGTGAAAAAGGTTGAAAAACGAACGAGATATGCAAGTTTGAAGTTTGGCCGGAATCCGGTCACCGGCGCCGGTGACGGTCGCCGGAAAAAAACCAGTCCGGCCGGCGACCTGAGGTAGGGGGTGACGGAATATTCCGTCAAAGTTGACGGAATATTCTGACGCCGTTAGAAGTTAACGGAATATTCCTGACACCGTTAGGGCGTGCGCAGCACGTGGCCGGCGCGTCTGGCCGTGCCTGGGCCAGCGCGTGGGGGCGCGTGCGGTGTCCAAAAATTATTTTAAAAATATCACGACGATCGTGATGTCGTGTAGGTCGCGTTGGTATATTCAAATACCAAAATTGACCTTCGTATGAAAAGTTATTTACGTAGTTCGTTTATGTGCTGTTAATGACGGTTTTGCGATTAATTCACGTATAGGTGAGACGTATCCAGCGGACGAGCGCAGTCATTCTAGGCTCGGGGGATACGACCCGTCGACCTATCAGTGAGTGGGCTTTTGTTTTCAGTATATATATATATATATATATATATATATATATATATATATATATATATATATATATATATATATATATATATATATATATATATATATATATATATATATGACGTTTTTCCCAGAAACGTAAATTGATTGATTTACGAATTGATTGGATTGGATAATTAGATTACCATGTCGTATGCCTACTATAGTGTATAAATATGATTATGATTGCATTTATTATGCACTGACGCCGAGGACGGCCAGATAAGTCAGGTAAGTACTGTGATAGTGTTTGAGATGACGATAGATTGTGATTTAGCTAATCACCTACACCTTGGGTGTTCGTGCTCCGCCAGAGTAGGGCCTAGCCTTCACGTGATCATTCACCTCACGCACCGTACGCTCACCTTGGATCCAAGGCAGGTGCCTAGCTTGTCGTACAGACCACAATAGGTGGTTCCGACTCGTTGGTGACCCGCGATTCGTCGCACAGCCTTCACGTGATCGTAGCACAGAGCGTAATATTATACACCTAGCCTGTCGTACAGACCAGTATAGGTGGTTCCGACTCGTGTGCAGGATAATGATTATTGATAGGGATTGAGTATGTTTGATGAGCTATAGATTCAGCCGTATAGGTCATTAGATGTGACTCCGGCTGATAGGATACTAGAGACACCCTAGTTTTATATTACTTACCTGATGATGATAATGATTTCTGAGTTGGTATATCGACGTGGCCTATTACTACGTTTTGATAACGAGATTTGATGTTAAGACGAGTTTTCGTATATAACTTTATATACGTGCTATTTTCTGGGAAAATTATACTGATTTACAGCGAGGGGTTATTTATGGATTTATGAAATGGTTTTGGAAAACTTTGTTTTTGCCCACTCACCTTTTATGTTTTGCGCCCCTCCAGGTACTAGGTAGCAACGTCGTGGACGGTTAGCGAGGCACCAAGGCAGTTCTGACAGACCACCACTTATGTAGGATTTTCTTTCGTAGTTGTAATGTTTGTTTAAACTTGACTGCACCTAGGATCGGCTCTGTATCATATGTATATTATCAACTTAACTTTCACTGCTGTACTTTATGCCAAATTTGCTTCCGCTGACGTCTTTGGCTACGTCACTCACACGTGACGGCCAGCACGCCTCGGTTTCCGAATCGGGGTGTGTCAGTTTGGTATCAGAGCCTAGGTCTTGGTAGTCCTGTGCAGTTGTGAATATTCTAAATATTTTGGTGCTTTCTGTCAGAACGATGCCGCCTCGACGAGAGCCACGTCCATCTGTTGATCCTAGCTTTCCCGACCTTTCTCAGTTGGGAGATGCTATTGCTCATGCTATTCAGTCTATCCTTCGTCCTTCCCATAGGACCCCTCTTGAGAGTGCGCATAATTTGAGGTTACCGAGATATGAGGGTGACGAGGGGCACAAAGGTGCCGAGCGCTGGTTTCTGCAGATAGAGCGGACTTTCAGAGTATTGCACAGTCAGGGTAATCTAGCTGCGGGGACTTGGGTTGAGACTGCTACTTGGTTCATAGGAAAGGAACCTGCCACCTGGTGGGAACAGTTGGCTGAGAGGATGCCACCAGAAGAGGCCAAGGACTGGGAGGTGTTCAGACAGCTATTTTACCAGCGATTTATCCCAGACGCCTATCTTGACCGCAAGAAACAAGAATTCACGAGTCTAAAGCAGAAAAAGATGTCAGCGAACGAGTACTACAGGAAGTTCACTGATCTTTCTCGCTACCACCCTGAGATTGCTAGGAATCAGGCCGAGATGCTTCGGAGATTTAAGCTGGGCACTCGAAAGAAATGGCGCACGATGGCGACTACGAGGCACTGTGAGACCTATCATGACTTCTACGCAGTTTTGGTGCAGATAGAAGATTCAGAGAATCTACCGAGTGATAGCGACAACGAGGAAGGGAAAGAGGAACCGAGGAGAGACGACAAAGGTAAAGGAGTGGCATCACAGTGGCCTCGGAGGACCCAGAGTTTCAAGAGAAGTGGTGTTAGCTCGAGTTCTTCTTCGAGTGGGGGTGTGAGTTCCCCGGGTCAGAGGAGATGGGGTGGATTCGCCGGGGGTCAGCGTTTCCAGAGGCAGCGAGATGCTGGTGGTCCTTATGCACCATTCTATCGGAGGTGCAATAGTCGGCATTATGGCGAGTGCAGGCAGGGCGCTCGTGGATGCTTTACATGTGGACAGCAGGGTCATCGCGCAGTGAATTGCCCGCAGAATCAGCCGAGACCTCCACTACCTGTGTTACCACATCCAGTTCCTATTCAGCAGGTCCCACCTCCTGGTGCATATGGTCAGCCGAGTCGTGGTAGTACCTATCATTATCAGGGTAACGTTACCCCTTATACTCCTGCACTGTATCCATATCCTCCGGATCCGTACCATTCAGGCGGTTATCAGAGTAGCTATTCTCCGTATCCTGGAGGGTCTACCCCGTATCCTCCTTATCCTGCCAGCGGACCGCAGTGGTATTCGGGAGTCCAACCACAGCAAGGAGAGGCTACTTCTAGCAGCGCATGATCATCTAGACAGCCTAATCGTGCGGGATCCAGTCGTGGTGTGCCTGGACGAGCTGGTCAAGCGAGTAGAGGTCGTGGTGGGCGACAGCAGCCTCAGGGCCGTATTCATAATCTCACAGCGCAAGACGCCCAGAATAACCCGGATCTGATAACGGGTAAGTTAAATGTACTTGGTCATTTCGCTAGAGTGTTGATAGATTGTGGTGCTACTCATTCGGTCATTTCTTACTCATTTGCCCAATTGACTCAACTTGAGTCTGCACCCCTCGTATTTGAGTTAGAGGTGTCGATGCCTAGGGGAGAGACATGTCTGGTCAGTTGGATGTATCCAGGGTGCCCCGTGTTGATTGAGGATGTGATGATGCCTGCTAATCTTATTCCGTTGGATATTGTCGAGTTTGATGTGATCTTGGGCACGGATTGGCTATATTACAATTGAGCCAACATAGATTGTTATGAGAAGAAAGTTACGTTTCATCGGTCGGGGTTACCTGTGGTCACATTCACTGGCGAACGTAGTAATGTTAGGCACGGCATCATTTCAGCCGTGCGAGCTAAGAAATTGTTGCAGAAGGGTTGTCAGGGGTATCTGGCCCACGTGATATTGAACGATAGTGCTCCTGTCAGTCTAGAGGATGTGAAGGTGGTCAGGCAATTTCCCGACGTATTTCCTGACGATTTGCCAGGCTTGCCACCGGATCGAGATGTGGAGTTCTCTATCGACTTATTGCCAGGTACGGACCCTATATCTCTGACTCCCTATCGAATGGCTCCTGCTGAGTTGCGAGAGTTGAAAATTCAGTTACAAGAGCTGTTAGACCAAGGTTTTATACAGCCGAGTATTTCACCTTGGGGAGCTCCAGTATTGTTCATACGTAAGAAGGATGGTACTCTACGGCTGTGTATCGATTATCGACAGCTGAATCGGGTAACGATTAAAAACCGTTACCCATTACCTCGTATTGACGATTTGTTCGATCAGCTGTGAGGAACTTGTGTATTTTCGAAGATCGACCTACGATCTGGCTACCACCAGTTGAAGATTAAGAGCGAGGATGTTCCAAAGACGGCGTTCCGAACCAGATATGGTCATTACGAGTTCTTAGTCATGCCATTCGGTTTGACTAACGCCCCAGCTGCTTTTATGGATTTGATGAACCGGGTATTTCAGCCGTATTTGGATCGGTTCGTCATTGTATTTATCGATGACATTCTGGTGTACTCTAAATCGAAGTCAGATCACATGCGGCACCTTTCATTAGTGCTGAAGAAGCTGAGGGAGCATCGATTATACGCTAAGTTCAGTAAATGTCAATTCTGGTTAGACCAAGTGGCATTTTTGGGGCACGTTATTTCAGCACAGGGTATTCAGGTGGATTCCCAGAAGATAGCAGCGGTGAAGAATTGGGAACAGCCACGAACTGTTTCTGAGGTACGGAGTTTCCTCGGATTAGCAGGTTACTATCGACGGTTCGTGCAGGATTTCTCAGTGATTGCGTTACCTCTCACGAAGTTAACCAGGAAGGATGTTCGATTTGAGTGGGATGATAGCTGCGAACGGAGCTTTCAGCAGTTAAAACATTGTCTTACTCATGCTCCGGTGCTAGCACTTCCGGACGATAGTGGTAACTTCGAAATCTATAGTGACGCATCATTGAATGGCTTGGGTTGCGTGTTGATGCAACATGGTAGGGTGATCGCCTATGCATCGAGGCAGTTGAAATCGCACGAGATGAACTATCCTACTCATGATCTTGAGTTGGCGGCAATTGTATTTCCGTTGAAGATCTGGAGACATTACCTCTACGGTGAGAAGTATAGGATCTTTACAGACCACAAGAGCCTCCAGTACTTATTCACCCAGAGAGATCTGAACCTTCGTCAGCGAAGGTGGATGGAGTTGCTGAGTGATTACGATTGCACGATCGAGTACCATCCGGGTCGTGCAAACGTAGTAGCTGACGCACTTAGCCGGAAGTCACAGGGTAGAGTGGATGCTATATACTCGAGCCGTGCTCCGTTGTTGGCCGAGTTGAGGTCGACCGGAGTAGGATTGGAGATTGGTTGTTCAGAGGCAGAGAATCGAGGGAAAGCATTACTTGCTCACTTCCAAGTCAGACCGATTCTGATTGACCGCATTCTCGAGGTTCAGTTGAATGACGCGGAGACTCAGGAGTTGATTCGATTGAGAGGTGAAGGTAAAAAGACAGATCTACGGATTCGAGAAACCGACGGTATGCTTATGTAAGGAAACAGAATGTACGTACCAAACAACGCAGTTTTAAAGAGGGCTATTCTCGATGAGGCACACGTATCAGCTTATGCGATGCATCCGGGCAATACCAAGATGTATCATACCATTCGACCATTCTACTATTGGCCTGGTATGAAGAGGGAGATCGCCGAGTACGTGAGCAGATGTCTTGTTTTCCAGCAGGTTAAAGCCGAGAGGAAGAAACCGTTCGGACGAATGTAACCGCTTCCCGTTCCTCAGTGGAAATGGGAGAACATCACCATGGATTTCGTCTATAAGTTACCCCGTACACTGAATGGTTACGACGGTGTTTGGGTAATAGTTGATCGGCTTACAAAATCTGCACACTTCATCCCGGTTCGAGAGAAGTTTTCTCTACAACGATTAGCTGAGCTTTTCGTATCGAAAATAGTCAAGTATCATGGCGTGCCAGTCAGCATTATCTCAGATCGAGATCCGAGATTCACATCCAAGTTCTGGACGGCATTCCAGGAAGCCCTCGGCACGAGGCTACTGTATAGTACGGCTTACCATCCACAGACGGACGGGCAGTCCGAGAGGACCATTCAGACGCTTGAGGATATGTTACGATCTTCCGTACTACAGTTTGGTGATGCATGGCATCTACGCTTGGACCTGATGGAGTTCGCGTACAACAATAGTTATCATTCGAGCATCGGAATGTCACCATTCGAAGCGTTGTACGGTCGAGCTTGTCGTACGCCCCTATGTTGGTCGGAAGTCGGCGAGAGGGTACTTGAGGGCCCAGAGATAGTTGACGAGACGACTCAGAATATCCAGGTAATCAAGTCTAACCTGAAAGTGGCCCAGGATCATCAGAAGAGCTTAGCCGATAGACATGCCACAGATCGGGTCTACGAGGTAGGCGATTGGGTGTTTCTGAAGTTGTCGCCGTGGAAAGGAGTTGTACGGTTCGGTAAGAAGGGGAAGTTGAGTCCCAGGTATATCGGACCATACCTAATCACCGAGCGGATAGGTGAAGTGGCGTACAGACTCGAGTTACCTCCAGAGCTATCCAGAGTACATAACGTGTTCCACGTTTCGATGCTACGTCATTACGTTGCTGATCCGTCTCACGTTCTACCTCCGCAGCAGTTAGAAGTTAGTCCTGATCTGACGTACGAGGAGGAGCCGGTGACTATCCTAGACTGGAAGGATAAGGTTCTACGGAACAAGACGGTTCGGTTAGTAAAGGTGTTGTGGCGAAACCATTCGGTTGAGGAAACTACTTGGGAGTTAGAGGAGCGGATGAGAGTTATGTATCCGCGTTTATTCTATAGTTTTTAGTGTTTTGCTTGTGTTATGTAAATTTCGGGGATGAAATTTTATTAAGGAGGGTAGGTTGTGACATCCCGTCTCGAATTTTCTATACGCTCGATGTGAAATGACGAAATTGCCCTTGACTTCGCGCGAACGGGTACGTTTTGGGCACGAATTTGGGCTTTGGGTGTCCTAAATACTAAGCCTAAAAATTTGGGCTGATAAGTATACACGTGTGCCTGCACATGCACACGCCCACGTACACAACCCCACTTTTTCATCCTTTCTTCCTTATCTCTCTCTCTTTCTCAAACTCTCTCTCACTTTCTCTCTCAACTCTCATGTACGGACGAACACACACAACCACCTCGAACTCGATCGAAGCCTAAGGTAAGCCTAACCTTACTCTCTGAGACTCCCTGAACTTATATGTATAAGTTGTAGGCTGGGAAACCCTCGGAATCATCTCAAACCCGTGACTTAAACTCGAGGCACTATTCATCAATTTTGTTTTGGTTGTGTTTTAGGTGAAAACAAGATCACCAATCATCTTAGAACTGTCCCACGAACCTCGGAGTACCTCGGTTGCAAGTTTTGGACGTCGGGATCACTAGTTTCGAGGTTGGCCGAATTTGGAAGGATTCCCCGAGGAATTTCTAGTCGTTTTTCAAGGTATTTGAGATTATAGGAATGTTCTACATTAAATTTAGAGCATGTAGGAAGAAAAATGAGTGAAAAAGGTTGAAAAACGAACGAGATATGCAAGTTTGAAGTTTGGCCGGAATCCGGTCGCCGGCCCTGGCGACGGTCACCGGAAAAAAACCAGTCCGGCCGGCGACCTGAGGTAGGGGGTGACGGAATATTCCGTCAAAGTTGACGGAATATTCTGATGCCGTTAACTGACGCCGTTAGAAGTTAACGGAATATTCCTGACGCCGTTAGGGCGTGCGCAGCACGTGGCGCGCGTGGCCGGCGCGTCTGGCCGTAACTGGGGCGGCGCGTGGGGGCGCGTGCGGTGTCCAAAAATTATTTTAAAAATAACACGACGATCGTGACGTCGTGTAGGTCGCGTTGGTATATTCAAATACCAAAATTGACCTTCGTATGAAAAGTTATTTACATAGTTCGTTTATGTGCTGTTAATGACGGTTTTGCGATTAATTCACGTATAGGTGAGACGTATCCAGCGGACGAGCGCAGTCATTCTAGGCTCGGGGGATACGACCCGTCGACCTATCAGTGAGTGGGCTTTTGTTTTCAGTATATATATATGACGTTTTTCCCAGAAATGTAAATTGATTGATTTACGAATTGATTGGATTGGATAATTAAATTACCATGTCGTATGCCTACTATAGTGTATAAATATGATTATGATTGGATTTATTATGCACTGACGCCGAGGACGGCCAGATAAGTCAGGTAAGTACTGTGATAGTGTTTGAGATGACGATAGATTGTGATTTAGCTAATCACCTACACCTCGGGTGTTCGTGCTCCGCCAGAGTAGGGCCTAGCCTTCACGTGATCGTTCACCTCACGCACCGTACGCTCACCTTGGATCCAAGGCAGGTGCCTAGCCTGTCGTACAGACCACAATAGGTGGTTCCGACTCGTTGGTGACCCGCGATTCGTCGCACAGCCTTCACGTGATCGTAGCACAGAGCGTAATATTATACACCTAGCCTGTCGTACAGACCACTATAGGTGGTTCCGACTCGTGTGCAGGATAGTGATTATTGATAGGGATTGAGTATGTTTGATGAGCTATAGATTCAGCTGTATAGGTCATTAGAGGTGACTCCGGCTGATAGGATACTAGGGACACCCTAGTTTTATATTACTTGCCTGATGATGATAATGATTTCTGAGTTGGTATATCGACGTGGCCTATTACTATGCTTTGATAACGAGATTTGATGTTAAGACGAGTTTTCGTATATAACTTTATATACGTGCTATTTTCTGGGAAAATTATACTGATTTACAGCGAGGGGTTATTTATGGATTTATGAAATGGTTTTGGAAAACTTTGTTTTTGCCCACTCACCTTTTATGTTTTGCGCCCCTCCAGGTACTAGGTAGCAACGTCGTGGACAGTTAGCGAGGCACCAAGGCAGTTTTGACAGACCACCACTTATGTAGGATTTTCTTTCGTAGTTGTAATGTTTGTTTAAACTTGACTGCACCTAGGATCGGCTCTGTATCATATGTATATTATCACCTTAACTTTCACTGCTGCACTTTATGCCAAATTTGCTTCCGCTGACGTCTTTGGCTACGTCACTCACACGTGACGGCCGGCACGCCTCGGTTTTAGGATCGGGGTGTGTCATATACATGAAAAGTGATTATCAGATATAATATAACTATATATAAACAGGATGCAAAATTTTTTATTTTATAAAAGTAAATCAAAACAATTTTGAATAGTTTTCAACCTGTTTAATGGAATTTCTTTAGATAGAAAAAAAAAATATACATACTTGGAAAATAAACCTAATATTTAAACAATAATCAATGTACTATATATAAACATGATGCGAACTTTTTAACCACATAAATATAAAGAAAACCAATTTTGAAAAGTTCTGTACAATAATAGAACTTCTTTCGATAGAAATATACATACATATACATGAAAAGTGGTCATCAGATATAATATATCAACTATATATAAAGATGATGCAAAAATTTTTACTATATAAAAGTAAATCAAAACAATTTTGAATAGTTTTCAACCTTTCTTAGTTTGGTTACCCATTCATAGTCGCCTTACCTATATATTTGTGTGCTACATACTCATGTTGTCAAACCATTACACAAACAAAGATATTAGCAGTATTTACCGCAGAGAGTTGTAGAGATGTCTAGGCTTTCTTTATTTCATTTCTTCTTACTTGTTCTTCTTGCCTCAGGTTTGTTTTCTTTTTCCTTTGTCACTGTTTTTCCAATTTTTTATTTGTTTGTCTTTGTGGTAAGAACTATCCGAAAGATTTTAGATTTTTACATCTTTAAAGTGTACGTGGACATACCACCTTTTCAATTTAAAATGAAAACGTAGAGTGGCAAAACACTGCTCTTTAAGTTGTTGTATCTTCATTTGAAGATCATCTCTACAAAAAAAATCATTTCAATCGAAGATTATATAGTTATTCAAATGTATAGAACAAACGATATGCAATTTGAATAATTTTTTTGTAGAATTGGTTTTCAAATGAATATTGATAAATTGAACGGTTCCAATAGTTGATTTTATTCAATCAAGATACGTTATTCGCAGAAGGTGAGACACGTGGAGGATGCAAGTATTATCCATTTTGTTTATTCACTTGTTGAAGTTGTAAATTTTGCAGTTGCGTTGAAGAAGGAAAATGTATGTGAAGTGTATGCCCAGAAGTTATGCACAACTCAATTGTATCCTAGTGGGTGTACATTAGATGATTGCAATGTCAAGTGTTTCAGTAAATACGGGCAAGAGAAAGTAGACGGATATGAATGCAAAGCCAAAGGTGATCCTAGTAAAGTTGGTTGTTATTGCACTTATAAGTGTTGAAGTCTCTTAAAAAGTAGACGGATGTAATAAGTTTTCTACGTCGATTTTCAATCAATAAATTTGGCAAAAGTCTCTATATAATGTTGTTTTTTTATTATTGTTATTATTATTTTTTATTTTATTGTTGTTGTTGTTTAGGTGATGATGGGAGTACGCCATAAATCAAATCAAGTACATGCATTCTCTATATTTACGGTAAAAAGTTAGTAAAATATATTAATCAACATATAGCGTAATAACAAATGAATAGTAGCTTTTGACAAAACAAGTAAAAACAATTGGTTGATTACTAAGCAACAAGATTGTTAATAATCATGCTTTTATAAGAAGAAAAATAATAGATAGTATGATCTCGATCACACCCAATTCCAATACGATCAAACAAGAAGCCTTTCCTTGCAATGGAAGACAACGTTTTATTCCAAACATGAAAATTATGAAAACTAAAGCCAGTGTTAGTGACTGCATGTGCCAAGAAACTTGCCCCCTGTAAATATGGTTCCATGAAATGGCTTTCAAATTAGTCGGCAACCAATTTTGTGGAACCTAATTTGCGCAACACCACAGATGATGGAGGCACTAATCCGAGCAACCTGCAAAACAAAGAACTACTGTGAACAGGTCTAAGGGGTGTGTGTGTGTGTGTGCGCGCGCGCACCTTTCAAATGCTCTCTGACAATCAAGTTAGTAAGCAGTTTTAGACTTAAGCAGTGAGCAGGAAAAGTAAAGTATAGAGATCGCATTACTAAAGACAAACCCTAGATGGATGTATTTGAACTATTGGGAGAGAGACCTTTGCAAGATAAAATCCTCATTCTAAGCTTGGAGAATCCTAGAGGATATGTGGAAGTAGATATTGCACCCTCTTAAGAATTATGATTACTTGCGGCGCACGCCAATTCTTAGATTGTAAGGAAACCAAAGACTTATGAGAAATCTAATTGTATCCATATCTGGATCGGATCTCATGTCTTACGGAACAAGCATGGTCATTCCAGCAGAGTTGCCCGGACTTCGCCTATTGTCCCAGAACAAGGTGATGGTGGCACAGTTGATCCGTCTGATCCAGCTCCGCTTGGAGTTGTCGAGTCCATGATCAGACTTCAAAGGTATCAGTATTCTGCTCAGCCTTACTCCGACCCTCAAAAATAATGGTCTCATAATTGCCCTTGACTATGTAACTGAAAAGGCAACCTATTCTTCTTGAGCATGGATAGTTATCCAAAGACAATACATTTCATAGTAAGCTGAAATACATACCGTTTAGTCTTCTTTCTTCGCTTGGTGATCTGCTGCATCGTGGCTTTTTAGATTCAGAAGTGTGAACTCGAGTAGCGTTCTATGAAGCCTTTCATGATTATGCGTATCGCATGGACACTTTTGGCAAGAGGTGGCCATTCAAATTTTCAAGTAACTTCTATCTCTGTGTCCACCAATCTCGAGACAAAGACCCTTTGAATTCAATTGTAAGATTGCCTGGTACTGCCTTTAAATAGCCTCTTCACTGTTGGGTCTCCCCGAACTTCCGCATTTTTTATTGTGCATCATGGAGTCTCATCGCTTTTGCTTCATGATCCTCTTTTCAAATCTTGTTTCCTTTCTAAAGCTTTGATAACAAAAAATTTCAAACTGAAAACTTGCTTTCATCACATTAATCTTTGTCAAGCCAGGTCAAATAAGCCTGAATTAAGCTATAAACCATAAGGACCTTTTTTGCTTCTTATGATGTGTTTTATAACATTCATCCCCATGGGGTATCCTTCTCATCGTTTCTGTGCACGGGTGCAATCTCAATGAAGCATTGAGATTCTTTAGAGGGTTCTTCATTGGAGCCTTAGTAGAATTTGCATGTCAGGGGTGATGGCTTTCTCCCCCCAAACAGTTGGTTTAGTCTTTCGTGCCCTTTCCTTGAGACTTTGATAATAAAAATGTGTTTGTATGAATGTTATCTTCTTTTGCATCCCTTGCTTCCTTATTTGTGGAATAAAATTGTAATCCGATTAATCTTTTCAAAGTAAATGAACTTTTAGAAAAAATGAGTAATGGAGTAGAATCTGAATAAGTTTGTGGGGTTTGGGCAGAGCTAAAAAATCCCCTTGGTAATATATATTCGGAAAAATACGACCTTCCAAACTTAGTATTCATAAAGGTTCTCATCGTGATAGTCGAGTACCACTTTACTCCAATACGAGGAATTAAACATTAAACCATGAAGAATCTTTTGCTCCACACTCATCACAATCCATTTATGGTACTGAGAACGAGAGACCTTTGAACTATACCTAAAATAACTTGTAGATATGAACCATTCTTCTCGACCTTGCCCCAGTTCTAGTGCCAAGCATTGTAATACTTGCAATGTGACGTTAAAGGAGGGTTTTTCCCTTAGTTTGAGTTTGGATTTCTGCCCATTGCCAGCAACCGGGCTGTTGGGCTATCCCAAATTTCATCCCAAGCCATTATGTGACAAGTTTTCTTCTAGCCACACCCAACTTCGTTGGTGTTCCCATGGCTAAACTTAAAATTGAGCTCTATTTTCTTCGTTGCTTGGCCAAAGCAATTCAAAACCAATATGATCTAAATGTCAATATTTTCTTGTTTCGGTGACTGACCATTGTTTGGCCCCGGTCTATTGAATTAATTTAGTGATCAGTAGTCCATTAATTCGACCAAAAAAAAAATGAGACTCGCATTTGCTTAATGTGTCAACGACACCACAACCTGAACTTACTTCATTGCTAACATTTTGTTTGAGAATTTACACACTCAAAGAGGAATGTCACAGTCTGAATTTAATTAGGAAAGTGAGTATAAATGCTATTTAAATTCAATATTATCTTTTAAATAGTGTCCTATTTTAGTTGTATTACTTAAAGGGTAAGGATTTTCCCTTCTCTACTATGAATAAAGACACAATAGAGTGAGATAATACACCCCTCAGAATTCACCAATTCCTCTCTCTTTGCCGCCGCCCCATTTCTCTCTATAATTCTTCAGTTGAATAGGCGTAACATTATTATGTTTAATGAAATGTCATTTGATAGAAAAAAAAACATATATACACCTGGAAAATGAACCTCATATGTAATCAATAATAAATCTACTGCATATAAACATGACGCCAAATTTTTAACCACAAAGAAGTTTGAAAAGTTTTGTACTATGTTTAATAGAATTTCTTTCGATAGAGAGAAATGTACACACATATATAAATGAAAGGTGGTTATCAGATATAATATCTCAACTACATATAAACATGATGCAAAAGTTTTAACCATATAAATATAAAGCAAAACAATTTTGAATAGGTTTCAACCCTTCTTAGTTTGGTTACCCATTTATAGTCGCCTTACCCATATATTTGTATGCTATAGACTCATGTTAACAAATCATTACACAGAGTAAACTATTAGTAGTATTTACCAGACAGAGTTGTAGAGATGTCTAGGTTTTCTTTATTTCATTTCTTCTTACTTGTTCTTCTTGCCTTCTTCATTTGAAGATTTTCTCTATAAAAAAATTTAAAAAAATAAAATAAAAATAAAAAAAAACTCATTTCAATTGAATATCATTTAGTCAATCAAATATATAGAACAAACAACGGTTTATGTACCAAGTAATACATTTAGTCAATCAATTGCTGAAGTTTTGTAATTTTGCAGTTGCCTCAAAGAAGGAAAATGTGCATAAAGTGTATGCGCAAAACTTATGCACAACTCAATTGCATCGTAGTGAGTGTACATTAGATGATTGTAGTGCCAAGTGTATTAGTAAATACGAGCAAGAGAATGTAGACAGATACAAATGCAAGCCAAAAGTGATCCTAGTAAAATTGGTTGTTATTGCACCAATCTAGGTGTTGATAGTACTACTGGCTGCCAAAAAGTGCTAATAAGTTTTCTACCTTCGTTGTACGATGTAATCATTTAAAAACTTCAATCAATAAAATTTGGCAAAAATCTTCATACAATGTTGTTTATTATTATTGTTATTATATTTTATTTTTATTGTTGTTGTTGTTATTATTCAGGTGATGGTGAGAGTCACACCATAAATCAAATCAAGTACAGGCATTGTCTATTCATGGTACAAAATTAATAAGATATATTGATCAACATATAGCGTAAGACTTTAATTGCATTAATAAACTAGTCTACAATTACCTTCCACACAAAATTTCTTGAACCTCTTTCCCTTAGCCAACCAAATGGCATCCCTTAAAGCTAAAGCCTAAACTACAAAATTGCTATTCTCTCCCAAGCTTCTTGCTCTAGCAACAAAGCAGACTCACCAGAGCTAAAGATTTTTTATTTCTAAAAACCACATTATTTCTATCTTTCCAAATTTGCTAGCAGATTAATAGAGATTAACTAAGGCTAGAAAGTTTCTCATTGCCTGAATCATCAAGCTTATGAAGCCATTCCAACAATCCCAAGGGATTGTTATCATTAAGGTGATATATCTAGAATTGTAGCCCAATCCTATCTTTTAAAATTACATTTGATAAACAAATGATCTTGATCCTTATTATCTGTATTTCATAAATGATAGTCAAGACAAATTGAACTAATGTGTTTGTGTAACCCTGCTCGAGTTTGCAATCTATTGAGGATCATTAACTAGCTAAAAAGTTTGACTGACTTATGAGAAATATTTAACTTTCACATTCTTGTTAACAATTGCTATCCAGTATTTATTACATCTGCTACTGTTACGATTTCAAGTAGCAGATTTAATAGAGAAATAACCATTAGCATTTAGGCCCCAACAAAAAGAACCATCAACCTCATTTAAGGGCAAAGGGATACTACAAATTTTGTTAACAATATCAACACCCACAAGCTATAATAGCAAGTGTATATTCCAATTGTTGTTACATATGAGTTGATTTACTTTCAAGTTCCAATCAATAATAGACCATTAGGATTCTGGGATAAGATGGAAGAAGGGGAAAGGAAAAACCCAATTGTGGGTCTTCAACAAAATAGTTCTACTATTTCCCCTCATCCACCTCAAATCATTTTCAATACTTTTTTTGTTGACACACTTTATTCCAAGCAATTGGACTTGTTATTCTCACTCCAAAGGAACATCTTACATTCCTTATTTAAGGTTTTATTAAGAACATGTGGACATTTAAAGCAAGTCATGATGTGGTTTGGCATGCAGTGAGATTGGACTTGATTAGAGCTAGTCTCCCAACTCTAGAAAGAGTGTTTGCTTTCCTGCCAGCAAGTTTGATTTTCATTCTAAGAATCAGCTCCTTTGAATTAGCAGGATCTTTCCAAAAGATAATATTATGTATAGCTAAGTATTTACCAATGGTAGTTTTATGTTGAATTTGCATAATATTAACAACATTGTTTCGCAACTGACAGTTTTTATTAGGGTTGTGATTTTCACACACCCTAAACTACTTTTCCCACACCCCTCTCTATTTTTTAATATTTAATTGGTATCTTACTATTTAATCTTCCATATATACCCTTCCTACCTTTTGACTCTGGAAAGAGTCAAGGTATACATTGAAAGGGTATATATGGAAGATTAAATAGTACAATACCAATTAAGTATTAAAAAATAAGAAGGGGTGTGGGAAAAGTATTTAAGGGTGTGTGAAAATCACAACCCTTTTTATTATAGAGAACTATAATAAAAAAAAATTTGAACGTTTACCTTTTACCTTGAAGTAGAAGTGAACCAGTTTAGTACCTTGAGGATGTTCCTAGCTGCATTACCAGAAGCTCTTACAAAAATAAGTCAATCATCAGCAAATACAAAGTTTGAAATTTAGAAGCCACAAGGAGAAGTAAGTAATCATTATACTTGGGGCGTACTTGCTAGCTTGTTCTAATGCCCTACTGGGATAGAAATAATAGGAAACTTCATTCTAATTCTTGACAAAGATGACTTTTAAACTTCATTATAATCCCCTTGTTTAATTATTTCTCTTTTTCTTCCTAATTTTAATGAATTAATTTTATTTCATTATAATTATAATGATCATCTCATTCATCATAATATATTTTGTTGTAAACAATTAGATAAACTAATTTTTGTTATACAATATATTTCGATATAGTTTGTTTTCTTTATTTAGATACATTAAATTTATTATAATACATTTCAGTGCATACATTTAGGTACATACATTTCGATATAACATTTAGGTACATTAATTCAATATATATAATACATTTCAATACACACATTTCAGTGCATACATTTCGGTACACACATTTAGGTACATTAATTTAATATAATACTTTGGTGCATACATTTCGGTTCCAAAATTAAATACTTTAATTCAATATAATACGTTTCGGTACTAACATTTCGGTACATATATTTTGGTACTAATATTTAGATACATTAATTGAGTCTTTCAAGTTTGAAGAATATTAAATAAAATTAATAAATTTAAAAAAAAAAATGGCGAAAAAATGAATTAAAATGTGTATATTAATAAATTTAAATACTTAATGGGAGACATTGAATAAAATACACATTAATTGCTTTGAATTAAGCACACGTCAAGGGACTACAATCAAGATGTAATCTAACACCAGGTTAATTTTAAATTTCAATCTTGTTCAATGATTAAACTTAGAAAACCCATAGAAATAACCATAATCTTTACCATTAAGGAGAATGGAGAAAGCGATTGAGGTAATACACTCCATTATGAGGTTAATCCAACGGTTATCAAACCCAAATGTAGTTAAGACAATTTTCATAGGGGTGTGATATCCACACACCCTATTTTACATCTCACACACATTTTTAATTTTCGGCCGTCAGATTTGATGAATTGAAAAAAATCAACGAACATAAATTAACAAGGGGTGTTTGAGAAGTAATTTGGGGTGTGTAGATAGCACACCCCTTTTCATATAGTCCCAGCTAAGTAAATAATAAGCTTTCTCAAGATGCAACTGAGTTCTGAACAATTCATGAATAATAAGAATATTATCATAAATACATCTTCCGGGGAAAAAAATACCTTCATTTTTTGAGGTACAACCCTCTAGTAACGGTTTCAGTCTATTGATCAAAACTTTGGTAATAATTTTGTTACATAACTAAGACTTATCGGTCTATAAGTAGAACCAACAACCTTGAAAGAAGGAAGCATGAACACCATCAGGACCAGGGGCTTTAAAGCACCGTTTCATAGAAATGCGCTGCCTGATAAAAATCACACGAGGCACACGGTGCAAAAACAAAATAAACTTTACCAACTAAGGAAACCAAATTTTTTAAACCAAATGATATGATATGATGGGAAATGATTGAATTATTAAATAAGTGTCGATTAATGTGCTTGTTTTTTTTTTAGTGACACATTATTTGGTTTAAAAATTTTGATCTCCATAGCACTACCCAACGAATAATATACAAACTTGAGACTGCAAGATGAAACATCACTCATTAAACTATAAAACTTATTTCATTGATCAAATCAGGTATTTTCACCACTTGTTACTCATTTCTATCGCTACGGCTATAAAAACCCGAGCGAAACCCAACATTACTTTGCTCAAACTTGGCTTGTTTAATATACTTCAAGCTCCAGTTAGCTTGACTTGCTACTTATACGAGCCTTTATCAACCAAAACAAAAAGCTTCAAGATCGTTATTGAGTTCAAGTTATTTAAAACTTTTCACTTACAAGTAAAGAAAAATAGCATTGTACTGCAGTGCCAAGTGGGTCATACATAATGTTTAAGCAAGCCACATAAGCGACTTTATCTTCCATGCATATAGTAATTTACCAGCCAGCTTATAGAGCATTTTAGTAATCAAACTGATTTATATTCCAATTCAGGTCAATTACCAAACTAAATTATATGAAAGTACGGAACCAACATCGTTCCTACACCGAGCAATGACTCCTCACAACCATGGACTTAACCGAAACACCAAAAGACCTACCAATGCGGCAGTACATCCAAATTACATTTTACCTTGAGGCACTACTTTATAACAACATACCAAATGCTTTTTAAATATGAATTATAACATACGTAACAAGAATGTTAGCATTTTAATCAAACAGCTTTCGATTTCAGGGACCAGTGGACAGATCGACACCTACCAAAGGAACTTATGAACTGCTGGCTTGCATTTTTGCAGCCATCAGACTTGATATGAGGCAGGATGCAGCTAGAGTAGGTCAGGTTTCACCCACATGGACGTTGCAGCATCGAGAAACCATGCAAAATCAGGCATTTTCTGCTTGGTCGTAAGAATTGGATTTGTGCTTTGGTGCAAATGTAAAGCCATCTGGAACCTTTCCAAGCAACATCTCAGAGACCCTAACCTGCAATTGTCAAGAATCTGGATTGTTAAGTAGGTCGGCTCAGTGAAGTTGAATCAGTTGTAAGAGAAGGCAAGCCATACCCAATCAGCCGCAGAATCAGAAGCCAGTAGTGTCTCAAGGTCATCACGGCCATAATAGGATGGCGGGCGCCAGTTCAACCGTTGTGGAATGATATCTAGGTACATATCTACAAGTGTAGCTAAGCCATTGTAACAGAAAACGCCTAGTTGTCTCCACACATGGGACATAGATACCAGTCCAACTAATTATACCCTAGATTAACTGCTGAAAGGAAAGTAAAACTTTAAGTAGAAACCAACATGAAGTTGGTAACCAGTTACCCGATCAGCTCTATGAAAAGAGCAAAACATCCTGTCAGGGCACAGTTTCAATATAATGCCATACCAAAAAAATAAAATAATAATAATAATAACAACAAAAAAGGGATGTTATCGGCACTCCAAATAAGTCAATCCTGCACTCCTCCCCAACAATTTCATACGGGTGAATTTGCACACGGAGAAATGCAGGATGACCTTTTCGGAGTAACACACTACTCTAAGAAAACTCTAGCCGAGTAAATTACTGATGATATGTTAAAAACTAATTATACAAACCTTTTGTGTCAGAGGCCCAATGTTCAAGGCCAAGATGTAAGTAATCCTTCAATATATTTAATCGCTCCCCAGAACTTATGTCCCAGTGCCTCTGCTCCTTTATTTCAGTAAAAATCCAAGGCTGAAAATCACAAGGATGGTTGGATATTACAAGTTTTAAAATTGGTTGATACAAATACAGGAAAGATAAATACATACATGTGTGTGTGTATTTCAGGAATATACTACAAGATAAATAAAAATACAAAGAAAAATAAACAAGAGTAAATGCGGCAGAGGGAGACAGTTAAGGACACGACAAGCTACAGAGTTCAAACCTTAATTAGTGCTCCTCGAGCAATCATGCATGTAGAAAGCTCAGGGCATTCAGTCTGGTGCTTGTTCCAATCTACATATGAAAATATGTCTCCGTTTCCAAGTACTGGCAAAGCCTCAGGGGCCTTTCTGGCACACTGGTAAACATATTCCCAAACTGCAAGCTTGCTGTAGCGTTGCTGTCGAGATCGACCATGTATTGTTACTGCACTAGCTCCCCAGTTTCCCATGTCCGCAATAAGTGAATCAATGCGATTTTTCCCCTCAAAATAGGCTGTCCTGACCTAGAGAAACAGAAAAGCAGCAGTATATCATTTCGCGGACAACCTTAAAACCTAGAAGTGCCCATAAGAAGCAATCAAACAGAAAAGATTTCAAAGAGGCCATGAGTGCAGAGAAAGCATGTCATCATTTTGGAACAAAACAATTAAGAAAAATGCAACATATACTTCAGCCAAACTTGCTATCTTGCAGACTGATGTAGACTGTTTTGTTCACGGTTGTCTAGAACAGGAACAGAATTCAGTACCTTAAGGGTGCGTTTGTTGCACTGGACTATCTCGGACTGGATTAACTTCAAGGACTAAGCTGGACTAGCTTAGACTAGACTAAGCTAGACTAACTTAGTGAAGCATTTGGTGCAGTGTTGGACAAAGATGCTAGATAATAACAAATTTTAATATTATATTATTTAATCTATAAATTATTAATATTTTATTATGATCTTATCTTTTTCTTCATTTTTCCTACCATTTCTATCCCACACCTTCAATTTGGTATATTTTATATGAAAGTTGGTTGTGAAATGGATCTGAAAGAGAGTTGAATCGGAAAGTTTATAATTGATCTAGGTGACCAGAGATGACGAGGAGTCTGTCGGAAGTGGTCGTTGAGCATGACGAGGACGAGAGAGATAATAGTCTTAGCTAGTCTCATGGTTATTGGGGGGTCTCGCTAAGACCTCTTAGTGAAGGGTTTTGTCCATGCTAGTCCCTTTTAGTCTCATTAATGTTAGTCCCAGCATGGAACAAATACAGTATTGGACTAACAGCTAGTCCAATCCAGTCCAATCCCACTTAGTGAGGGCAAACAAACACCCCCTAATAGTTATAGGACTGTCCACAGTACCAGAAGCTGCTTGTACAATGCCTTTTATCCACATGGGTTTTGTAAGAAGAGCTGAGCCAGCACCCTTGTTCACAACAATATCAATTGGGCACCCCATATTTATATCAATAAAGTCCACTTGACATTCTTGATCTATTGGGCCACGGAAGAGCAAGCGTTGCCGACTGCATGGCCACGGTGACAGTGCCGTAGAAGAAAGAATGCAAAGCCCAGGGAATGGAAGTCGAGATTTAGCAAGGGGAAGCTCGAGTCTTGCTGTCGGCCTTGTCTTCATTTTAGTCCTGCTTAATACAATGCAAAAGCTCGGGACTCGTTAACGAGGTTTAGCGAAGCGGAGATCGTCTCCTAGTCGAGGCGGGTCTCATTTACTTTAGTCCAAGATCTTACCAAACGCAGGATTATAATTCTACTTAAACTAGTCCAAGCCAGTCCCACTAAAGGAGGTGTAATAAATGCCCCCTAATACTCGAACGTGGCTTTAGGAAACTCATGCAAATAAGGTCCATTTTCAAGATTCTTGGTTGCGGCACACGGCCTGGAGCTACGACGTTGCACCAAGCTGCATGTCGAGCCGCGCATGGCTGACATGAAGTCAAGTTCATGTCGAGTCGTGCTCTACTGAGCCAAGCAGAGCTTGAAGCTCGGTACATTATTACATGAATTTCAATCTTTTCTTGCTTCCACTACCTACTCTTGCTTAGTCTCCGTCTATTGAATTAATTTAGTGATCAATAGTTCATTAATTCAACAAAAAACAAATTTGAGACTTGCATTCGTCCAATGTACCAACGATACCATCAGTTAAACTTAATTCATTGTTGACATTTTGTTTGAGTACTTAAACACTCAAGGTGGACTGTTTAAATACTGTCCTATTTGAGTTATATTACTTAGAGGGTAAAGATTCTCCCTTTCCTATTATAAATAAAGGCATAATAGGGCGATATAATACACATTTCAAAATTCACCAACTCCTCTCTCTTTGCCACCGCCCCTTTTCTATCTCTTTATAATTGTTCAGTTGAATAGGCTTCAACATTATTATTTTTAATGGAATTTCTTTGGATAGAAAAAAATATATACATACTTGGAAAATAAACCTCATATGTAAACAATAATCAATCTACTATATATAAACATAATGCGAAATTTTTAACCACATAAATATAAAGAAAAACAATTTTGAAAAGTTTTGTACAATAATAGAATTTCTTTCGATAGAAATATATATACATATACATGAAAAGTGGTCATCAGATATAATATATCAACTATATAAACATGATGCAAAAAAATTTACTATATAAAAGTAAATCAAAACAATTTTGAATAGTTTTCAACATGTTTAATGGAATTTCTTTGGATAGAAAAAAATATATACATACTTGGAAAATAAACAATAATCAATCTACTGTATATAAACATGATGCAAAAATTTTAACCACATAATTATAAAGAAAAACAATTTTGAAAAGTTTTGTACAATAATAGAATTTCTTTCGATAGAAATATATATACATATACATGAAAAGTGATTATCAGATATAATATAACTATATATAAACAGGATGCAAAATTTTTTATTTTATAAAAGCAAATCAAAACAATTTTGAATAGTTTTCAACCTGTTTAATGGAATTTCTTTAGATAGAAAAAAAATATATACATACTTGGAAAATAAACCTAATATTTAAACAATAATCAATGTACTATATATAAACATGATGCGAACTTTTTAACCACATAAATATAAAGAAAACCAATTTTGAAAAGTTCTGTACAATAATAGAACTTCTTTCGATAGAAATATACATACATATACATGAAAAGTGGTCATTAGATATAATATATCAACTATATATAAAGATGATGCAAAAAATTTTACTATATAAAAGTAAATCAAAACAATTTTGAATAGTTTTCAACCTTTCTTAGTTTGGTTACCCATTCATAGTCGCCTTACCTATATATTTGTGTGCTACATACTCATGTTGTCAAACCATTACACAAACAAAGATATTAGCAGTATTTACCGCAGAGAGTTGTAGAGATGTCTAGGCTTTCTTTATTTCATTTCTTCTTACTTGTTCTTCTTGCCTCAGGTTTGTTTTCTTTTTCCTTTGTCACTGTTTTTCCAATTTTTTATTTGTTTGTCTTTGTGGTAAGAACTATCCGAAAGATTTTAGATTTTTACATCTTTAAAGTGTACGTGGACATACCACCTTTTCAATTTAAAATGAAAACATAGAGTGGCAAAACACTGCTCTTTAAGTTGTTGTATCTTCATTTGAAGATCATCTCTACAAAAAAAAATCATTTCAATCGAAGATTATATAGTTATTCAAATGTATAGAACAAACGATCTGCAATTTGAATAATTTTTTTGTAGAATTGGTTTTCAAATGAATATTGATAAATTGAACGGTTCCAATAGTTGATTTTATTCAATCAAGATACGTTATTCGCAGAAGGTGAGACACGTGGAGGATGCAAGTATTATCCATTTTGTTTATTCACTTGTTTAAGTTGTAAATTTTGCAGTTGTGTTGAAGAAGGAAAATGTACGTCAAGTGTATGCCCAGAAGTTATGCACAACTCAATTGTATCCTAGTGGGTGTACATTAGATGATTGCAATGTCAAGTGTTTCAGTAAATACGGGCAAGAGAAAGTAGACGGATATGAATGCAAAGCCAAAGGCGATCCTAGTAAAGTTGGTTGTTATTGCACTTATAAGTGTTGAAGTCTCTTAGAAAGTAGACGGATGTAATAAGTTTTCTACGTCGATTTTCAATCAATAAATTTGGCAAAAGTCTCTATACAATGTTGTTTTTTTTATTATTGTTATTATTTTTTTATTTTTTTATTGTTGTTGTTGTTTAGGTGATGATGGGAGTACGCCATAAATCAAATCAAGTACATGCATTCTCTATATTTACGGTAAAAAGTTAGTAAAATATATTAATCAACATATAGCGTAATAACAAATGAATAGTCAGCTTTTGACAAAACAAGTAAAAACAATTGGTTGATTACTAAGCAACAAGATTGTTAATAATCATGCTTTTATAAGAAGAAAAATAATAGATAGTATGATCTCGATCACACCCAATTCCAATACGATCAAACAAGAAGCCTTTCCTTGCAATGGAAGACAACGTTTTATTCCAAACATGAAAATTATGAAAACTAAAGCCAGTGTTAGTGACTGCATGTGCCAAGAAACTTTCCCCCTGTAAATATGGTTCCATGAAATGCCTTTCAAATTAGTCGGCAACCAATTTTGTGGAACCTAATTTGCGCACCACCACAGATGATGGAGGCACTAATCCGAGCAACCTGTAAAACAAAGAACTACTGTGAACAGGTCTAAGGAGTGTGTGTGTGTGTGTGCGCGCGCGCGCGCCTGTCAAAGGCTCTCTGACAATCAAGTTAGTAAGCAGTTTTAGACTTAAGCAGTGAGCAGGAAAAGTAAAGTATAGAGATCGCATTACTAAAGACAAACCCTAGATGGATGTATTTGAACTATTGGGAGAGAGACCTTTGCAAGATAAAATCCTCATTCTGAGCTGGGAGAATCCTAGAGGATATGTGGAAGTAGATATTGCACCCTCTTAAGAATTATGATTACTTGCGGCGCACGCCAATTCTTAGATTGTAAGGAAACCCAAGACTTATGAGAAATCTAATTGTATCCATATCTGGATCGGATCTCATGTCTTACGGAACAAGCATGGTCATTCTAGCAGAGTTGCCCGGACTTCGCCTATTGTCCCAGAACAAGGTGATGGTGGCACAGTTGATCCGTCTGATCTAGCTCTGCTTGGAGTTGTCGAGTCCATGATCAGACTTCAAAGGTATCAGTATTCTACTCAGCCTTACTCCGACCCTAAAAAATAATGGTCTCATAATTGCCCCTGACTATGTAACTGAAAAGGCAACCTATTCTTCTTGAGCATGGATAGTTATCCAAAGACAATACATTTCATAGTAAGCTGAAATACATACCGTTTAGTCTTCTTTCTTCGCTTGGTGATCTGATGCATCGTGGCGTTTTAGATTCAGAAGTGTGAACTCGAGTAGCGTTCTATGAAGCTTTTCATGATTATGCGTATCGCATGGACACTTTTTGCAAGAGGTGGCCATTCAAATTTTCAAGTAACTTCTATCTCTGTGTCCACCAATCTCGAGACAAAGACCCTTTGAATTCAATTGTAAGATTGCCTGGTACTGCTTTTAAATAGCATCTTCACTGTTAGGTCTCCCCGTACTTCCGCGTTTTTTATTGTGCATCATGGAGTCTCACCGCTTTTGCTTCATGATCCTCTTTTCAAATCTTGTTTCCTTTCTAAAGCTTTGATAATAAAAAATTTCAAACTGAAAATTTCCTTTCATCACATGAATCTTTGTCAAGCCAGGTCAAATATGTTGGAAATGTGCCCTAAAACCAATCATATGATGATACTTTACGGACATTTCACATGTTAAACTAATCTAGTTTAATAGAAGGGCAAAGATTATTGTTTTAAGCCATCTCATATAAATGTTATATGCTTGAACAATAAGTCCAAGGAATATGTGATTAGGAGAATGCGATCTAAAGAAGTTAGATTCATGAGACCATTCTTTCATAAACACATCCTAAACGTTCCTGATCATAGGATTGCCAATTGGGCATTGACAGTCTGTTAAGATCAGTATGTGCTATGTCTTCTCTCAGGGAGAGTGACTGGTCTCGAGTCATTGGTGTGAGTGACACCAAGACAAGCATGTAGGTGCTCAATAGAGAATGAGTTCACTAAACACGATCAACGAGGAGTTCTCATACTCATGTCACATGAGAACTCATGGTTGGGATAATGCAAAGTAGTCCTTTGACCTAAGGCATCACAGCTGTCTTGTGGTTAGGTCCTTGATCTTTGATTATGTCAAATGTCACTCTATCAGGGTGTCCACGGCATCATCGGGGTTAAGCTACTTAGCCATGGAGGCAAGTGAATGCGCAACAAGGGATCTCTAACCTTCAAACCGTTTGAGGGAGAATACTCTATGATATGATTAAAATCTCTGATCAGAGTACGAATGAGATTTAGGAAGGCGTTCCAAATCACATTCAAGGTAATCATATAAGCACAAGATTCACATTGGATAGTAGACATGAATAAACTATCAAACCAAACAATGTGGTCAAGAGTATTGTATTAGAGAATGACCGTATTGCATTTGTAATCCTAAACTGAATAGGTTCTCCACCTCTTCTGATTAGCTTAGGTAACCATGATATGCTGCTAGGTGTCACTCATGGTTTGTGGAAGCCCTAAACGTGTGTAATCACTAAAGGGAGAATTGAAAGTAAGTTTCAAATTCACAATCGATTGAAAAGAGTTTTAATCGCCCACTGCCTCGCTAAAAGGAACCTAATGGATCGTACACCGTGTAAGGTAAAGATTGAAGATTCAACGGAGATGAGTAAGAATAATTAAATGGTTTAATTATTTATGGCAAGGATTAATTAATATGTTAATTAATCAAACGAATAAGTTCGTTAAAGACATCGGGATAGTTTTGGACCTTAAGGCCCAATGGGCTTCGAACGTCAAGTCCATTAACTTAAGTTGTATGACAACTTAATGAATAATGATTTACAAAGGCCTAAATAGCCCAATTAATCCCTAAGGCCGGCCATGTTAGAGAGGGTAGTGAACTTGGACTTATTTACAAGTTTGCCACTCAAATGAATTAAGGTATAAATATGACTTTATAGCCAAAATTCATTAAGGGCTTTCTTTTGGGGAAATTGGAGAAAACACAAACTCCTTTCTCTCTAGAAATGGCCGGCCACCTTGGAGCGATTATCTAGCAATCCTACTCCTCCAAGGTCACTCATTTCTTCTTAAATCTAACCTTGGTGTAGAAACTTAGAGGTTCTCAATTTTGGGAACTTAGAGAACCTATTCTTCCATCCAAATCCATAGATTTAATATGCAAGGAATGAAGGCCCTCTCTTTGGGTGATTAGCCTTTGCTTATGCAAAGAGGAATCTACAAAGGTATAATTTCAACTCACTTTGTTTTGAGTTGTGTATTGGTTCACCAAACTACTAGGCTTTGAACATTCATGGGTAATGTTTTGTTTTTAAGTACATGCAAGCATGATTCCGCCTTTAATTTGTTAATTGCATGCTAATGATGTTGCTTAAATGAACATGTATTCTCAAAATAAGCCTGAATTAAGCTATATACCATAAGAACCTTTTTTGCTTCTTATGATGTGTTTTATAACATTCATCCCCATGGGGTATCATTCATCCCCATGGGGTATCCTTCTCATCGTTTCTGTGCACGGGTGCAATCTCAATGAAGCATTGAGATTCTTTAGAGGGTTCTTCATTGGAGCCTTAGTAGAATTTGCATGTCAGGGGTGAGGGCTTTCTCCCCCAAACAGTTGGTTTAGTCTTTCGTGCCCTTTCCTTGAGACTTTGATAATAAAAATGTGTTTGTATGAATGTTATCTTCTTTTGCATCCCTTGCTTCCTTATTTGTGGAATAAAATTGTAATCCGATTAATCTTTTCAAAGTAAATGAACTTTTAGAAAAAATGAGTAATGGAGTAGAATCTGAATAAGTTTGTGGGGTTTGGGCAGAGCTAAAAAATCCCCTTGGTAATATATATTCGGAAAAATACGACCTTCCAAACTTAGTATTCATAAAGGTTCTCATCGTGATATTCGAGTACCACATTGCCATTTCCCCACATGTTATATCTGCTCCTAACACTTTGCAAACCCTTCGGAATGGAAGGTTTCCAACTGTGGTTAGAGATGCAAGGTACAATTTTTCTCTAAAATCAATAAGCTTCTTTTCACGTGGGTGTAATCTTAGGCTTCTATCACTCTCTGGTAATACAACATCAGCAGCAACCTCTGGTTCAGGTGCTGTTTAGGTCTGCTCAACAACTTCTTTTGCAGCACTAGCAAATCTCCAAATATTAAGAACAAATAAAATAAAGCGAAGGGCACAGAAGGCTATACCTCCACCGTAATTGACCGTGGAGGCTCCACCATCAGCAAATCTCCTCTACAATTACAGATCTTGGCTTCTTCGAAGGCCAAGATTCATCATATGGACATGTTTCATCAGGGCCACCCTCTTCTCCTAATTCAGAAGGCAATTCACTACAGCCATTTCTATCAGTGACATGACAGTGATTTGAAACAACCTGGTCATCCCCCGTATCTTCTAATATCTTTATTTTTTATTTGGCATTCCCCTGGAAACAGAATAGGAGTAGTTATGAAAATATTGAATCCAATTGAGAACACAGAAATGCATGTAATCCAAACATAAATTCCCTGTCACCAGTACTAATTTTAAGAAAATGAAAAGCAAGAATATAAGAAGAAATTTATAAATGTGTGCCAACTATCACTTAAAATAAGCTTGGAGATTTAATTATCCCTGTGAAGTAGCTCAATCCATTGCTGCACTTGAAACAAATTAACAAGATAAGATTATGGCATTTTACATAGAAGCAAATACATCCAAAAGAATTTAATCAGTTGATCAATTCAACATAAAGCGCACAAGTTTTTGTTTCATAAAACATCTAAGCACAGCAGTTATCAATCTGAAACCTTCATACTAAGAACATATAAATCAACAACTGAACCTTTCATTTATTTATTTTTTCCAGCTTCATATTCATATTCAAAATCAATGGATTTTTTTAAACATTCCTTACATCGCTCAGTGAATTTATTCAACATCAAGTACTCTATATGCACTGCAGGGTGCAGATAAGTAACTAAAGTAGATAATAACAGAACAGAACAAAAAAGAGTAGTACATAAAAACACTGCAAAATATAGCATCATGGGAATCACAGCAAAGAGTCCCTCTTTGTCCAAGCATGCAATACAAATACGCCCCCGCTCACACATACAGAGAAAGAGACATTGTTAGGGAAGAAGGATGATGTATGTCAAAACCTCGAGCCCAAGAGCCTTGAGTTTGGCATCTGCTTTGAGGAACTTCATTTTATTCTTCCACAAAAGCTTTTGAACATCTTTGGTCAATCCATTCACCTCAGAGCTTCTTCTGTGAGCACTCAAATCCCCACCTTCAACACCATCTTCATCTTTATGCGAACCCAAGAACCTACATGCCAACCCATATGGGCATGTCTCTTGGGCAGTCATGAAAGGACACTCTCCCTCTATATCCTCAGGTTTCTTTCGCAAAATCACAATTTAGAAAAATATTATTTTGTGTTTCTTCCTCCTTGCCACATAAGGGGCAATCTTTGTTAGCATTTTGAATGAATTTATGCAATCTTACATTAGTATGTAATTTTCCTTGAATAAGCAACCATGCAAAAATTCTACCTTAGGGGGTATGATTAACCTCCACATCCTTTGTCTCTTCCCTTCATGGTTTTGATTACTCTGAATCCAAGTAGCTTATTTAATTGAGAACTCACCAGTTGATGAATGTTCCCAAATGAAATAATCTTCCTTATTCTGCTAGGGAATAGTTACCAAATAGAATTTTCTTTTCACAACATCTAAATCTAATACTTGAGAAAGCCGAACTTTGTCCCAGTTCCCATTATCAATAAAGTCACAAACTTTAGCTTCCCAATTAATATTCTAACGCTGATTAACTGGAATGAAGTGGACAAGCAAATAAGGAAAGACGCAATGATGGGTTCAAAAAAGGATGTCCCCACCACTACCTACAACCCTTCTCATTCCCATGTGGATAACATGTCTATTATTTAAAATTCCTTTCTAGGCTATATAACAGTTTTGTCTAATAGTCAAAGTCACCAATGACCTTCTACCACAGTGGTCGAAAAGAGTGTTGTCTTGCACTACGGTGTGGGTTTAAACCTTATCGGCCTCCTATCTAACAATTAGTCTAACAAATCTATCGTCTGACAAAAACAAAAACAATTAAAGTCACGAATTACATTTGTAAACACGAAAATTCTACAACGAATGAAACGAGAACACGTGTACAAATTTGATATAAATGCATAGGTTGTTGATCCAAGGGTTACGATGACTTGATCTTAGACGAACGATTGAACAATTGCTTCAAGTTTTGAGCTTCAAACAATGCGTGGATAGATAGTCTTCACCTCAAAGTTGCAGCAAAAGAGATATTGATGTGAGATTTTGTTGATTCAAGGGTCTTGACGACTTGATCTTGAATCGAACATCGTTACAAGTTTTGAGCTTGCAACAAATCTTGAAGGAATCGGCATAAGTACTTGTTGATTCTTCAAGGGAATGCTTCGGCTTTGGTCGAAAGAAAGCTTCAGCTTTAGTTATGTGTTATTCAAAGAGAGCTTTGGCAGCGTATTAGTGTTTCAAGAATCTACCATTGATGGGACCGATCTTTAAGTCATCTTCTACCATGATTAGGTAGACACCGTTGGTGTAGACCTCTTATATTACGTAAGGTTCATCCCACTTTGACGTGAACTTGCTTTTTGTTTTGTGAGTTGTGATGATAGGCCTTCGTAATGCCAAGACAAGATCTCCTGTTTGGAAAGAACTTAGGCGGACCTTTTTGTTAAATATCTTTTATAGCCATGCTTAGTAGCATTCCAAGTGTTGTTGAACTTCGAGCCTCTTTTCATCGAGTGCTTCCAACTCTTGAAGTCATAGCTTTATGTTTTTCTCTTCAGTTAAGCCTTCTTATATAGCCATCCTTAGTGAGGGCATTTGACTTTCGAGTAATAGAACAGCTTCCATGCCATATAAGAAAGAATAAGGCGTAGTATAGGTAGGAGTCCTATGTGTCGTCCTTTATGCCCAAAATGCTTCGCTTATTCTTTCGTGCCAGTCTCTCTTTGTTCGACCGATCACCTTCTTCAAGAGGTTGCACATCATTTTGTTGAATGCTTCCACAAGAGTGTTGGCCAGAGCATAATATATGGAAACTTTGTGTTGCTTGAACTTGTACTTCTCGCAGAGCTCGTCTATGAGTCGGTTAGAGAACTGTTTACCGCTGTCAGTGATTATGTAGCGAGGCATACCATATAGAAGGATGATATGCTTTTTGATGAAACGGACGATAGTTTTCTTCTTGACTTCCCTTAGGGGTACGACTTCAGCCTACTTAGAGAAGTAGTCTCTTACAGATAGGATGTAAGCTTCTCATGTAGATGACCTTGGTGTGATTGGTCCTACGATGTCCAATCCCCATGCATCAAACGACCATGAAGCAATTGTAGGGTGTAATGGCTCAGGCGGTTGAGGTATGATGTTGGCATGGAATTAGCAGGCTTGGCACCTTTTGGCTTATTCCAGGTAATCCTTCACCATGTTTAGCCAGTAGTAACCCATTATCTTGAGCTATAAGTGTAGCTTTGGTCCAGACTGATGTGCTCCACATACGCCTGAACATGCCTCTTCCATGGCGTGATTGGCTTCTTCCTCACCTAGGCATCTTAGAAGTACTCATTCAAAAGAGTGTCAGCAGAGTGTTCCTTTATAGTATAGGAAACAAGGTACTCTTCGACGTATTTCAGAACAGTGTCTATGATCGTCTGGAAGCTTTCCATGCTCCAAATAATCGATTAGCAGATGTCTCCGTTATTCAGTGTCGACTGGAAGTACTGAGATAACTTTTATGTCATCTAGTAGCATTTCAATGACGAGTAGGATCACCCATATTTGGCAAATTGGCACATTTGTAGCTTCATTTTCTTCTAGTGCCATACTTGAGGCTAGGTTAGCGAGAGAGTCTGCCATTTGATGTTCTTTACTTGGCACATGTTCTAGCGTCACGGCCTCAAACTTTTGTAGCAGTTGAGTTGCTAGCTAGAAGTATGGGATGAGATCATCTTTCCTTAGTTCATATTTAGTCAAGAGTTGATTGCTTATGATCTTGGAGTCGCCATATACTTCTAGCATTGTGATTTCCATGTCGATCGCCATTTAGAGTCCAATGATCAACGCTTGGTACTCAGTGATGTTGTTGGAGCATAGCTTGCTTAGTCAAAAACAATAAGGTAGTACTTATCTTTGTGGCAACATGAATACAACTCATTCCCTTGCTTTGTCTGCTCGTGTGAATCCATCGAAGAACATTGCCTATGTCGAGAAGATGTCGGCGTAGAACACCTTATCGTCAGGCAAGTCGTATGAGATTTTCCAATCGGCTGGGATTGGATGGTCGGCAAGGAAGTCTACTAGTGCTTGTCCCTTGATTGCTTTAGTTGTGACGTTGATGTTCTCAGACTGATTGAGAAGCAACGCCCACTTAGCTAGTTGCCCTGTCAAAACTGGCTTGGACATGATGTATTTGACCAGGTCAGCTTTAGCAACCAAGTGGATGGTGTAAGCATGCATGTAGTGTCTTAGCTTTTGGACGGAAAAAACTAGGGCAAGGCACATCTTCTCAATTGGTGAGTAGTTGAGCTTGGCACCAATGAGAGTTCTATTTAGGTAGTAGAGTGTTATTTCCGTTTGGTCTTCATTTGCTTGTGCCAAAATGGCTCTAATGGAACTTTCTTGTGCAGCAATGTATAAGATGAGTGACTTTCCAAGAACAGGTGCTTTTAAGACATATGGGTTTGCCAAGTACCTTTTTATGCTCTTAAAGGCATTGCGGCAGACGTTATCCCATATGAATGGAGCATTTTTCTTTATGAGTTAACTGAAGGGCTGACAGCATCCAGCGAGGTTAGAGATAAATTGTCTAATAAAGGCTAGTCATCCTTGTAGACTTTTCAGCTCGTGTAAGTTCCTTGGCTCAAGCATTCTTTGGATGGCTTTGATCATTGACTAGTCCACTTCAATGCCACGATGCTTGACAATGAAGCCGAGGAACTTCCTAAAAGTGACACCAAATTCACACTTCAATGGGTTCATCTTAAGGTTGTAGTGTCGTAGTCTATCGAACACCATTCGTAAATCCTTTAAGTGATTAGATTTCCTTTTGGTCTAAACAACTACGTCATCTACGTAACATTCTACGCTTTTATGTAGTATGTCATTGAAGATCTTCTGCATTGTGCGTTGATATGTAGCTCTAGCGCTCTTCAGACCAAAAGGCATTACCTTGTAGCAGTGGATACCTTTTGAAGTGCAGAAGGCTGTTAGTTCCTCGTCTTCGGGAGCCATGTGAATTTGGTTGCATTCAGATGAGCCATCCATGAATGACAATGCCTCGTGGCTAGTGGTTGCATCCACTAAGATTTCAATGATTGGGAAGAGAAAGTCATCATTAGGGCAAGTATTATTTAGCTCTCAGAAGTCTACGCAAATATGTATTTGTCCAGATTTCTTAAGGACAATAATGATGTTGGAGATCCACTTAGGATATTCCACCTCTCGAATGAAGGCAACTTCAATTAGCTTGTCAATCTCAGCCTCAATTTGTGGGATGAGCTCGGATCAATAGCGTCTTTGAGTCTGTTTTATTGGTCGAGTTTTAGGCTTGACTGCAAGACGATGCACGACAACGGTAGGGTCAAGGTCGGGCATTTCCTTGTAGGTCCAAGTAAAGATGTCTTTGTCCTCTAAAGGCAATTGGTCAGGCACTTACGAAGATAGGTTTCGATTCCTCTTTTGTGCCTAAGTTGAGCTTCTTGAGATCATCAACTGTGGCTTGCCCTTCTTCTTTAAGTTGTGGTGGCGCAGCAGTGACCTCTTCCTCAGGGACTTCATCTTCTTCGTCTTATTGGATTGTGATGTGGAAGATGTCTTGGACCTCCTCTTCAGTGCCATCGCCTTAGGCTTGTTGACATAAAGATTGGATAGTGTGGACAATGGTGCGCCTTCTTACCTTCAGTTGTTCTCTAGTGTCGACTCTGTAACCATGTTAAGTCCAGTTTTGTTATTGTCAACTCCGTAGCCATGCTCCTTCAACTTCTTTTAAGTCTCGGTAAGGTCACGTTATTTGTCTTGACGGTGTTTGCATTCTTCTTTCCAAGACTTGAAGAGGAGGCGAAATCGCACCCAGCCTTTGACATGAGTTTGTACGCATTTGGGTGGAAACCTTCTTTGGTCTTTTTGGTTGGAAAAGAGCTTAGTTTCGCCCCAATTTGGTAGAGGTTTTATGAAATTTTGTGGTGGTTTTGAAACTTTATTATCGCCTAGTTATGTCAGAAGTGAAACGCCATTTGTCATGAGCAGTTTTACATCGTTTTGTGAAGCTGTGTATTGGTTTTGCTTGTTACAATTTCAAATAAGGATTGCCCAGTCTTCTTCTCAATGTCGAGATGTATCAAAAGACGAGTGTGTTTGGTCCTGTTGAGGGCGTCACACTCTCTGGTTATTATGGGCTCAACAGGCTCATCGTTCTTTTTGCTTAAAGATGGCACTACTTCCCTTTCTTACTTCTTGGGCATGGCTTGCCACTCATGCTTCTTAGGTATGGCTTTGCATGTGGATTTGATTTCTTTTAAAAGGTTTTCAGGCACCATGACTTCATCCATGTAGAAGTTGGCATCCGCAAAGTGTGATTCGATTTTGGTGAATGGCTTGGTGTCACCTTGTATCACCTTTACTCCTTCTTGGTAAAACTTTAAGCATTGATGAAGAGTGGATGACATTATTCCATTCTCGTGAATCGAAGGCCCTCCTAGGAGCAAACTATATGAATTTCTCGCATCAATCACCTAGAATAGCATGCTTGATTTGAGTTCACCAATGGTTATTTCCACTCGAATCATGCCTATCGCTCTTTGTCTTCCTTGGTTAAAACCTTGGATTAGTACCCTGATTATTGCGACCTGCTCGATTACCCTAAGCACGGCTGCCAGAAGCTACACCAAAATACTGCAATTATCTCTAAACAGGATTTTGAGTAGACCCGGCAGTTTCTTACACGACACGGTGACCCGACACGAAAACGACACGAAAATAATAGGTTTCGGGTCAACATGATAACTAATCGAGTCATTATCGGGTGACCCGTTAAGAACACGTTAATAACGAGTTCTTAACAGGTATACACGCGAGTAACACGTGGGTAACTCGTTAAGAAAAATAAATTATAATTTTAAAGTTTCATTACTAAAAAATTTATTATAAAATACAATAGCCATATTGTATATATTAGTATATTCTATATTAAATATATATTTTTGTATTATTATTCTATATAAGTTTAAAAAAATTAAGTTTTATTCATTTATTTATTTTTATTATGAGAGTTTCTTATTATTATTATTAATAGGATAAATTTTACTTAAAATGTTGTCCAAAATTAAAATCAACTAGTATAGTATTAGTATAGGCAATAAGACATCCTTACAAGTATAAAAAATGTGAAAGAATATATAAACATTTGTTATACATCATTCTCTACGAGTAGACTGTAAACACGAAAATTTCCTGAAACAAACGAGACAAGAACACGTGCACAAAAATAATATTTGTATTAATGACTTTGTTTTTTATTTGATCCTTTGATTCGATCTCCGTAAGATGTTGGTTTGTGGATTTGATTGATCCAATGGGCCGTCGGGGCTTGATCTTGGATGGACGGTTAATGAACGATGAACACTTCTTCAAGGGGCGTCGGGTGCTTGATCTTGAAGCAGATTTTGATGAAGAACGAAGAGAGCTTTCTTGATCCTTCGGGGTTTGCTTGAGAACTTTAGAGTTTTGAGTATTTCAAGGCTTTTGTTTGACGTGAATTCTCTCCCAATTTTAGAGTCGAGAAAATGTATGTCAAAAATTCCCCCTTAATCTTTTGATGGAGCAGCCTATTTATAGGCCTTGAGAATGAATCACTACCATCCGTTTTGTTGGTGAGAATGAATCATCACCGTCCGTTTTTGTTGGTGAGAATGAATCACCACCGTCCATTTTGTTGGTGAGAATGAATCACCACCGTCCATTTTTGTTGGTGAGAATGAATCACCACCGTCTGTTTTTTGTTTGTTGGTGAAGTAAGTGTATGATGTAGGTGAAATGGGTGGATGTTGTAATTTAATACAGTGGTCGACATTTATTTCACCAAAATTTTAATGTCTACAAATGTAATTTTAATGCATTTGTTAATATTTATTTTACCGAAATTTCAATGTCTACAAATGCCCCCACTTCAAGGCGCGTCGTATACATGTGCTTGTCACGTGTAAGAGATGCGTTTTGAAGTCCCTTAATGTAGACGTCAATCAAGGGCCGTCAAGTTTTGAAGTCCCTTGATGTAGGCTTGATTTGCATGCTTCTCTGCATCCTTTTCTGCACGCGAACTATCATTCGCACAGTACGCCACACCATTATTTGAATAATCACTGCACTTTATTTGCTTTTCCGGGGACCTTGATGGGATTCCTCCTCTGCATCTTTTTTTTTTTTTGCACGCGGATTTGCACATTCATTGCACCATCTGCTTGCACAGTTGCTGCACTCCTTTTGTTCCCCTGAGTTCTTCTATATACATAGGATCGTACCGTCGCATTCGCTTGACGCCTTGCCATAGTAACCTTGTCGGTTTTCCCGAGTCTGCGTTACGCTCTTCTTGTGAGGGTCGTCACTCATCGTTGAGTCCTCTTCTCTCTCTCTTGCTCTTGCTCTCTTCTCGGAACCTGCACGCTGTCTCTGATTGTTACTGTTGTTACCAGATTCTGGACTATTGTCTTTCCGGTCACCGCTAGTGTCGGTGGTGGTATCAGAGGGAAGCACAGAAGAGGAGGACGGGTGGACGACAGTGCCGATGATCTCAGCTCCCATAGTTGTGCCATTTCTGTAGCCACTAGTCACAGAGTTGGCACCACCGCCGACGTAGTTGTACTTGTGCTTCTTGAAGGCCTTGACCAGCTCAACCCCGGCGATGGCTGCAGATTTATCCGATTCTTTATGCAGAGATGAAAAATGGAGAGCGCGGGTCTTGGAGAAAAGGAGGAGGAGATAGTGTGGAAGGCAGCAACTGTAGTGGCTACCCATAATGTTAGCCTTTGAAGTATGCCGCAACCTCAAACCCCAGAAGGAGCACTGATAGGCACATGAACATCTTGATGCAGAAATGGACCTGGCTCCAAACGACCATGTCCTTAATTTCCCTGGCGGACTCGACGTCAGCGTCGGTGTTCATCCTGTTGGAGGCAATACGGTGGGTGGCAGATGTGGGCATGGATGGAGGGCGCGGAGGAGAGCATGGGCGAACAAACAACGCCTCTTTATGGATATGGTGTCCCGTTGTACGACTTCCAGGTTGTAAGTACGTGTAGTGGTTGGTCATCTGAAAGAAACAGTTTGAGCAGCTATACCTCACGGAATGTCGACCATCCCTCCTGCCTATATGTACATGTTATGGCCCACCGCTTCTATGTATGGTTATTTATTACACCTTGTATAAAGAATCACCCATGCATGCTAACCTTGAAGGACCAAAATGGCAGAGCTGATTGCACTGTATTTTTGTATTGGTCGTAAAGGTGCGGATGACGGAGATAGACGTTTTTCCAGGTAGCGAACTTCGGCGAGGTGACGACGATGAGATTGTGCTGCCCCATGCGGAGGAGAATAGCTCATCATGAATAGCAAAGGCTTCATCGTCATGTCTCTACATTCTGTTCATTTTCTCACCATACTTTTCACGCAACTAAGAGTTCACAGTTTCCTCAACAACCTTCACTTGGGGGCATAATGAAAGAGCAGTTGCCAACAGGGCATACATCTACTCATTCTGTGGAGATTTCTGATGGAACTGCTTGGTCTTATAGATGTATAATAGAATCTTATTAAATTCCTGAATCGCTTCCACATACATCTGTAGCATAAGATTGGCGAAACACGAGCGAATACTCCGGCAGCTCGCCGAGATCGGCGAATAGAGACTCGCATTCTTCTTTTATCAAGAACACCATTGCTGCCATGTCTCCACAGTCGGATCCAACGGAGTCACCGTTCTTGGCGAAGATAGGGCTCTTGAGTACCGTCGACGACGTCGTCTCCATGTCGGCGAGCCAGACGCACTCGTCTTTTTCGAGAAGCGACTAGTGGTTTGGATCCGCAAACCTCGGGTCTTGGTATTTGGTGGTCGGGTGGCTAGACCTAGAGGGTGTACATGTTCAGGTGGTGGAAAAATGGAGGAAATGGCCTGTGAGGTCCACCTGTTGCTAAGACCCGTGTGTGGATGGGCTTCTTTTAAGCCTTTTGCTGCTTGGGCTGGGACTCGTACACACTTTTTTTTTAATTTACATAATAACAACATATGTATTTCTTTTTTTCTTTTTTTTTAAATATATAAACGTACGTATTCATCACTTTTTTTACAGGTGCTCCTTACATTCATGGATTTCTTTGCGATTTTGACGGAGTGAGCAGGATGTGGATGCCAAAGTGTTGTGCCTTGTGACCAGCTAGTCGTTTGACAGCGGTCACTGAAGTTCTTCACCAGCCTTGCTATTTGTGACGGAGTGAGCAGGATGTGGGTGCAACTGTGTTGAGCTTTGTGACCGGCTAGTCGTTTGACGGCGGTCACTGAAGTTCTTCACTGGCCTTGCCGTTTGTGACAGAGCAAGCAGGATGTGGGTGCAATTGTGTTGAGCTTTGTGACCGGCTAGTCGTTTGACGGCAGTCACTGAAGTTCTTCACCGGCCTTGCTGTTTGTGACGGAAGGAGTAGGATGTGGGTGCAACTGTGTTGAGCTTTGTGACTGGCTAGTCGTTTGACAGCAATCACTGAAGTTCTTCACCGACCTTGCTCATAGGGGTGACGTTTCCTTGCACATTGACCTTGCCGCTTGCCGTTGTTGTTTGAAGCTTGTGTGAGAGACTGCACTGGGGTTTCGTTGTGTAGTGCCTTTTGATCACAGTTTTCCCTCGATGTGCACATCAACCTTGCTGCTCAAGCTTCGCAACTGGTTTCTTCTTCGTCATTATGGCTTCGTCATTGTCATCCTTCAATGCTCATGAGATTTCTCTCACATGTCTTTTGCTCGTCTTTGTAACAAACTTTGTAGCCACATCCTTCCTTCAAAGAAATGAAGTATTTATATTGATGATATGACTGCATCTGAAGTTTTGAAGTTTCAAGTTGCCTATGTACTCTTCCAAAGAAGAGATCAAGTCATAACATAGTTCAAATGAATGATGGACTTTTTTTTATTTTTTTATTTATTTTTATTTATTTATTTAAATTTTTTTTTTTTATGGTGATTTTGATGATGATTTTACCTTACACAGTTTATGCTCTTGCGGGCCAGGAGCATGGAGCATTTGTTTTAGGGGTAGTAGCGCTTCAAGAACCTGCCATTAATGGGGCCGATCTTCAGGTCGTCTTCAGCCATGATTAAGTAGGCGTCGTTGGTATAAACTTCTTGTATTACGTAAGGCCCATCCCACTTTGACCTGAACTTGCTTTTGTCTTGTGAGTTGTGATGATAGGTCTACGCAATGCAAGAACAAGGTCTCCTTCTTGAAAAGAACGCGGGCGAACTTTTATGTTGAAAGCCCTGGATAGTCGTGCTTGATAACACTCCAAGTGCTGCTGAGCTTCGAGCCTTCTCTGATCCAGTGCTTCTAACTCTTGGAGACGCAACTTTGCGTTCTCTTCGTCAGTCAAGCCTTCTTGTATAGCCATTCTTAGTGAAGGGATTTGACTTTCGAGTGGTAGAACAACTTCCACACCGTAGAATAAGGTGTAACTTGGGTAGGAGTCCTGTGTGTCGTCCTATATGCCCAAAGTGCTTCGCTTATTCTTTCGTGCCAGTCTCTCTTTGTTCGGCCGATCACTTTCTTCAGGAGGTTGCATAATGTTTTGTTAAATGCCTCTGCAAGACCGTTGGCCGGAGCATGATACATCGAAGACTTGTGCTGTTTGAATTTGTATTTCTCGCAGAGCTCATCCACAAGTCGATTGGAGAACTGTTTTCCATTGTCGGTTATGATGTAGCGAGGCACACCATATCGATGGATGATATGTTCCTTGATGAAACGGACGACGGTTTCCTTCTTGACTTCCCTTAAGGGTATGGCTTCAGCCCATTTGGAGAAGTAATCTATCACAGCTATGATGTAAGCTTCTCCCGCAGATGACTTTGGTGCGATCGACCCTACGATGTCCAACCCCTATGTATCAGAGGGCCATGAAGCAACTGTAGGGTGTAATGGTTCAGGTGGTTGATGTATGAAGTTGGCATGGAATTGGCAGGCTTGGCACCTTTTGGCGTATTCCAGACAATCCTTCACCATGCTTGGCCAGTAGTAACCCATTCTTTTGAGCTGGAAATGTAACTTTGGCCCAGACTGATGCGCTCTGCACACGCCTGAGTGTGCTTCTTCCATGGCTTAATTAGCCTTTTCCTCACCTAGGCATCTTAGAAGTACTCCTTCAAAAGAGCGTCGATAGAGTGTTTCTTTGTAGTAGAGAAAACGAGGTGCTCGTCGACGTATTTCGGAGCGATGTCTGGGATCATTTGCAAGCTTTGCATGCTCCAAGTAGTTGATTAGCGGCTGTCTCCATTCTTCAACGTCGACTGAAAGTATTGAGATAACATTTGTATCGTCCAGTAGCATTTCGGTGACGAGTGGGATCACCCATCTTTGGCAAACCGGTACGTTTGCAACTTCATCTTCTCTTAGTGTCATACTCGAAGCTAGGTTGGCTAGAGCGTCTGCTATTTGATTCTCTTTCCTAGGCACATGCTCTAGTGTCACGGCCTCGAATTTTTGTAGCAGTTGAGTTGCCAGCCGAAAGTATGGGACGAGATCATCATTCTTTACTTCATATTCAGTCAAGAGTTGATTGATTACGAGCTTAGAGTCGCCATATACCTCGAGAGCTGTGATTTCCATGTTGATCGCCATTTGAAAACCAATGATCAGTGTTTCGTACTCAGCGACGTTGTTTGGAGCATAATTTGCTTAACTGGAAGGAGTAAGGTAGTATTTGCCTTTGTGGCGACATGAATACTACTCCTGCCCCCGCTTCGTCTACTCGTGCGGATCCCTCGAAGAAAATCGTCCATCTCGGGTAGATGTCGATGTAGAACACCTCCTCGTCAGGCAAGTCGTCTAAGATTTTCCAATCAGCTGGGATTGGATGATCAGCAAGGAAGTCTGCTAGAACTTGTCCGTTGACGGCTTTAGCAGGGACGTAGATGATTTCATACTGATTAAGAAGCAACGCCCATTTAGCTAGTCGCCCTGTTTAAGACTGGTTTAGACATGACGTATTTGACTGGGTCAACTTTGGCGACCAGGTGGATGGTGTAAGCCTGCATGTAATGCCTGAGCTTCTGGATGGCGAACACCAAAGCGAGGCACATCTTTTCTATTGGGGAATAGTTCAACTCAGCGCCGGTGAGAGTTCGACTGAGGTAGTAGAGCGCTCTTTCTTTCTGGGATTCATTCTCTTGTGCTAAAAGTGCTCCAACTGAACTTTCCTAAGCGGCGATGTACAATATGAGCGGTTTTCCAGGTGTGGGTGCCCCCAGGACAGCTGGACTTGACAAATATTTTTTTATGCTTTCAAAAGCGTTATGGCATGCTTCATCCCATACAAATGGAACATACTTCTTCATGAGTCGATTGAACGGTTGACAGCGCCCTGCGAGGTTGGAGATAAAACGCCTAATGAAGGCTAACCGTTTTTGTAGACTTTTCAGCTCGTGCAGGTTTTTTGGTTCAGGCATGCTTTGAATGGCCTTGATCTTTGATTGGTCCACCTCAATGCCATGGTGTTTGATAATGAAGCCGAGGAACTTTCCGGATGTGACGCCAAATGCACACTTTAACGGGTTCATCTTGAGGTTGTATTTTCGCAGCCTTTCGAACACTGTTCGCAAATCCTTCAACTGATCTGATCTTTTCTTTGTCTTGACTACCACGTCGTCTACGTAACATTCTACGTTTTTATGTAGCATGTCATTGAAGATTTTCTGCATTGCGCGTTGATATGTAGCCCCAGCGTTCTTTAGTCTAAATGGCATCACCTTGTAGCAGTAGATGCCTTTTGGAGTGCGAAAGGCTGTTAGTTCCTCATCTTCGAGAGCCATGCGAATTTGACTGTATCTAGAAGAGCCGTCCATGAACGACAGTGCTTCGTGGCCAGTGGTTGCGTCCACCATGATTTCAATGATTGGCAAAAGGAAGTCGTTTTTCGGGCAAGCATCATTGAGGTCTCGGAAGTCTACGCAAACACGTATTTGTCTAGATTTCTTAAGGACGATGACGATGTTAGATATCCACTTAGGGTATTGTACCTCTCGAATGAAGCCTGCTTCGATCAGCTTGTCAATCTCAGCTTCAATTTGCAGGATGAGCTCGGATCGATAATGCCTTGGAGTTTACTTTATCGGTCACGTTCCAGGCTTGACTGCAAGGTGATGCACAGCGATGGTAGGGTCAAGGCCGGGCATTTCTTTGTACGTCCAAGCAAAGACGTCTTTGTACTCTAATAGCAGCTGGTAATACTCATCTATTTCGTCTGTACTTAATAGTGTGCTTACGAAGATAAGCTTTGGTTCCTCGCTTGTGCCTAAGTTGAGTTCCTTGAGACCATCAACTGTGGCTTGCCCCCCATCTTCGAGCTGTGGTGGCGCAGCAGTGACATATCCCTCAAGGATTTCGTCTTCTTTGCCTTTTTGGATGGTGATGTGGAAGACGTCTTGGGCTTCCTCTTCAGTGTCGTCTTCTTGGGCTTGTTAGAATGAGGACTGTCCAATATGGATGATGGTATGCCTCCTTATTTTCAGTGGCCCATTTGTGTTAATCTCCAAGACTGCTTGGCGCTTCATCCTTGAAGGAATTGAGCTTCGAATGTCACCTTTTCTGCTAGCCTGTTGAGCTTTTCTTCCTTTGGCGTTGTCTCCCTCCTTCTAGAAGGCTTCTTATTGTCTTCAAGTTTCTCCAAAACTGACCGTCGCAAAGGCGAGCTGGCTGTGTTGCTTTGTTTCTTAGATTTTGACAATCTTTTGAAAACAGAGCTTTAGGATGTTGGTGTTTCAAGCCTCTTGAAGACGGAGGTTCGATTTTGACTGCCCATGCGATGGAGCGCGGATATCTGAGAGGCGGAATTAAGCTCTTCTTGACTCTGTACGACGCTCACGCTGATGTGCTGAGCGCTAGCATTTTTCGCTATGCTCGAAATCTTCACAGGTGCATTTTGTGTGAAGCCGATTCCTGCTTTGCCTTTGTCAACTCCGTAACCATATTCTTTCAGCCTCTTTTGAGTCTTGGTGAGGCCACGTTCTTTGTTGCTGACAGTGTCCGAACCCTCATGGCAGGCTTTCACGCATGCTCACACGCCACGAGTACGCATATACTCGCCTTCTTCGAATTTCTGGGATTTTTTCCATATTTTCCCCCCAACATCAAATGCCCATTCCGAGCTCGATACTCCAAATCAAGAGATTCAAAAGCTAAATGTAGTTAGGAATGTGGAGAAGAGGTTCATACCAAGTTGGGACCCAATGGTGACCAGAGTTGGCCGGAAAATTGGCTTAAAGATGGCCAAACAACCACAAATGTGAAATTCTAGATTTCGCATAGTAACTTTGCTTGAGTTTTTCCGAGTTCCTACACCACCAAAACTTCTTAAAACTACTTCTAAACATACACCAAGACGCGATCTATAATTTTTGGATGAGGTTCGAGGCTTACCTTCGCGAGAGAACGTGGAAAATCGCAAAAGAACTTCAGTGAATAGTGATAGCGTTCTTGCAGCATTTATGAAGATTTTGGGGGGTTTTCTTCGATCTCCAAGTTCACAAGGACGATGGAGAAATTGTTGTTGTCGTTGTTGTGTTGTTTGGGTGAAAACCCTCGGATGGGGTTGTTTTGTGAGCTTGTGGAGAGAACGAGAGCGAGAGAGTTGAGAGAAAAAGAGAGTTAGAGAGAGGGAAGAGATAACATAAATAATATAGGGGACAAGAAGCCAAAGTGGGTCCCAAAGGCTCACAAATTAATGTCACAAGAGACAAAACGTGAAATATCCAAAAAATGTTCAACGTTTCGAAACGTAAAATCTTAGTTATAACTTCAAATTTGAATTCGTTCACGCCTACACGTTCGTGGCAATAAGTACGATAAGAATAAGCTAAGAAAATTTAGTCAAACACATTCTGACGAGGTGGTCAATGAAAGTCAACATTCATGCCTCAAGGGCAATTTGATAATTTCATAAGCTCGATAAAAACGACAATTTAGGATAAGGTATAACAATTTAACTTAGTTATTGTTGCCACTTAGTACTATGGTCTAGTGGTATTTCTTTTCACTTGTAACTGGGAGGTCATAGGTTCAATTCTCGCCAAAGCCGAATTTGAATCACATTATTGCTAGCTCATTATGAGATTAAGCCCACCCCTCCACCTTAGTATAGATAATATCGTTTGTTCCAAAAAGTTTTAAAAAAAAATTGTAAAAAAAAACCCTCAGTTATTGTTCCTTAAACTAGAAAGCATAATTAGAGAAAATTCTTTTAGGAGCTCCCAAATAGTTTTATAGCATATTAAGCTAAAATTTAACTATAAAATAGAAAGCATTATAGAAGATGATCTTAAAACAATTATTCTTTACTGTAAAATTTTTTTTTTAAATTGTCTGCTGAAATAAATAAGAAATTAGATAAACAAAACCATCAATTTCTATATCCCATTGAATTGATTTCGCTTTGAGGTTATGTTGCCATTGTTAGAACCAGAACAACTACAAGAGACTGGGTAAGAGAAAGTTTAATACGCACTTGTTTTGCAGGGAGAATTTCTTATTGAATTCAAAGATAGCAATGGCTTTTTAAAGCCTTACAAAGTAACTAAATGGAAATGCAACAACCCACGATTTTACAGCACCTAGAATCATGATATTTGACTAGATTTTAAACTGAACGTGCAACAATACTTGTTCCTTAAAAACAGGAATTATTATTAGCTACATAAGTAGACCTGAAAACAAGAAAGTCTAACCTTAGTGCTAGTAAAATCCTAACAACTTTAACATCCTCCCTTAAACTGAATATCATTGTTATTCAGTTTACAGCTGGATAAGAACAAACACCCAGCAAACCTCGCAGCTTCAAGAAAACATCAAGCTTCAAAGGCTTTGTATGAATATCTACAACTTTCTCTTGGGTTGAACACTGAACCAACTCCACGATTCCCTCCCTCGTAAGATCACGAAGAAAGTGAAAGCGAACATCAATGTGTTTACTACGACCATGCAAGACTGGATTCTTTGAGAGTTTGATGGCTAATACGTTGTCACAATATAACACTGTAGATTTGCATTGATCATGACACAATTCCTTTAAAGTTCTCCTTAACCAGACAGCTTGACAAGCACTAGACGCTGTAGAAATAAACTCAGCCTCAGTGGTGGAAAGAGTGACCACTGGCTGTTTCTTTGAAGACCAAGACACAGCACCTGAACTCATCAAAAACACATACTCTGAAGTACTTTTTCTGTCATCTTGATCACCTGTGTAATCACTATCCATATATCCCAGAAGCTCTTGATTTCCTTTCTTCTTGTAAAACACCCTGAAGCCAATAGTTTCCTTCACATACCTTAATACTCTTTTTGTCGCCTGTAGGTGTATCTCAGTGGGACGCTCCATGTACCGACTAATCAAACTAATTACGGATGTCATATCAAGACGTGTAGAAGTCAGATACATAAGGCTTCCTACAATTTGTTTGTAAAGTGTACTATCTAACCTTACTCTATCTTCGTCCTTCATGAGTTTAAACCCAGGAACTATTGGATTATTCACTGGATTGCATTGATCCATTTTGAATTTGTCAAGCACCTCCTGTGCATATTTTCGTTGCCCAATGAAAACACCATTTGGCCTTTACAATACCTCAATACCAAGAAAATACTTCATCTTTCTGAGATCAATCATATCAAATTCAATCATCATGGACCGTTTGAAATCTTTGAACATAACTTCATCATTTCCAGTAAATATGAGATCTTCAACATAAAGATAAACAATCAAAACTTTACCTTTATCCATCGTTTTGATAAACAAGGTATGTTCATAGAGACACTTCTTGAAACCTTCATTGGCAAAATAAGTCTCTATATGGCTATACCAAGCTCGAGGAGCTTGTTTAAGACCGTACAAGGCTTTCTTAACCATATACACTTTGTGTTCATGTCCCGTTTTCTCATAGCCAGGAGGTTGAGTGACAAAAACTTCTTCATTTATCTTTCCACGTAAAAAAGCAGACTTGACGTCTAGTTGATAGATCATCCAACCCTTCTGAGCAACAAAAGAAATCACAACTCGAACGGTGTTTAGCCTAGCCATAGGTGCAAATATCTCAGCATAGTCTACCCTATACTTTTGACTGTACCCTTTTGCAACGAGTTGCGCCCTATACTTATCCACTTCTCCATTCTCATTAAGTTTCATCTTGTAAACCCACTTCACCCCCAATAACTTTGCTGCCAAGTGGTAACTCTATAAGTTCCCACGTATCATTTCTTTCTATTGCCTCGATCTCTGAGTTCATGGCTTGCCTCCATTTCTCATTCTTTATTGCATCTTCATAGAATATAGGATCACTGTTAGTGAACAAAGCCAAGTAAGCAATGTTTAAGTCTTATTCCTCGAAGAGACCTTACCCACTCTCATATTCTTTCATCCATGCTAGTGGCCTTCGTGTTCGTGCCTCATGGGGTGAGTTCTCATCAGTCTCCTCATGAGATTAGTCTTCTTGGGCAACATCATGATCCATCTCTTCACTGCTCTAATTTTCTTCAGTGCTGGTAGCTTCCGATTCCTCCTCATTGTCACCAACTTTTGTCCTCTCTTTTTCATCTATTTCCCACTCAAGGTCAGCCATAATGGCTTTCTTATAACAAGCCTCCCAGTCCCAACTTTAATCTTCTTCAAAAATAACATCTCGGCTTACAATTATTTTATTAGAAATCGAGTCAAACAATCTGTAAGCTTTCGACTTGTCACTCACCCCAAAAAATATGCATTTCAGACTCTTGTTGTCAAGCTTTACTCTTCTCTTATCAGATACATGAACTTGAGAGATGCATCCAAAAACTCTAAAATGATTCACTGATGGTTTGACTCCATTCCATGCCTCTTCTGGTGTCTTGCTTCTCACGGCAAGTATGGGGCTCTATTGAGAATATGCACAGTCCAATTAACAGCTTCAGGCCAAAATGTTTTTGGAATGTGCTTTCCAGAAAGCATGTTTCGAACCATGTTCATAATTGTTCCATTATTCCTCTCGACAACTCCGTTTTGCTAGAAAGTACATATAGTTGTTAGTTGTCTTCGAATCCCATTCACAGCACAAAAATTAGTGAATTCTTGTGATGTGAATTCACCTCCATGATTAGTGTGAAGGGCCCTTATGTATGCTCTTGTTTCTTTTTCAACCCTAGCTTTATAGTTTTTAAAAACAACAAAAGCTTCAGACTTTTCCACCAAAAAATACACCCAAGTCTTTTGACTGAAATCATCTATGAAGGTGATGAGATACCGCTTTTTTCTATTTGATGTTGGATTTATTAGCATGCAAATATCAGCATGTACTAACTGAAGAATTCCAGATGCCCTATATGTGCTTTCCTTTGGGATTGAGTCCCTTCATTGTTACCCATCAAGCAATCTTCATAAACTTTAAGAGAGGCTCTGAATTATAGCATACCATCCACCATCTTCTTTTATTAAAGAACTTTGAGACCATTCCAACTTAGGTGACCATATCGACAGTGCCAAAGTTGGGATTGGTCTGTGATAAGGGAGACAAGGTACTTTTGTTCCTTTTACTAATTTTGAGCAATGATAATGAACATCCTATTGTGCGACATGGCAGTTTCAGTGATTAAACCCCTCTTAGTATGAAAGATTTTTCAAGTTCCATGTTGCGTGAGAACTGCAAGACTCTTCTTTTGGAGTTGCCCAATGCTCAGTAGGTTATTCTTCAAGTCTGGCATATAGAACACCTCAGTAATCACATGCATGATCCCATCTATCTCCATTCGAATGATGCCATTTCCCTGTACTTTCAAGCTTGCGTCATTTCCCAATTTAACTGAATCCTTGAAGCCTTCATTAAGAGCACATAAAAACTCATTCTTGCCACACATATGGTTGCTGCACCCTGAATCCAGGAACCATACGCAATCACTTTTAGCTTTGTTGTCATCCACATAAGCCATGAGAAGCATTTCTTCACTTGTCTCGGCAAAATGTGCCTGTTTTTCCTTTTTAGGGCACTCCTATTGAAAATGGCCAAGCCCATGATAATTGTAACATTCAACCATGGATTTGTAAAACCCAGATCGGCCTCATTCTCTTCCTCTTCCTCGATAAGAGCTACAACCCTCACTCCGACCTCTTGGCTGAGCTTCATTCGTGACCTGCAGTGCTTGTTCATCCAGAGTATGCCTACTCATTCGTTGTTCATTGATAGGATTTAAAACGCACCACAAAGTAGCACACAATTATCCTATTTATTTTCCTTATTAACACTAAAATTTGTCGATTGTAGCATATGAAAATAAGGGTCTTTCCCGCAGAAGATTGTTTTATCTAACTACTTAAAATGTCACATAAACTGGGCTGCTGTCTCTATTGACCAGCCACCGAACAATAATTATTAGACTAACTTACACTTATCCAAAGGCTATGAAATTTTATACAGATATACTAGACACACGGAGCTACATTCACACAAAGTTTTGGGATTTTTGGAGTTTATTTTCTATTTAAATTAAATCGGACAAAACAGGGCAGAAACAAGTTTAAATAATACCAATAGATTTTAATTCACAAGTTAAGAAAACGAGTTAGGGGAAATGCTATCCACCTCCAAATAATCATGCAAACATGTTATGTTTCATTCAAATTCCTTTTATTTCTGGATGAAGATGCTCAAGTTGGCTCAATGTTAGAACTCAACCTATTACTCTTTCTTACGTAGTATGTTAAAAGAATGGCGTTTTCAACTTAACTTAGTCCCTAACATGCAATCTAGAATGCGTGTTCATAGATTTAACAAGTAGAAATCATTAAGAATGAAAAGAGTTTGAGTCATCACAAGGCATCGTAAGTACTGGCGTTGTCTTACTTATCCTAGAAATCGGTTCACATGTTAACCACAATTAACAAGTGCTACTCTAAAACATATGTAGGTCCTCATTCAACAAGGGCAGGCACACATATATTCATAGCATTAAAATGCTTAATATGCTTACTAAGTATGCATCCATAGAAACACAAAAAGAATTCATCAATGACATAAGTAGTGAAGCAATTTTCATCCTTTCATAAAAGTCATTCAAACGAAATATCACAACAAATTTACAATCATATTCGGGGCTTCAAAACAGCCCCTAACTACTAAAAATTAGTTACACATTATTCTCAATTTAAACCAAAAGGTAAACATGAGTTTGAGAAGATAGAACCGAAAGAGGAGAGTGCAAAGATTGTTTCTTCCTTCATTCCCTTGCTTTACAACCTGTCCTCCTGTGTGTTGTTCTCTGTGCAACTTCCTTAGTCGCAGCTTGTGTTTTCAGCTCTCCCCTATTGTGTGCAGCCTCTGTGCTCTCTGAAAAACTGCCCCTCTATATTTGCTTTACTGTCCGCATATGCAGCTTTGGTTGCATGTGTTTTTTTTCTTTTTCGCTGCCTCTGTGCAGCTTTCCTTTTATTTAATTCTCAGCCATGATGCCTTTGTGAATACATCCCATGCTGATTAATCATTCCATTCTTTGCCCTCCCCATTATTTTCTTTCTTTAAGCCGTGCCATCCTGCTGCATTCTACTTTCTGCTTTGCTTTTTCTTTCTTTTAGCCAAATGCATCTCCTCCCATGTGCTCTTTGCTTTACACATGCATTCATCAAACAACACTCAATGCAACAAGTGGAATGCAGAAACTGTGGCTGCCATTACTTCCACTTAATCCTTTGATTTCCGTCACATTATTGGCTGCCAACTATTAAAAACCTTTCAGTGTTAAAATGCTCATAACTTCTTCTAGAAAAATGATATTAACAATCCGTAAAATGCTCCAGAAAATAGACATCCGTAGCTTTTCAAGAATATAAGGTTCATTCTGAGATGTTTGTAACTTTCTCCCAAAGTCAGCTGATCTGCACAGGCAGTTTTGACGAATTTATTACTTAAAATCTCACTTGTTCTATTTTTCTTTTCTTTGCTTGACAAATTCTAAAAAAACACAAAAACAAAGTAAATAGCTCAAAAATATAAGGAACTAACTAAGAAAAGACAAGTGAATTTGATGTAAAATATATATAAATATGAGCTTATCATTCATGAACTAGCAAACTGCTTTGAAGTTCGTCGATGGACAGAATGTCAATATCATTTGACTCCTTAGTAGAGCACACAACGTAATCAAATTTTGAAGTCATGGATCTTAAGATCTTCTCAATGACCACCACATGACCCATCTGTTCTCCGTGAATTCTCATCTTGTTGGCAATGGTGAGAATTCGTGCAAAGTTATCATTCACCGACTCTCCCACCTTCATGTGAAGCACCTCAAACTCTTTGCGAAGAGCTTGCAACTATGCACGTTTGACTCGGGTTGTGCCTTGATATTTCTTCTTCAAGGAGTCCCAAATATCCTTCGTTGTATCCTTCTTCAAGATTGTCTCCAATATCGATCGATCAATAGCTTGAAACAAATAATTCTTTGCCTTCATATCCTTTAGCATGTGATCCTCAATTGTCTTTTTATGTGGCTCTGTAGGATCCACCCCTTTTGTTGCTCCAGAGATCCCAGTTTCCACCAAACCCCAGTATTCCTTGGATCGTAGAAAATTCTCCATGAGCATGCTCCAAAGATCATAGTGCCCATCGAACTTAGGAATGGCTGGCTGCACGAAACTACTTTCACCAGCCATATCATTACCCCTTCTCACTGAACTCGTGTTTGCTTTAAGACTTTTGATTAGGCCCCCCACCACCCCCCCCTCCTCGGTGGTGGGGCTCTGATACTAGATGTTAGAACTAGAAAAACTACAAGAGACTGAGTAAGAGAAAGTTTGATACACACTTGTTTTGCAAGGAGAATTTCTTATTGAATTCAAACATAGCAATGGCTTTTTAAAGCCTTACAAAGTAACTGAATGGAAATGCAACAACCCACGATTTTACAGCACCTAGAATTGTGGTATTTGACTAGACTTTAAACTAAAAGTGCAACAATACTTGTTCCTTAAAAACAGGAATTATTATCAGCTACATAAGTAGACCTAAAAACAAGGAAGTCTAACCCTAGTGGCTAGTAAAATCCTAACAACTTTAACAGCCATTATGGTATTGTTGCTGAAGTGTCTGTTGTTGATAGACGTTGAATTCAGCCAAAGACTTGCTGCAAATGGAGTATCTCACAAAACGCTACAGAAGTATATCCCTTAAGAAGGAGGAGAGTCGTCATTCAGATGAGTTGTAGCAATCTTCAAATGTCGAACCTCCCAAGTTAAGGCTTCATTTAGAGCTGTCATATTCAACAAGCATTGTGTAAGTGCAAGAATTACTCAAATATAGCACTTATTCAATGGTAGAGTAACAACTAACATGGGAAGTTCTCAACTTTAACACTTCTACAACTAATTAAATTTAAGATTTAAAACAAATCTAACAATTTAAATGTGCATAAGTTCCATTCCACAAGTAATTCTCACTTCCTAAAAGGAATTTGGTTTTTTGCAATAGAATGCAAAGTTTGACCTCAATTCGTGCCAAACCATAGCATGTCTAAGGCACCTTCTGGTAGGAAAACTTAAAATTGATACTTTTTCGTGATTTATCAAGAATCACCTATCAGATTCTTCTTCTTGAAGCACTTGAATTTCTAATAATGATTACGTCATGTTTCTAAAAAAATCTGTTTATGAGCATAAGAGTTTTTTACATGAGCACTACAACAAGCACATATAGTATCTCATGTCGCAACCTAAAATATATATGCTTTTTTTTTTTATACGGACCAATCCGGAACGGAGATGTCATATGCTCTTACGCATATTCTTTAGGTTTCAGATGCCTCATCTTTAAATAAATAATCCGACTCTTCGTTGCATTAAGTCTTAACACTAAGTACTACTTATATGTTATTCTTTCACCTTATTGTAAAATAATAATAATAATAATAATAATAATAATAACTACAGTAAATGTGCTGAGATATATATATTCATGCACTTTTCTTACCCAATAACTGAATATCCTACTGTTTTGCACCGTAAGCCTAATGCAATCTTTATACATACCATCTAGGAGTTGTTCCTGTTGTTCCATAGCTTGAAGGCGAAACTTTAACTCATTAGTTTCATTTGTGAGACCATCAAAATCTCCCTGCACGTAAGGAAAAGAAGATAAAATCAACATATATCTTCAAAGAATTGCAAAATAATGGCAAAAGGAAACATCGCCACCTTCCCACCTTTAACAATGTAAGTTGTGCAGACATTGTGGCTACTTCTGCCTCTAGTGTCTGAACCTTCTGTTTCAGCTCTGAAATGTAGCGCATCTTCCGCTCTTTGGAACGAACAGCTGATTGACTATTTGCCAAAATTCTAAAATTAAAGAACAATCGAGATTAGTTACATTAGTGTACTGAGGCAAATTATGTTGACCATGGTAAAGTACTAGAGGGTACTATACCTCTTTGCACGCTTTGGATCAGTCAAAGCAATCCCAGAAAGTTTTTTGTTCGCCATAATATTCTTCATTGCAGCCTCACTGAACTCAACATTTTTAAACTCCGTGCTAAATGCATTTAAATTAGCATCGATGGAATTGCTGGGAGCACCGGTGGCATTGCTGGGTGAAACTTGTCCTGGAGGAGTTCCTAATGAAAGTGGCAGTCTATGTAACTCATCACCAAACTGCAACTTACCCTTAAAACAATCCATCGAGACACTTCTGCGGTGTCGACTGGTTGGTGCTATATCTCTCCATGCACTCCGCCTTATCACTTCCCTCTTATCAGTAAAAATATTTAATCCCAGTTTTCGAATACTGCCTCCACTTTCATTAACATTGCTTTCTGCTTCAGTCACACTATTGTCACCTGTCTTAATCCCAATTGCTCTACTATCCAGTTCTTCACAATTCTCATGCTCATTCTTGTCATCAGTGCCCAAGGAATTAAACACATTAATATCATCCCAATTCATATTTATCGAAAACAAATCAGCCACTAGCTCTCCTACAACATTATTGTCACTGCCTCTCTGCAAGCTAGATTTCTTTTGAACCAACTGAGCTGGCTTAACCAACCCTAAATTTTCTGCACCAGACATAAACAGCTCCAAACCCCTGACCGGTTCAATGGGCGGGAAAGATTGTTGCATCGAGCTAGAAAAACCAAATGGGATATCACTATTCGACCGTCTATGAGCATTACAAGGCGGCAAACACCCACCAGTCCTCAAATAGTTTTCTCTGGTTAAATGTGAGGAAGACAACAAGGAACCCGCACCTACATCACCATTCTGCATGGACGACGAGGAAAACTTATGATATTGGGATGGGGTTAAGGGGTGCAATGAATCAAGAGAAAAGACGGTTGGTTGGGACAATGATCGGGAATGGCTGGGTCCTGGGTTAAAATTTTGTGAACCCATTTGTTGGTTCCCACGTCGGGACACCATTATCTCAGAACAGGGAAAAATGGGTAGGATATGATGCGAGTGGGAGGAGGATGAGGACGAGGGTGGTATCCCCATTCTTTTGCTATCGTTAATATCCTCACTAATGCTTTGTGAAAATTGACATGAATGAGTTTGTAAAGGGTTGAACAGAGGAATGTTCACTTGGTCCATAGACAAAGGCTGGTTACTCCTGCTGCTAATAGCATTCCAACTCGTGAGTTTAATAACAATGGCGAGCGAACAAAAACAGAAAATTAAGTGACAAATTTTGATTTGATTCCTTTTTTAAATGTGGCCAATTTGAATTAGAATGTAATCTTAACTATTTAGGTAAGAAGTAACTTTCTCTTTCCAAATTTCTGCATCCTTTTCTAACCATATGCATGCATGCATCGGTGGTGAATGTATCAAATTCTTATCGAAATCCAATTAATTTTGGAGGTTTGAAATATATTAGAAAGTGATCCTAACTATTAGGGTAAGAAGTAAATTTCACTTTCTAAGTTTTACCACGTTAATTGAACTACTTATAAAGCAAATTGATATTTTACCAGTTATGTGAATCACACTAATTAAGTTATTACACTACTACAATACAGGCTATCACCGGCGGATCTAAAACCGACAATAATTCGACTTTCTGTCGGAAAATTGGCAAAAATCCGACGTTAAACAATGTAATGTCGGATTGGAATAGCGACACATTTGCTAGCGTCACTAAAGGGCTTCAATGTCGGTTTGTACACTTAATCCGCCACTAACTAGCGTCGGTATAAAAGCGACACTGAAACTAACGTCGGTTTAAATCGACGTAAAGTAATAAAATAAACATTATAATATTCAACCCAGTGTCGCATTAAAGCGACGCAAACTAATAAAATAAATATATAATATCAAACATAGTGTCGCATCAAACCGACATTATATAATAAAATAACTATAAAATATTAAACGTAGTGTCGGAGTAAACCGACGTTATGTAATAAAATAACTACAAAATATTAAACGTGGTGTCCGAGTAAACCGACGTTATATAATAAAATAACTATAAAATATTAAAAAGAGTGTCGGATTAAACCGACGTTATATAATAAAATACCTAAATAATAATAACCTAGTATCCATTAAACCGACGTTATATAAATAAATAACTATATAATAATAACCCTAGTGTCAGCTAAAACCGACGTTATATAATAAAATACCTATATAATAATAACCCTAGTGTCGAATTAAACCGACGTTAAAAATCATAAAATCCTATCGCACAATCGTATTAATTCTCGTCAAAAAAACAAATTTAAAATACAATATAGTTGTACTACACAGAGACGAAACCGTAAATAACAACAACTCCGAGGGTACATCCCAACGCACATCTTGTACCAAACAATATAGTTGTACTACACACCAAAATGATCGAAATTTCCATCCAATAATTTTCGTTTTTCTAAATTTCTTTACCCATACGTCTTTCGCAAGTTTTCTTCTCCAAAAATCCGCCGCTCCTACTTTCTCTCTCTAAACTCTCTCGCTTTCTCTCTCTAGAAATTGGAGAAGATGATGTACATGACCTTCTACTGGAGCCGGCAGGTCACGCTCTTCTTCGACTCGTGGAAAACCGACACGTGGACGAGCTACTCCCTCACACTGCTCGCCTGCCTCCTCGTCCCGGCCTTCTACCAGTACCTCGAGAACCTGCAGGTGCGGATCAAGCGCGCGGCCTCCTCGTCTTCCCAGAAATCCACATCCCAAATGCAAAACCTTCCCGATTTCCTAAGCTTCTGCCTCTTGAGCCTCCTGTACTCCTCGATGCTCACGAGTTCAAACCTTTTTCACATCGCTGATCACACATGCAAGCATACCATTGGGATCCTGAGGTCACGGGGATGCTAGAATGATGGTTTGAGGCCACATGATCCCTTCCTGTAATTGCCTCAAGCAGGAGAACGCCAAAGCTGTAGATGTCGCCAGCCTCTCACTCCTCAAGCTCCCCATCGACCTCGCCTCCTCCTGCAAACAAAAAAGATTCAATCTTTCCTTATTTTTTCAGAAAACAAAATCTAGGACTGAGATTGGACGCACGGATGAAATGGGAAGGAGAAGAAGAAAGACTGAAATTGGGGGAAAATGAAAGCACAAATGAAATAGGAAAGAGAGGGGTTTAAATATGCGTACTTACGGTTTAAATTAATGTTGGTGTCAGTCTTAACCGACACCAACTTCTGACACACTTTTTGAAATTTACATATCGTCGGTTTAATGAAACTTATGTCGCATTAAAAGGTGATAATGTCGGTTAAAACCGACACTAAGTTTACCAAGTTCCCGCCTCATATTTCAATGAATTCATCCATTTCCCGCCTAAGGTTTGGGAAATTTCCCACCTAATATTTCAAAATATCCATTCAAAGAAAAAAAATAACCAGCTTTTTTTTTTTGTTATCTCATATAACATTTTAAAATTTTAATAAATAAAATTTAACTTGAATAAAATATGTAATAAAAAACATAAATATAATTTTATTATAAAATATCATCACATGCTAATTCAAACATAGTCTAATTTTATTATATAATATCTCATCACATGCTAATATCCACGTTAAAACGATAGATTCACTAACACTTATAGTTCACTACAAGAAAACTAAGATTAGGGGCATAATATTAGATGTAGAAATAAAATTTTGCCTCTAATAGTATTCATTAGGGGCAAAAACATGCAATTGTCTCTATTAAAGTAATAGGGATAAATAATAAACCGCCTCTATTAATTTTATCACTTTTAGGGGCGGAAAAATCAACCTTTACTAAATTTAGCTATTAGTGAATCTATTGTTTTGATGGGATACGCATTGTACGAAACTAATTTCAATGATCCAACCTTCAAACTTGTTTGTATATACTTCAAGATCACATACGCCAAAAATTGCAAAAAAAAAATATTCAGAGATCAAGTAACGGGACAAAACGTTTCGACGGTTATCAACGAAAAATCACGATTTAACGGTTATCTTAACTCAGATTTTGATGATTTTTTACAGCTACACTCCTTGATCCTATATGAATACAATGAATGAATTTGATCTTCAATTTGAAATATTTACACTAGTGGATACTACAGAATTTTATGTTATACTTAATGAAAGTATGAATAAACTCTTAAGTGTCAGTCAATCTATTGTTTTGATGGGATACGCATTGTACGAAACTAATTTCAACGATCCAACCGTCAAACTTGTTTGTAAATACTTCAAGATCACATACGCCAAAAATTGCAAAAAAAAAATATTCAGAGATCAAGTAACGGGACAAAACGTTTCGACGGTTATCAACGAAAAATCACGATTTAACGGTTATTTTAACTCAGATTTTGATGATTTTTTACAGCTACACTCCTTAATCCTATATGAATACAATGAATGAATTTGATCTTCAATTTGAAATATTTACACTAGTGGATACCACAGAATTTTATGTTATACTTAATGAAAGTATGAATAAACTCTCAAGTGTTAGTGAATCTATTGTTTTGATGGGATACGCATTGTACGAAACCAATTTCAACGATCCAACCGTCAAACTTATTTGTATATACTTCGAGATTGCATACGCAAAAAATCGCAAAAAAAAATATATTCAGATATCATGTAACGGGACAAAACATTTCGACGGTTATCAATGAAAAATCACGATTTAACGGTTATTTTAACTCCGATTTTGATGATTTTTTTACAACTACACTACTTGATCCTATATGAATACAATGAATGAATTCGATCTTCAATTTAAAATATTTCTAGTAGTGGATACCACATAATCTTATGTTATACATAATGAAAGTATGAATAAACTCTTAAGTGTTAGTGAATCTATTGTTTTGATGGGATACGCATTGTACGAAACTATTTTCAACGATCCAACCGTCAAACTTGTTTGTATATACTTCGAGATCGCATACGCCAAAAATCGCAAAAAACAAATATTCACAGATAAAGTAACGGGACAAAACATTTCGACGGTTATCAACGAAAAATCACGATTTAATAGTTATTTTAACTTCGATTTTGATGATTTTTTACAACTAGACTCCTTAATCCTATATGCATACAATGAACGAATTCGATCTTCAATTTAAAATATTTACAGTAGTGGATACCACAAAATCTTATGTTATACTTAATTAAAGTATGAATAAACTACTAAGTGTTAGTGAATCTATTGTTTTAATGGGATATGCATTGTACGAAACTAGTTTCAACGATCCAACCGTCAATTTCTATCTTTCAACCCTCGAACTCTATCACAATTGCAATCTTTTAATTTTCAGCACCTATTATAGTAAAAACAAATTAAAATAACAACAAAAAGTTATCAAAATTATGCTCATCTAATCCATTCTAGTAAATAACAACCAAAAGTTATCAAATGTATTTAAAAATATTAAAATGTATTCTTACGTTGCTTTTATGTTGCTTAAAAGCGACACCAGTATTTAAAAATATTAAAAATTATGCTTACATCGATTTCAAAACCGACACTAGGATTTAAAAACATTAAAAATTATGCTTACGTCGATTTACAAGCGACACTAGTATTTAAAAACATTAAAAATTATGCTGACGTCGGTTAAAAAGCGACACTAGTGTTTTAGTGACGCTTAGAAACGACAGTAAAACCGACGTTATATTCAATTAGTGTCGCAACAGTCTAATCCGCCACTATATCAGAATAAACCGACACCACCCACTGACACTATAAACTCCTTTTGTAGTAGGGTTAGTGAGATAAGTACTGAATTCTCTCGAGAAAGTTTTTAATATGACGTTAATGCATTGATATGTTGTTACTTTTATTTTTAATTAAAATTATAGCATTATTTATAAAAGAACTCAACGACAATTTATATTTTGGTTAAGTTCGTCCCGAATGAAATCCTGGAGTTCCTTAAACCAAACAAATGACTCACGACCAAGGATTTAAATATCGATATTATCGGCAAAATATCGCCGATAATATCGATTTTTCGCGGGATGGATATTTTAATAGGTATACGTGTGATTTTCGACAAAATATCGCGATATTATCGATAATATCGCGATATTTTGGAAATATCGAGATATTTTGGAAATATCGAGATATTTCGTTGAACGGTGCAATCAGACTCCGATATCGAACGCCAGAGTTGGTGTGCCTATTCCCGAGCCGATTTCGTCCCAAAAAACTTGCAAAAACACGATTTTTAACTTCAATTTCACATATAAGCTTCAAATTTCACGCATGCATCAACGATTCAACATATGTGATGTCGGTTTAGGGCTTAGGGTTTCAATGGAATCTCACCTGAAAAATCGATGACTGGGCCAACTCCTTGCTCAGCGGCGCACCACCAGAGACGACTGAGCCAAGTCCGACTGAGCCAGAGCCACGATCAACGGCAGCGAAGGATCGAGAGAGTGGGAGAATGGGGAGATCTGTGTGTGTGTGGGTCGAATGGAGAAGGGGGAGAAGAGAGGTCAGGCCTCAGAGAAGAAGAGAGAAGGATCGAGGGCCTCAGAGAAGAAGAGAGAATGATCGAGAAAGGGGAGATCTGTGTGTGTGTGTGGGTCGAATTGAGAAGGGGGAGAAAAGAGGTCAGCGCCTCAGAGAAAAAGAGAGATCGAGGGCCTCTGTGTGTGTGTGGGTCGAATGGAGAAGGGGGAGAAGAGAGGTCAGGCACCTCAGAGAAGAAGAGAGAAGGATCGAGGGCCTCTGTGTGTGTGTGGGTCGAATGGAGAAGGGGGAGAAGAGAGGTCAGGCGCCTCAGAGAAGAAGATAGAAGGATCGAGAATGAGAGAGAGAGAGAGAGAGAGAGAGAGAGAGAGAGCCGTATGCGTGTGAGACATGTGTGTGTGTTGTGTGCGTGTGTGATGGCATGTCTGTGTGTGTGTGCCTCTGTGGTTGAGTGACCCCATCTGACTCACCTCATGAATTTTTCAATCACTTTTTACAATTGCAGACAATGGACAACGAAATAATAGCATGTCTGTGTGTGTGCCTCTGTGGTTGATTGACCCCATCTGACTCACCTCACTAATTTTTCAATCACTTTTTACAATTGCAGACAATGGACAACGAATAATAGAACTTTAATAATGAAACCGTGTGTCACTGTGAGTCTGTGATATGCTTTCACATGCAAAACCATGTGCCACTCTCTGTTATATACTTATATTCTTCCACCTTATCAGAGGTGGAGTATCAGAGGCATTCCCTCAGAGCATTTTCGTTTCTTCTTCTTCCCTTACCATTTTCAAAGTCATTCCAGATCCATTCCAAAGCTTGAACACAAAGGGTTCCGTATTTAAGGTAAGTTTACAAACTTATATTTATATTATTGTAATTTATACAACAACAAATAAATTTGTATGGACTCGTATGTTAATTTTTTTAAGTAATTAATATTTGCATGTTAATTTTTGTAAGTAATTAAGTAATGTTAACAATTACATGTTAATTTTTTTTAAGTAATTAAGTAATGTTGTATAATTATTCCCTAGGATTATTTTAATATGTTTAATGTTATTTATTATTTTATTAATATTAGGTTTTATTATCAAATTGGATTATTATTCATTAAATTAGATTATTATCAAATTGGATTATTCATTAAATTGGCTTATTATCAAATTGGACTATTCATTAAATTGGATTATTGTTAAATTGGATTATTATTCATTAAATTGGATTATTCATTAAATTGGCTTATTATCAAATTGGACTATTCATTAAATTGGATTATTATTAAATTGGATTATTATCAAATTGGATTATTATTCATCACTATGTTTTATATTAGGATTATTTTTTTATCAAATTGGATTATTATTCATTAATATTAGGTTTTTTTTATTATCAAATTGGATTATTCATTAAATTGGATTATTATCAAATTGGATTATTATTCATCACTATGTTTTATATTAGGATTTTTTTTTTTATCAAATTGGATTATTATTCATTAATATTAGGTTTTTTATTATTATCAAATTGGATTATTCATTAAATTGGATTATTATCAAATTGGATTATTCATTAAATTGGATTATTATTCATCACTATGTTTTATATTAGGATTGTGATATCCCACATCACCCAGGGGAGTGATCCTTAAATGTATATTCCCATCCCTACCTAGCACGAGGCCTTTTGGGAGCTCACTGGCTTCGGGTTCCGTAGGAACTCCGAAGTTAAGCGAGAAGAGGGCTAGAGCAATCCCAGGATGGGTGACCTCCTGAGTTCCCAAAAACAAAACCGTGAGGGTGTGGTTGGGGCCCAAAGCGGACAATATCGTGCTATGGTGGTGGAGCGGGCCCGGGAAGTGGTCCGCCCCGGGTCGGGATGTGACAATTGGTATTGTGACATCCCACATCGCCCAGGGGAGTGATCCTTAAATGTATGTTCCCATCCCTACCTAGCACGAGGCCTTTTGGGAGCTCACTGGCTTCGGGTTCCGTAGGAACTCCGAAGTTAAGCGAGAATGGGGCTAGAGCAATCCCAGGATGGGTGACCTCCTGGGAAATTACTCGTGAGTTCCCAAAAACAAAACCGTGAGGGCGTGGTCGGGGCCCAAAGCGGACAATATCGTGCTACGGTGGTGGAGTGGGCCCGGGAGGTGGTCCCGCCCGGGCCGGGATATGACAATTGGTATCAGAGCCCATCCCTGGCCGGAAGTGTGCCGACGAGGACGTCGGGCCCCTAAGGGGGGTGGATTATGACATCCCACATCGCCCAGGGGAGTGATCCTTAAATGTATGTTCCCATCCCTACCTAGCACGAGGCCTTTTGGGAGCTCACTGGCTTCGGGTTCCGTAGGAACTCCGAAGTTAAGCGAGAATGGGGCTAGAGCAATCCCAGGATGGGTGACCTCCTGGGAAATTACTCGTGAGTTCCCAAAAACAAAACCGTGAGGGCGTGGTCGGGGCCCAAAGCGGACAATATCGTGCTACGGTGGTGGAGTGGGCCCGGGAGGTGGTCCCGCCCGGGCCGGGATATGACAATTGGTATCAGAGCCCATCCCTGGCCGGAAGTGTGCCGACGAGGACGTCGGGCCCCTAAGGGGGGTGGATTATGACATCCCACATCGCCCAGGGGAGTGATCCTTAAATGTATGTTCCCATCCCTACCTAGCACGAGGCCTTTTGGGAGCTCACTGGCTTCGGGTTCCGTAGGAACTCCGAAGTTAAGCGAGAATGAGGCTAGAGCAATCCCAGGATGGGTGACCTCCTGGGAAATTGCTCGTGAGTTCCCAAAAACAAAACCGTGAGGGCGTGGTCGGGGCCCTAAGCGGACAATATCGTGCTACAGTGGTGGAGTGGGCCCGGGAGGTGGTCCCGCCCGGGCCGGGATATGACAAGGATTATTTTTTAATCAAATTGGATTATTATTCATTAATATTAGGTTTTTTTTTATTATCAAATTGGATTATTCATTAAATTGGATTATTATCAAATTGGATTATTATTCATCACTATGTTTTATATTAGGATTATTTTTTTATCAAATTGGATTATTATTCATTAATATTAGGTTTTATTAATCCATATTATTTTTTTAATTACTTAAATTTTTACAATCATTTTCTTTACTTCGTATTTAATTCTTCTGTACAATAACTTTATTATTTAGGTTCTCTTATATAACCGTCATCACTACTATATTTTTTGGCCAAAAAATATTTGTCTAATTTTCATGAAAAATAAATGTAGGTACGTTTAAGATGTCTAGTGGAGCTACTAAACGTGATCCAGCTTGGGAACATGGAGACCCAATAGACGGAAACAAACATGGCACAATTTGTAAATATTGTGGTCAGGTAATGAAGAGTGGTGGAGTGACACGACTTAAGTACCATCTTAGTGGATTATATCCAGCAAAAAATGTCCAACGATGCAATAATGTCACCCCAGAAGTGAAGGCATTCATCAGCACATTATTAAAAAATAAAAAACAGCAGAAGGAAAAGAGAACACAAGGAATGGAAAATATTCGAGCTGGGCTACGAGGAGAAGTCATTGGCCAAGCGGTTGACAGTGATGATGATGACGATGAGGACGAATGTGATGATGACATGGGACCTCAAGAACAAAGCAATTTGAAACAAGCATTACGTGCCTCCAAACAGTCAGCATGGGAAAGAGAACACCTTCATAAAATTCCTAATAGAGCACAAGGTTCCGGGACAAGTGGTGGTGCACAAATGAGACGGGGAGGCAGTCTTAGAGAATCACAACCAACACCACCAATAGCCCCAAGTTTATATAAGTCATCCAACGCACGTCAAAAGAGTGTTTGGAGTTATTTCAAGGGAGGTAATGTGAAGGAGGGAATGGGGCGTCTAATTAGCAAGTTCTTTATCTATGAAAATTCCCTCCTGCAAAGGCATCATCACATCATTTCAAAAATATGGTAGTGGGATGTCAACAAGCCGGTGTTGGAGTACAACCTCCCACTCTCTATGAGATAAGAAACAAATATTTGGATTGGGAGTATAACGACATTGGCGACTATGTTAACAAGTTGAGGTCAAAGTGTGAAACACATGGTTGCACAATCATGTGTGACGGATGGACTGGGCCGACCAGATTGTCTATCATAAACTTCATGGTATACTCCAAGGGAAAAACAGTTTTTTTGAAGTCTGTTGATGCTTCAGACCATATAAAGAACTACAAGTATATTTACAAATTATTGAGGGATGTAATCATGGAGGTGGGAAAGCATAATGTTGTCCAAGTCGTGACCGACAACGGTTCTGAATTTGTTAAGGCTGGAAAAAAGTTAATGAAGCATCATAATGTGTTTTGGACATCATGTGCAGCACATTGTATTGATCTCATGTTTGAGGCAATGGGGAAGAGAGATAATGTTGCTACTGTGGTCAAAAGAGCTAGAACGATCACAAATTATATTTACAATCACAGTTGGTTGTTGGCAAAGATGCGTGAATTTTGCAAGGGAGAAATTATTCGTCCAGCTACCACTCGATTTGCCACCAATTATATTGCATTAAACAGCCTAGTTAAGAAGAAAGCAGGGTTGAAGCAACTATTCACTAGTGACGATTGGGCCAACCACAATTTCAGCCGCTCAAGTACAGGTCGTATGGTGGAAAGTATAGAGCTTGATCATGCTTTTTGGACTGAATCAGAACATGTGTGCCAAGTGTTTGAACCTCTGTACAAAGTTTTACGAATCGTTGACACAGAAGTGTATCCTACTATGGGGGCAGTATATGAGTTGATGCGTGTAGTGAAGGATGAATTGCAAAGAAAACATGGTGCAAGGTGGGTCATAAAGATAATTAATGACCGATGGTATAAAACATTATACCACGATTTGCATGCAGCAGGTATAAATTATGTCATAATTTGCAATTCATTTCTTTAGTTGCATAAGTATTATTTCTCTTATTAGAGTATGTGTTTCTTTGAACAGCATATTATTTGAATCCCCGATACCAATACAGACCCGGTGTTGGAGATGATGGTACCCTTATACGTGCTGTACATAATGTATTCTCTAAATTAGACCCTGCATCACCAGCAGTTGGCCAATTTGGAAATGAGGTACACAATTACTTAAATTATAATAATTACTTTGTTGGATTAAACTAACACGATTTATTGAATTCAGCTAACATGGTTTAAAGATGTAAGAAGAACTTTTGGAGAACCAACATCAGTTGCTGCTCGAACAAATATGTCTCCTAGTGAGTATAAACATATTTCACTATAAGTTTATAATAGAATTTGTTGGAGTTATTAGGCTTATCAACATTGTTTTTCATTGTAGCTGAATGGTGGATCATGTATGGGACCGATGCACTAACTGTGAGAAAGTTAGCAATCAAAGTATTATCACAAACAGCTTCCTCATCTGCTTGTGAAAGAAATTGGAGCACATTTGCACTCATACACACAAAGCAAAGAAATAAGTTGGCTCATAGTAGCTTGGAAAAATTAGTTTATTGCTACTACAACATGAAGCTTCAACTTCGAGATAAGGAAGCAGAAATAGATCATGTCGACCGTGGTGACCCACTATATGTGTTTGATATTGTTGGTGCAGATGATGATACACAGGATAACCAACTTTATTAATGGATTAGACCTCTTCATTTAGATGATGATGAAGGCAACCCAATTCCCAGAGTTGCTGAAGAAGCACGTAATGAAGGGATAAATGTAGAAAGAGTATTAGAAGAGGATGTGGGATCTAGCAGCACTGACTCTTTGGAAGAACATTTGCGCCCAAGACCAAGAAACACTGGAATTCCACCTTCTTCCAATCCTACACAACCACAACATCGTGCTGATACTAATGATAGCTCTAGTACAAGATCATGAGACTCACCTACCACCGGAGGTGGGAATGATGAAGGATACAGTAGAGCTGGAGGTAGTGGAGCTGGAGGTAGTGGTGGTGGATATGGAAACTATTATGGACCACCTCCCGGATTTATGACCCCCTTCACTGGTGAGGCAAACTTCACCCATGCAACACAGGATGATGACCATGGTAGTAGGCGGGCAGGACCAGGAATTGGTGTCATAGGGAAGGACTATACTCGTAGAGAAAGAGGCAAGGGGATTTTGTCAAGTCAAGAAGATGACTCGTTATCTAGAACTTCGGACTCTGTTGGTGTGGGAATTAGTAACTATGGTTATACTCATAGCCAACCATTTCCCTACCCTTCATATCACATTCCTGTTGGGATGGAATCGAGCGAGTCATGGAAACAATCCCAGCCTCAATCTTCAAATGATTTTGCTTATGGACAACCTCAACCAATCTCGGATCCATATGGGTGGCATGTTAACAATTACATGCAAAACTATTTTGGGGATTTATCATTTGATAACTACTCTTCACAATACACTCACTCTACACGTAGAGATGATGAAGATAGTGAAAATTTTGAACCTCATAGGAACTCTATGTGGTACTAAAGTGTAAAATATTGTACTAATTCATTATATATAAATGATTTATGGTGTGTTTAGACTTCTTTCATTAATTACTACATATTTTCTACACTCACAATGTTTGTCAGCTCGCTATATAATCAAGTTGATAATGTTAAATCCATCATGCAATGCATTTCCTTCCAATTTTTTGTGATAAACTAATAGATAATTGACTAAATAAACATCCTGCAAAGTTTCAATAAAAATTTCCAAGTTTTTCTTACAATTTCCGTGGTTTCCATGTTATTTTTATCGATATCGATATTTTATCGATATTTCCGTTGATATTTCCGTGTTTTCGGACTACCGATATTTCCGATATTACCGATATTTAAATCCTTGCTCACGACTATATAAATTAGACTTAGCAAGGCGATCTGCCACACTATTACATTGACGTGGAATATACGAAATTGTACAGCTATAAATCTCAGCCAGCAACACCTGGATACCATTGGCAATAAAGCCAAGATTAGACAGGTTCATGCTACTCTCATTCCAAGCAGCCAAAGCTTCTAAACAATCAGTCTCCACCGCCACCTGGTTGCATCGGAGAGTCTTCGCAAGTTGCAAGCCAGCCTGAATAGCAAGCAGCTCGACTTGGTTGACCTAGGACAGACCCTGAAAACGCCACACTCCTGCTGCCCTGAAACACCATCTCTCCCGCAAAGGACTCTTCCAGCGCCTCCAACCCTCTCTGCCATTTTTGCAGCTCCGTTGACGTTCAATTTGAGGGCGCTACCCACCGGTTCTGCTTGGGCTCCTTGACATGGCTGGGAAGTTGATTACCCACCTTAAAATCATGCAGCCAGGAAAGGGTCTTCTGAACCACCTCTAAGGGACTATTAGCCCGCCCTTCCCAAACCAAACCATTCCTTTCCTTCCAAAGAGCCCAAATCACCATCAATACCGCCTCAAACTCCACCTTCTTCTCCTCCAAAATTCTGAAAATCCACTCCTTCAAAGACTCATCAAAACTCGATACTGTTCCCAAGCCCAAAGGCGCCGCGAACCACACTGCTCAGGAAAAACTGATAAAGTTTGAGTTTTTTAATTGTTTTTGGGTGCTTGTTGCACGGGTTTTCTTGGGATTTTTGGGAGAGATTTTTTTTGATTTTCTGATTGCACACTGCCATTGCAGCATCACTTCTTCATTAATAGATGGAGACTTACAAAAGTATGGCACATTTCCATCACCCATACCTTAGTACAGAAGGTAGGTAATTAGACAATTTTAAACATTAAAAACCTTCCTTCTCCAGATTAAATCCTAACCCTCCATTTGGGGTTTAGTGGTTTAATCTGGAGTGTACAATTGGTACTCCCTTGATTAAACAAAAACTAGCCGTTAGAGGCTTCTTTCTCAGCCATTCGGCTTCTTCTTTCTTTTCGGCCATTCGACCCTTCTTTCTTTTCGGCCATTCGACCCTTCTTTCTTCTCGGCCATTCGGCCTCAGCCCTTCGACTTCAGAGGCAAGTTAGGTTCCAACACTCCCTTCTAAACTGCTTCTTGGAGTCAATCCGAGCAAACCCCTTAGGTAATTGAATCTATCCTTCGGTAATGCCTTAGTGAATATATCTGCGATCTGATCTTCTGTGTTGCAATAGATTAGCTTGATTGTGTTGTTCTGCAATGCTTCTCTGATGAAATGATATCTTCTCTTGATGTGTTTTGTTCTCTGATGGAACACTGGGTTTTTGGTCATGGCAATTGCAGAGGTGTTGTCGCACAAAAGAGGTGTGGCTTCAACCTGCAATTCGCCAAAGTCTTTAAGTATGAACCTTAGCCAAATAGCTTAAGTTATAGCTTCTGATGCGCTCACATACTCTGCCTCGGCTGTGGACAGTGCAACACTTTGTTGCTTCACAGAGGCCCACGAAAATACCCTTGATTCGAAGGTGAAAGCATAGCCCGATGTGTTTCTGCTGTCATCTTCACTGCCATCCCAGTCACTGTCACAGAATCCAATTAAGATAGATGACTTCCCCATCTTATATTTTATCCCATAATCTAGGCTTCCTTGCACATATCTTAGCACTCTCTTAGCTGTGCCCATGTGTGTCTTGCTAGGATTCTGCATAAATCTAGACAGTAGACTTGCTGGGAACATAAGGTCTGGCCTTGTTGCAGTTAGATACAATAGACTGCCAACAATGCTTTTGTAAAGGCTTGCATCTGCAGCCTCACTTCCATCATCAATATTGAGTTTTTCATTCGCAATTAGGGGTGTAGAAACTGGTTTGCACCCTTTCAGTCCAAACTTCTCAAGCAAGGTTTCTGCATACCTCCTTTGGTGAATGAAAATGCTACTTGCTCCTTGAATCACCCCAATGCCAAGAAAATGATGCAAGAGGCCGAGATCAGTCATCTCATACTTTTTCGTCATTTCCTCTTTGAACTCTTCAATCATTGCAGCATCATTTCCAGTGTAGATCACATCATCCACATAGATTGAAATAATGAGAGTCTTGTTGTTGTTTCCAGTTTTGATGTAGAGTGTAGCTTCACTAGGACTTTTCTGAAATCCTTTCTCAGTGAAATAGGAGTCGATCTCACTGTACCAAGCTCTTGGGGCTTGCTTTAGGCCATAGAAAGCCTTCCTTAACTTGTACACTTTCTCTGGAAACTCTTGGCTCGTGAAGCCTTGAGGTTGTTCTACAAACACTTCCTCTTCAAGCACTCCATTTAGAAATGCAGATTTAACATCCAATTGATGCAGCTTCCAACCCTTCTTGGCTGCAAGAGCAATCAAAGTCCTTATGGTGTCTAACCTTGCTACTGGAGCAAAGGTTTCATTGAAGTCTACACCAGGCTTCTGTAAGTAGCCTTTAGCTACCAGTCTGGCTTTGTTCTTCTGCACAGAACCATCTAGGTTTAGCTTCACTTTGTATACCCACTTCACACCAATCACGGGCTTGTCACTTGGTCGATTTACCATTTCCCAAGTGTCATTCTTTTCAATCATCTCAAGCTCTTCCTTCATTGCTTTCTTCCAAGCTTTGTCTTTCTCAACTTCTTCATATGACTCTGGTTCTATTACACAGTAGTTACATGTAGCATATATCTCATCCAGATTTCTCAATCTCACTGGAGTTGAACTTGGTGTTGATTGCTGTGATTGACTTGACTGTGAACTTGTGGTGATTTGCTGTGGAGTCCCTTGTATGTTACCACTTTGTGCACTTTCTTCTTGAACTGAGATCTCAGTAGGCTCCCTTGTTTGCCTTCTGTTGAGGTCTAGTTGCAGAGAGAGACTATCATTCTCCTCTACCTTCGTTTCCCAGTTCCACATTGAGTCTTCATCAAAGATGACATCTCTTGATAGAATTATTTTTTGTGTTGACACATTGTAGACTCTGTACCCCTTTCTCATTGGTTCCATACCCTACAAACACTCCTTTGTTGCTTGACTTCTCCAGCGTATACCTTAGTTGGTTAGGAATGAGAGTGTAGCACACTAAGCCAAACATTCTCAAATGCTTCACAGAAGGCTTTCTTCCACTGAACACTTCAAATGGAGTCTTCTTTTCTAAAGCTTTTGTAGGACACCTATTCAATAGATACACTGAGGTGTTCACAGCTTCACCCCAAAATGTATATGGCATGTTTTTCTCATGCATCATAGATTTAGCCATTTCAACTATTGTTCTATTCTTCCTTTCTGCAATTCCATTCTGTTGTGGTGAGTATGCCACAGTAAGTTGCTTTTCCAAACCCACATCCTCACAGAATGCATTGAATTCATGTGAGGTGTACTCACCTCCCCTATCACTTCTCAGTCTTTTGATTGAGTATCCACTTTGCAATTCCACCATTGCCTTGAACTTCTTGAATAGAGTGAATACCTCAGACTTAAACCTCATAAAGTAAACCCAACACATCCATGAGTAGTCATCAATGAAGGTTAGGAAATATCTATTTCCACTTATTGTTGTTGTTTTCATTGGTCTACACACATCTGTGTGAATCAACTCTAGTGGTTTTGTTGCTCTCCAAGCTTTTCCAGCTTCAAATGAATCTCTGTGATGCTTGCCAAAAACACACCCTTCACAGATTTCATCACATTGATCCATCTTTGGTATCCCTTGCACCATTTCATTCTTTTGCAGATTTTGTAAGCTTGTCATGTTTAAATGACCAAGCCTCTTGTGCCATAGCTTCATAGAGCCTATCACACTTGCTTTCTTTGCCACTTCTTCTAAGTACTCCAGCGCAAGTGGAAAGCTTCTGTTTTTCACTTCTACTTTAGTCACCACATTTGACAGGGATCTGTCTTCATAGATCTCAACCGCAGTTCCCCCAAAGAGTAGGAAATAACCATGCTCCATCATTTGACCCACACTTAGTAGGTTTTCATCCAATCCAGGCACTAGCAAGACTTCCCTTATGCATCTTCTTCCTTTCTTGGTGTTGATGACTAGAGTTCCTCTACCAGTGGCCTTGACAATGTTGCCATCACCCATTTTCACTTTTCCAGTGAAGTTTGTGTCAATGTCGATGAGTAGTGACTCATGTGCAGTCATGTGGTTGCTGCAAGCACTATCAATGTACCACACTTCATTATTTTTCTCCACTTGGGCACTGAAAGCACAGAACACATTTGCTTCTTCATTTACTTGGTTGGCACAGTTCACTTGCTGCACATTCTTTGATCTGCAGTCCTTCATAATGTGTCCAAGTTTGTTGCATTTGTGGCATCTAGGCTTGTCCTTGAACCAACACTCCCCAAGGTGGAACTTATCACAGTGCTTGCATTGTTGTTTGGTTCTTGGACCTGTGTTGAAATTGCTGCTTTGGTTGGGTTTGGAGTTGTGATACCCTTTTCCTTCCCATCTCTTGTTCTTGCCCTTCCACTGTGGTTTATAGTTGCTTGCACTAGCTTGACTACCAGATCCAACATTGAGTGATTGAAAAGCTTTCTCTGGTGCAAGATCTGCATGCCTTTCGAGCCTTTGATCAAAAGCTCTCAAGGATGCCATCACATCTTGTACACTGAGAGTTTCAGTGTCTTTGGTTTCTTCAATGACACTCACAATTGAATCATAAGGTTTAGTTAAGATAATCAACAGTTTCTGGACAATTCTCTCATTTGGCAGATCCTCACCATATGTTTTCATCTTGTTTACAACATCAAACAGTCTAGTGAAGTAATCTTTTAACAGCTCATTTTCTCTCATTCTTGTATACTCGAAATCTCTTCTAAGGGACTGAAGTTTTACCTTTCTAACTTTAGAGTCTCCTCTGTATTCTTGTTGTAAAACTTCCCAAGCTTCCTTTGCTGTCTCTTCATTTGCTATCCTTGGGAAAATGGTGTCTGAAACAGCATCTTGAATGATTCCAAGTGCTCTAGTATCTTCCATTCGATTCTACTTCAATGCTTTGGTTTGTTCTTCTGTGAGCTCCTATTCTAGAGCATCAAACTCCATCTCAGGTAGTTCATACCCGTGTTGAACCATATCCCATAGATCATAGGATTTGAAAATAGTTGTCATTCTTATTCTCCAGAAATCATAGTTTTCTCCATCAAAGATTGGGGCTTTTAGCTCACTACTGCTTGCTCCCTTCATTTCCAGAATTTTTGCTGGTTGTCTTGGTTGAGAACACTTCGTTGGTGCTCCAAATGTTTTGACTTTTTCACAGATTACGCCCAAAAAGGTTTCTCAGATCAGAAACAAAGCTCTGAGGCCATGATAAAGTTTGAGTTTTTTTATTGTTTTTGGGTGCTTGTTGCACGGGTTTTCTTGAGATTTTTGGGAGAGATTTTTTATTTATTTTCTGATTGCACACTGCCATTGCAGCATCACTTCTTCATTAATAGATGGAGACTTACAAAAGTATGGCACATTTCCATCACCCATACCTTAGTACAGAAGGTAGGTAATTAGACAATTTTAAACATTAAAAACCTTCCTTCTCCAGATTAAATCCTAACCCTCCATTTGGGGTTTAGTGGTTTAATCTGGAGTGTACAATTGGTACTCCCTTGATTAAACAAAAACTAGCCGTTAGAGGCTTCTTTCTCGGCCATTCGGCTTCTTCTTTCTTTTCGGCCATTCGACCCTTCTTTCTTCTCGGCCATTCGGCCATTCGGCCCTTCTTTCTTTTCGGCCATTCGACCCTTCTTTCTTCTCGGCCATTCAGCCTCGGCCCTTCGACTTCAGAGGCAGGTTAGGTTCCAACAAAAACTGCAATCTTGCAGCACGTGTTGCGCTGTTTCACAAAGACCATCACATCTCGGGCATGAAACATGGAGCCTCACTTCCTTTTTTATGAGATTTGATCTCGTCGCCAAAGCGTCGGTGCCCACCCTCCAGCCACACACCTTCACTATTAGCAGCACCCTTGCCTTCCAAATTGCTTGCCATAGACCACCGTTTGCATTCCCACCATGAGAAGAAGAGGACGCCATTAATGACGGGGAAATACAGCATGATCTTGCCACCTTATATGCAGTTTTGACAGAGAAGAGACTCTTTCTATTATAATGCCACATCAGTCAATTCGAAGGCCTTCGTAGACTAAGCGAAATCGAGCTTATCAAATGAATCTCCTCCTCCGAAAACGGCCGTTGTAGCATTTCAACTCTCCAGCACATAACCACCGGTACAATCAAGTCCCTCACCCGGTGTATGCGTGAATATTATTAAAAAGCATATTATTACTGAACTTTCCTTTTATTGTTGTACTTTCCAAAATGTTAAATGTTGTTCAATGAGTATGAGTAAATATTGCTGGATTGAAGGTATAGATACATTTTAATTTTCCAGGGAGATACTTTAATTAGTCAAAAACCAAGGGAATTGGGCCTTGTTTGGCAGCTCAGACTGTACTAACTATTTCAATCGGATAGGATAAATAGTCGTCGGATAGTACTGACTAAATTAGTCGAGTGTTTGGTGTAGTATTGGATTAATGACAGTATTATTTATACTGTGTTTGTTACTATACATGAATTCAAATTATTTAAAGAAAATAAAAATTGAAATCATCTCTTCCCCAGATCTCTCTGCCGCACCGCCCCTTCCAAACACCCACACTCCCTTACCAGTTCTTGACCAAAACAGGCAAAGTCGTAAACCCAGATGAAATCCTTTCGAATTTTCAAATCTTATCATCGTTTCGCAGTCAAGGTTCTAGAACAGATGAAATCTTTCCAAATTGTGCTGTAGTGGTGCGATGAAAATGTGTTTGTTGGTTCACCTATTTTGGCACAACTTGTGTCCGATGGTTTGATTGATGATATTCGAGAAGAGCAAACCTTCATGGAGAGCCGCCGATTCTGTGGATTATGAGGGCCAATCTTTGATTCCGTTGGTGGTTGGTCAAGGTCAGCCTAACCTTGTCCAGGTACTTCTTGAATTTGTGAGCCTGATGTGGAGGCTCAAAGCCGGTCAGGATCTACTCTGCTTGAGGTTCGTGCGAGAGAAGGAGACGGAGGGACGGGCGACGACAAGGGAGTTTGAGAGAGAAAGCAGTTCGTGCGAGAAAGAAGGAAAGGGACCCGACTAATAATACGCCCATTTTGGACGGTTTTAGCAAGCGGGTGTATGCCGTCTAAAATAAGCGGATCAGATTAAATTAGTCTGATCCAATTTAATACAAGCCAAACATCTGCCTCCGTATAAATAGTCTTATACGGTGTTATATCCGGTGTACCAAACAAGGCCGAAGGTTCTGTTGTCGTGAGTACGAGGGTAAATTGGAATTTTTCCAAACTTTCTTTGGTTCGAATTTCGTATGCGCTCCCAAAGTAATCTTGTCCCAAAGTGTGTGTAATATCACCATAGGGTGTTCTAATCATCTTTACTCGAGAACTTCTTGGCGATACGTCCCGTAGCCTACCAAACAACAAACTGCTTCTTTGTAAAAGTATATTGAACAAGTGCCACTGGGAAAAGAAAAAAAAAACGCTAGTGTGTAAAAACACTTGATGGAACACTTCCAAATGAGCGCTCTTAATCATACTCATGCTGAAATTCCACCACGGCCTGCTGATGTATAATGCCTACTATTGTGTAGGGTGACGATCCATCGATTGCCTGGTGGCTGAGAGACTAACTTAACTATAGATGGATCTCCACGATTACATTTTGGTCCAATAACACAAGGCCACCCGGACGTCACCGTGGTGTACTGCATTGGGTAGTTACCGGAAGAGATTAGATTTAGGGCCGAGCTGCATGTATGCGCTCGCAATCTAAATGAGATAACATTGCAAGGAACTTTTTTCTTTTGGTCAAACGATAGATTTTATTAAGAGAACTTTAACAAAAAGCTTCTGATACTGTTCACTTTAACGAAAAACTACATTTTTACACTAAAAAGTCAATCCTAACACTATTCACTTTACCCTTTATTTTGTCATTATCATTAAAACTCAAAGTTTTCAAACCATTTTCATTAATTTTTCTTTTTATTAAATTAGATGTTACACTAACCACAATCGGGGTTTGAATTGCTTGATTAAACTATTAAAATCCGTACATACCAAAAACAATTATGTGCAAGAAATTATTTTGAGTTCATTTGATCAAATTATTTTAATAAGAAATGAAGAAAACAAATGAAAGATTTTGAAATCACAAAGGGCAGAAAACTCCCAGCAAAACCACATCAGTGCCTCCCTTGGCCTCCGATTCGTGTAAAAAATTGTTGGACTGAATGCAGCCGTGCGGAACAGGGGTAATATCCCACCCTAGGAAGGGACAATTGAAATTCTGGGACTGAATACAACAGCCTTAACCGAAGGAAGATGGAAGCACTCTATTATCGAAAATCTCTCCCGTTGATTTCATTGAATACAGCCGCATGCCAATGAACATGTCCATTAAATTCAGAGACATGAGAAGGAGAGTGAGAAGAAAGAGAGAGGTACCTAAAAAGGAAGCATCCTTCCAAATTATTGTTTCTGGCCTACTTGATCGTTATGTAGCGATTTGTCCCATGTCTGGACCAATATTCTTTCAAATCCAGCGGTATTGACAAATCATGACCATCTGCTGCTAGCCGACTAAGCAATCTAGTAAAAACACTTCCGCTCATCTTCCGCCCACCCATCCGGGCATGGCGCTTATTTGGCATCTGAGGGAGTGGATACATCGACATATGGGTGGTGCAACAAGATGACTGCCACCCGCCATTCCCCCATTTGTAGCACTGCCGTGGAATTCCAGTGCATGAACACACTGGCACTGGCATTGTAGACTCGTCAAAAGTGACAAGATTCAAACCCAAATCATGAGTATCCCACTCTGATTTATACTTTATCCCATCTGAAGAAGCCTGCCTATTTAAATCTTCGCCTACTTTCTTCCGTGACTGCTTTGCCCTTGATGCCTTGTTCTCCTTTGCTCGCTTTGTCTGACGTGACTTGACATCTTCAGTAGATATAACTGAAACTGGGTAGGCCTCAGTTATATGCGTATCTTTTGTGCTGTAATGAACATCAGCCAGGGTAACTGAATGGTTGGAGGGACGGTGCATGCGTTTAGCTCCATGTGGAGCTCCACCACCCAATGAGAAGTTGACAGCATTATCCCGCGAATGAAGGGCTGCATAGGCGTTGTCCCGTTCCATCATGGCACTATCACGCTGAGCAAGTGCCTCATCTCGCTGACGGAGAGCCTCGTCTCTTGCAGCCAAGGCTTCATTCTTTTCAGCAAGTGCTACATTCCGTTCTCGAATAGCAGCATCCCTTTCAGCAATGATGGACATGATCTTCTTGTTCATGACTAAGGCATTTGGTTCCTTCGCTTGCTGTTGGGCCATCATATTCCACTGCACATTTCAATTCTACCCTATTCAAATGGATCTATAATTGCATAAGGGAACAAACATATTAACAGCAGATAGTAAGACATGCTTTCTTCTTACCGGAGGTGCTGTCCCCCCTCTGTAATAGTCCATCTTGTGTCTCCCATTTTCATGTTGCCGACCATCATCCATTTTTTATATCTAAGCAGCAAGTCCTGAAAATTTCAGCCACTAAACATTTGTTAACATCAAGTTAAAAACTTAAAAAACATAACAAAGTAAAGGATCAAAGGGGTTGGGGATGATCCTAGTGGTGGTGGTGGATTTGGGAGAAGAGACAGAGGGTGGGGTGGAGATGTAGTGGGAGCAGGACTGTGGGAGTCGAAGAGAGAAAGAGGAAGAGATTAGGCTGCGATAATTAAGAAAAAAACAAAATATTATTTAAATATTGTTATTCCACATGGAAAATTTGGTGGGTCAAATTGATGCCACATCATCACTTAACAAACCACTTGACAGGAAAACTAACGGAAGTATGAAAGTGTTAGAAAAATTAAACTTTAGGAATGAAAGTGAGACAAAAAAAAATTAAGTGTAATAAAGTGATTTTGGCAAAACTTCAGGGTAGTATAGTATAAGTTATGCTTATTTATATTTAGAGACGGAAAGAAGTTTGAAGTCTTTTCAGATTTTGAGGATTAAAATGACATCTGGAATTAAATTCAATTCCGCAGAGCAACTACATGCCTTTGTAAAAAGCACCAATCTGACGAAACAATGCCATAAATCACAGAAACAGCTCAATCCTCTGGCTACTAGAGAAAAGCTTGTTGTGAGTGTGAAATGTGAACGTATCACAGAAGTAGACTCTTAATAGCAATTACAAACCCAAAACACATTAGTCTTGTTTACAAACCCAGAACACATTAGTCTTGTCAAGAAGAACATTTACATATAACCATCTCGCCAAATTAGTCAAAAGTTATGCTACAAAAAAATCGCCATATTACTGAAATGTTATCATATAGCACCATCAAGTCAAATTCTACCTAAAAATAAATATAGCTCTAATAGCATTTAGAGTAGTTCTACTGATATTGGAAATTCTTCTGTATCTTACTTAACGAAGAAGACAACAAAATGAAGAGGTGCAACGCCCCAGATGCTTGCAGTAAACTACAACTGCTAATAGCATCATCACCTCATTTGGTCACTCCCTAAACATAGAATGATGCTATTAACCTATCCAAATCAAATCAAATCATATACTAAAAAGTAATTCAAATAGCATGAAGAATTGTTCTAATGATATTGACGTTGCTTCTGTAGGTTAGTTCATACATTGCTTTTGCAGCTTACTTCACAATGAAAACAAGAAACAGAAAAGGGTACAATGTCAAGCTTAAGAAAGTTATAAGTGCTGACAGCATCACCACATGATCATAGTCACCGTAAACATGAAATTCTGTAAGATAGTTCTCTCTCTCTCTCTCTCTCTCTCTCTCTCTCTCTAACTATATCACACAGTCGAAAGGGTAATATTTATTTGATAATAGCCTAACCACATGATATCTATACTTTCTCTCTCATTTTTATTTTCTTTATTAGTAGTTGGAAATATTTATATCCCAAACCATACCACTTGTGCTAAATCAAAAAAAGCACCTGCCATTGTTATTAAAATTCTTAGATTCTAATCGTCCAAATACAAAGTGTTGAAGTCTGGCACAAAATACATTGTTTAGACAGAAATTGACCCAGGTGGACTGAATGTGCTGTTTATTGAAACATAAAGCACCTTTATTAAATACAAATACAACTAGTTAGAATATGGGTCAGTCAAACAGCATCAATAATAACAAAGAAACTGTAAAAATACACATTGAGAATGAGTTCTACTAATTTCCACATTAATTCTTTAGAAAGTGTAAGATACACATGCTAAGCAAGCAACAAAAGACACTATTTTACATTTGGAACACAAAAAGAAAATTAGAAAACTGCAATACTTACCCTTTCCTCCTCTCCTGCTATATGCTGACTGTATACCATGAATGCGTCCCCATGCTTAATACAGCTAAGTAACAGGTACACAATAAGTCGCAAACGTGTTGCAGTTAGCACATATTGGATCCTATCTGAAATGCTCGAAAGGAAAACAGAAGTAAATGAATTAGTTGGAGGCACACACTGCAAGAACATAACATGTGCACGCTCACACACACAGACAGAGGCACAGAGCATGCTTAAACTAAAACATAGGTACACATAATTCCAGTGAGTGTGATAAACAAGCGAGGTCCAGTCCTAACTTCAAAGTAAAATGTCCTTACACATTAAGGGCACCCATCATTACAATGACCACACGAGGGTGTGCGCTTTTTCGTTTTCTTGGGGGAGAACGGAGGGGGGGGTGGGGGTTGGGTAAGTAACATAGAGAAAAAGATATCTTTCTGAAACTATAGCATTGTGAAATCATTAGGTACATGCAAGTACCCAAATTAGTGGAATATTTGCACCAAATGCGTATTTTATGATAATGGAAAACTATGATACTTGAAAAGAAAATTTTAAAAAAAAAGAAAGAAACCGATATCCTTTTCTGTGTTTCCCTCGTCCTCTCACCTTGCACTTACTTTCCTACATATGCATAGCAGAGTCCACTTCTTGAAAGACTCACGAGTCATAACCATAACTCTAAACATTTAGGGCCTGTTTGTATTCAACTTGAATCCAATTTTTTTAAGTTTTTGAGTCTCAAGCCTAAAATTCTTATTTGGTAGGACTATTTTGAAAAACTGAACTCAAAACCAAATTGTAGATATAGCTTACTTCATGAAAACATAAAACGTCTGTTTTTAGAATTTTTAAAACTAAAAGCCCACTCTTATCCCCCTCTCTTTTCAGATCCTCTTGTCTCCATCCTCTCTCTCTCTCTTCTCAGTCTTATCTCGTTGTCTCTCTTCCTCTTGCTCCCTGATCTCTTCTCTCTCAGTTGAACCTTTCTCTTTGTCTCTCTCCTTCTAGATCCTCTCTCCGCACTCTGTTTCTCCCTCTCTTCCAATTTTCTCTGTCCCTCTTGAGGTCCTCTGCCTTGGGCCCCCCAGTAGACCTCCATCAGCTCCAGCAGGGAGTTGCTGGCAGATTTTTTTTTTAGTTTTTTTTAAATTGTTAAAACTTAAAAACAATTTTGTCTCATACAAAACAAGTTTTTGAGTTTCATAAAGAACTGTTCATAACAAATGGTCTTAAGAAATATTTTTAAAAGTTTATGAAATTTTGTTAGTAGGATACCAAACGGGCCCTTAGTTTTACTTTATAGTTTGAATTCAGTTCACCATACTTTTACCAATGTATGCTTTTCTAAAATATCCTTAAACAGACCAAGCTAATCCAATTCTAAGCTATTCGGTAACAATATGGTATCAAAAGTGAACAACAAGTCACTCGTCACTATGTTTAATATTCACAAAAATCAGTTACAAACTTAAGCAGTTTGTTGCACTTCTCAACTCCTATAAACAACCATTACTAAAGCTAAAAATATTCTTTTTTTTTTCACAAGAAATAAATGATTTCACAGCCTAACTCTCTGACGCGATCCATCTTTTCCATTGCCAAAACAGTAGCAAGACATTTTCTTTTGTTATTTTTGTTCAAATTGATTAAATCAAAATCCTAAATGCAATTTCTAATATCTCAGTTAAATTATACCATGTATCTTAACAAAAACAAACCAGTAAACAAGCACTCACTCTCTTTCTCTTGCAAACTAACTCAACCTGCTAATAATCAAACAAGTATGAGGCTATGGGCTAAGTGTACGCAACTACGGAGTACACAACTCAGCCCTAGTTTGGGAGTGAGGTGCTTTAAAAAAAAGCACCCATGAAAAAAAGCTGTAAGAGTTTTAGGTGTTTGGTAAACTAAAAAAAAAGGGCTTATTTTGGAAGCTGCTGTGAGAATAAGCTAAAATCAAAGGAAAAAGCTGAAGCAGCTATTTGTAGCTTTGGAAAACTGGCTTTTTTTCAAAGCACATGGAGCTACAGTGCTCCTTTAATGAAAAAACCCACTATCAGACTTTTTTTTTTCCAAAAGCACTTTTACAAAAATGTTTACCAAACACTCAGCTGATTTATTTCATAGCCGCTTATTCTCACAGCACAGCCGCTTATTCTCACATCCGCTTTTTTTCAAAGCACAGCAATACCAAACCAGCCCTCAATCTCAGTCAAAATATTCAGAATTCAACCAGAAAAAAAGGGTTTAACAACCGAACTCTCCAGTTCAAACCACTACTTATCTCTCTATCACATTATATCGCAGCAAGAGTATTTCAAATGTTGTTCAAATTGATTAAATCAGAATCTTAAATTCAACTACTAACCTCTCTATTAAATTAACCTCAATTCTTGATCAAGATTAGCCTAGTTAATTACACTAACTAAACGTGCAATAAATCAAAGTGTTAAAGGGACAAAGAAGAAAGAATAAACGGTAATTCAAAACAGCATGAGCTGAACTGAAGCAATTTTACAAAGATTAAACAGCTCAATCTCAGTCAAAACAAGAGCTAATTTTCAGTAGAAATTTCCATTTTCAAAGCAACAAGCAAGAAATGTGTATTGAAATGAAAATTGACTGATAAAAATCCACGAATTCAAATTTCCAGCGCTGGAGCTTCACTGAAATTAGGTTTTCCAGCAGAAAATTTCGAATGAGGATCTCCAAGATTGAAGCTCGAAAGCTTGGAAGCTCGAAGCGTAGAGAGTGTGAAGGAGACGAACTCACAGAAATTGAAGAATCCGCATCGGTTCCGATCGATTCGCGTACTTTCAAGTTCCGAGTTTGAAGAGTTTCCGTTTTCTGAATAAACAGTCGCTGAGAGAGAGGAGCGAGGGTGTGGTGCGCATGTGTTTCTGTTGTGCTATGACAAAACTACCACCAAAAGCTGAACAGGACACCTTTGTTGGACAATTTTTTTAGTATGCCACGAATATGACTATATATACGGGAAAGGATCCTCGCCGGATCCCTTTCCTAGGGATCCTAGGGATCCCGTGATCTCACCCGTTTATCGTATATCGTGCGGTCTGAAATCATTTCAAAATTTTAAATTTAAATTTAAATATGAATAGTATCTAATGATTTCTGACCGCACGATATACGATGAACGGTTGAGATTACGGGATCCCTAGGATCCCTAGGAAAGTGATCCGGCGAGGATCCTTTCCCTATATATACGGAATGTTATAATATAACTAGTCGAAATTTTTTGATATAGTAGTCTGTTTTTGTCACCTAGAAATCTTTTTTCAGTGTAATATAACTATTGTTTTAAAAATCTCTGTCTAGTGCCGCCTAGGCCCGCTTAGTCACTAGGTGGCTAACCACCGTACTAATTAATGCCTAGACGTTTGAAAATTAAGGAAGGGTGCCTAAACCAGTTGAGGGCCTGAGGCACCCGCCTAGACAGGTGCCTAAGTTCTGACACAATCAAACAGAAAATAGATAACTTTAAATTTGCATTTAATTTTTTTAATAAATTGTAAGAGACTTGTTAAATACCTAAATGAGCACAGACTATATGTTTGTTACTTATGTTTTCATTATGTTACAATACTTCATAATACATATGTCATTTTAATGTTTTTCATACCATATTTTTATACCACCTTAAGTGGCATTTGATGTGAACAGCCACATAATTTGAATTAATTAGATTTTTAAATTTAGTTCATTATTTAATAAACTAATAATTAAGAAAAACTAGTTAATTAAATGATTATTGTGGTATACGAAGAGTCTTTCTTCTTCCTTTCCTTGGGTTTTGCAAATTTTTAAATGATGTGGCTGTTCACATCAGATGTCACCTAAGGTGGTATAAAAACATTGTATGAATAGCATTGATGAAATTATATATATTTTAAATATAAACAGACACTTATTTACACGAAATATAATGAATTTATTTAAATTCGCCTAATTCACCTAAGCGCCCACTACCAGACTAAAGCCTAGCATCTTTTAGAACCTTGAATATCACTCGATTCTCATCTAAGACACCCAAAAATAGATTTTAGAGTTAGTTATGTCAACTCATACATCGTTTTTGAAAAAAAAAAGTTTAAAGTTAATCATTTTTACTGGAAATAATAAAAGACCTATTAACCCACCCTCCTCCTAATCATACTATATATATCGCCTTATAAAATGGAGCTCCTAACTTTACACATACTGCTTTATTGACTATAACAATATTGACCTAACACACAATTAAAAGAGCAATAGAGTGCGGATGTATACTAAGCACACAATTTTATGGGTCAGCCAAATACTCGACAAAATGCCTCACTAAAAAAAAAGGGAAAAAAATATACTTGGCGATACCTGCGCTATTGTTGGATGTAACGAGAATAGAGTCTTGCATCTACCACTACTTAATTGTGTTCCCGATAAATTAACTTTCTAGCTTCGACCATGTTTAGGTCTAAATATATTTTTTCTCATTCCTTAAATTAGAGAAATTTTTAGACGCAAATAATTTATTTCGGCTTCGTTTCACGTCTTTGTGCAAAAAAATTACTTTTTGAAGTGCTACGTGGGAAATTAGGTGAGGAAAAAGAAATCTGGCATCAGGTAACTAAACTTTATATCTGATGTGAGCAGAACAGCAATTTATTAATGTTTGATAAATTTTGTGTAAAAGTAGTGTAGATGTATAATAACTAGAAAAAGCATTATTTTGAAATAATGCTTCAAATCAATTATATGGTTTTATGGTTTGAAAAAAAAAAGAATAAATTATATTTTATCACCTCATATTTGGATGCAATTGTAATTTTATATAAAATCTTTAAAACATTTCAATCTCATACATTTAATTATCATTTTACTTCAATCTCATACGACTGTTGGAACTCTTTCAAGTTAGTCATTAAGTGATCATGTGGTAACGTTGAGTTCCACATTCATGCTAACAACCAATAAAAGATATCTAGTTAAATTACATTTTGCACACTCGGGTTTTTATTCAATTACAACCTTATATAATATTTATAAACATTTCAATCTCATACATTTACTTATTATTTATTTCAATGTTATACATCTCTCTCAAATTCTGTTAGTTTCTTCATTATTTGTCCATATGAATGTCGTGGGTCCCACAACAAGAGAGGTGCATTGATGTTGGGGGAAGGGGTGGTGCGACCTTGTAAGGGCTCGTTTGGTTGTGCTTTTGAAAGAGCCAAAAGCGCTTCCTAATGAGTAAAAGCGCTTCAGTTTTAAAAAATGGTCGTTTGGCAAACATTTTAAAAGTGCTTTTAGCAATAAGTAGAAGCACTAAGAAGTATTTTCTAAGAAGCACCTAGGAGGTGCTTCCTCCTAAAAGTGCTGCACAAAGAAAACAAGGGAAGCACTTTGCTCCCTTTAATGAATTTTTTTCAATTCCAAAATTATCCCTATTTTTTAATTTGCAAAGTCTAAAATGTCATTCCACTTTATAAAATCATCAAAACTACCATCACCAATTTTTTCTAGGGTTGCACGTTGAAAACCCAAAAGGTTTTTTATTTTCTGATTATTTTGAGGGCTAGAGCAGTCGACTTGGTCTCCATCTTCCCAAATCTCTCTACATCTTCATAACCTGAAATTTTTGTGGAGGTATGTATGTTATTTCTTATCTTAAACGAGAAAGAATTGCTAATCTTCTTATATCTAGTTAATACTTATTTCACATTTAATTGTCATGCAGCTATAATGTGTTCTTTTTTTTTTTTTAAGAAACAAACATATATTCTCAATAAGTATGTATCATTTTGTTAATGATCATTATTTCTTTAATTGAATTTTCATCAACACTTTAATCAACTTGTATGCTAATTATATACAAAAAATATTCATGAAAAAATTATTGAGAATTATTAAGGAAAAGCGCTTTTTTTATTTGATAACCAAACACTCTATTTAATATAAAAAAACGCTTCTATACAATACAAAAAGCACTTAGCCGTTGCATGCCAAACAACAAACTGCTTCCTCATAAAAGTGCTACGCAAAAGTGCTACAAACAAAAAGCGCTAGTGAGTAAAAGCGTTTTCTAGAGTAGCACGTCCAAACGAGCCCAAGTTGGGAAGATATGGTTTTAGGTTTCTTTTTACTTATTATTTAAAAATTGTCTCAATTCAAAACAAGAAAGAATGTCTTGATTCAAAATTGTCAACCAACAACTATGGAGTGCATCTTTGAGTATATTAATCAACCAAAAGGGTTACCAACATGAACCCTTGAAGAATAAGTGTCACATCTAAGTCCGCATAGTAAGAAGTCAATGAATTCCCAAAACGCGTCTTGCTATAAGGAGATAGGCATGTACATATAAGGCATAGAGGATCCTCTCTCCTTGTCGATGTGAGACCTTACAATAAGTCTAGAATCCACTAGAAAAAATTAAGAGAATCCCAAAGCATTGTTTGTTTAACTGATGATTGAATATGTACATTGAAACGGCCAGATGCTTTAAGTAGACTGATTACCTTGAACAATTCAAAGGACTCAAACAATTAAAACGACATTATTTTGACATCAATCGAATGACAACTCAAATGTCCAATTTTTATTGCGAAAATTAAAATGCTGTTCAGGGGGTTGAAACGACCCCGGATGACCAAAATTTATTTTATATCACGACAAAGTATTGAGTTTAACTTGTGGCATTATTCCTTTTTCGAAAATGTATGACGAGCTCAAATCAAAGCTCGGACCCCAGATCTGCAAATTCTCATTGCGTCCATTTGTCTTTTGACAATCCATTTCCTTTTTGATCTACTCTGTCATTTATTCTACATCAGTATTCTCCACTTCAGAAGAACTCGACCTTGAGTTAGGGTCAAGAAAAAGAACTTCATCATACTTGCGCTCATTGCAAACATTAAAAGTATTGGAAATTCCCATAGAATTTGGCAAACCAATAACCTAAGCATTGTCATTAATTCGCTTAAAAACTTTGAATAGACCATATTTTCGTGACTTTAATTTGTTTTAAGTTTCAATAGGGAAATGATCTCCCCTAAAAAACACCATGACAAAGTCTCCTTCTTGAATATTTTAACTCATGATGTTTGTCAACTACCGCCTTATACTTGGCATTGGTCTGCTCAAACTGATGTTTGACCTCATCATGAATTGCCACCATATTTTTGCAACAACACTAACTCCATAACCTTTAGACAGTTTCACCAAATCTGCCATATGGTAAGAAACGACAGTGTAAATAGTGAAAACGGTGATTTCACAATTGCACGATGGATATCACTATTATATGCAACTCTATCTGAGGCAGGGCATAGTACCATTGTTTTGAATTTTCTCCATAAATGCTTTGAACCATGTTGCCAAGAGTCTTGTTGGTAATCTCTGTCTATTCGTTAGTTTGGGGAGTTGCAGTAGTAATTCAATTCAAAGTTAAACACCCTAATCCTGATATCCCTTAATATCAGAGTAGGCACGTGCTAGCCGACACTCAAGGGTGACGAAGCCATTAAAATCATGCATACCAATAAAATATATAATTAGAAAGAGATACACTAGTGCAGAATTGTGTTCAAAGCATACAATTAATCAAGAATAATGTGAAAGAATTATTATGGAAAGGTACGAACCGAGAAATGAAACCTACACAGAGGAGGCTCGAAGATGCCTAAACGAAATTGCCCTGACACCGGGATCGTGTGCCTCGACTCTAACGCCTGAGGGGCGCAAAACAGAAAAACTGAGCAAACCAAAGTTTATAATAATAATAATACTAATAATAAGAAAAATTGTTTTCTTTCTGAACATACTAACCCCCTGTTTTGAAAACACATATATAATACTAATAATAAGAAAAATCATTTTCCTCTGAAAAAAGATTTATCGCTTCTTTTTTTCCATCATTTCTGTCTTGAAAGCCATGTTAATGGCCTTTTGCAAATTCCACAGGTTCTACAACACAAATTTTTCTTGAATTGAGGGATTCAGTCTATTCACAAAACCTCACAACATTCTGGTTTTCTGCATCCGACATATGGCTTCACTCAGGAAGTTGCATGAAATCATCGGTATAATCCATTAAGTTTATGTTTCCTTGGAAGTAGCTAATGTATATACGGTACAAAAGTTGTTTATAATCCGTAGGTAAAAAATTGTCCATCAAGCGCTGCTTCATTTTTCTCCACATTCGAATTCAATGCTTCCTTGCCTCTGCCAAGTGTTCTGTAATTGATCCTACCAAGCAACAACAGTTGCTTTAAGACAGAAGGCAACCATCTTCACCATCTTTGTCTCGGGGGCCTCCACGACGTTAAAGAATCTTTCTACTTCGTCCACTACCCAATACAGGAAGTCTTTGATTTTCATGTTTCCTACAAAAGTTGGAATGTTGGCCTTAATCCAAAAGGTGTGATGGAAACGACTTTGGATGAAAAAATCTATCATATATCACAACAAAGCAATGAGTTTGACTCGTAGTGTCATTCCATTTCCGAAAAGGTGTGATGGACCCAAATCGAAGCTCAGACGCCAAATCTGCAAATTCCCATTGTGTTCTTTTGTCTTCCGACGATCTATTTCCTATTCGATCCATTACATCAGTCCCATTCACTTTAGAAGAACTCGATCTCGAGTTATGGTTAGGATAAAGAACTTCATCGTCTTTCAATTCACATAGATCAGCAACTTTGAAAGTATTGAAAATTCCCATAAAATCCGACAAATCAATAACACAAGCATTTGTTCTACATGAGTATTGCATATCGCAGTTCATCAAGTGATACCAATGTAGGTGATCTAGTAAGTCCACAACGTTATATGTTAAAATATTAATTGTAATTGTATTTTCTTCATCTTATTTTAATTTCCTTTAACATATGCATATGAGTGGAAAACACCTTAAATTGCAAGTGGTCATTTACCACAGTGGCGGAAATGAGTTAAGCCCTTTCATAATGGCTTGAACTAAGTTTATCTTAATAAAAAAAAAAAAAGCCATGCTATAACTTTATTTAATGAAAAAGACTTAAATTTTAATAAAAAGGACAAAAAAAACTTAATTTAAATATTTAAAAAAAAAACTTAAGCGCGGACTTGCGTGCCCCTCACATAAACTGTTTATGAAACTTACTACACTGTTTATGAAACTTAATATACTATTTATAACACTTACTACACTATTTATGAAACTAAACGGTACTACACTATTTATGAAACTTAATGATACAACACTGTTTATGAAACTTTTTATACTGTTTATGAAACTTAATGGTAAATGCTCGTCCTATATATTTAAGTTCTTTCACCAGAATGCAATAAAAAGATTTATAAAAAAAACATGACAGAGATTAAAGTCCACGCTGTTAAAATCATGAATGGCTTATAGCTCAATACCATTACTAGAAAATAGATGATGAGTGTGGAGCCACAAAAAATCACAAGGCGACACGTGAATTTTTGGGTGAAAAGGACAAAATTACCCTCGAGGCACACCAAGATTCCTACGCGCAAGCAGCTGGCAATCATCCTTCAAACAAGTCAAAAGTGCCCAAAATAGGTAATAATTCAAAACCTATTTCATCCATCCTCATCAATTCCTCTCCACAAGGTAACCCCCAAATCATTCCTTTTTAATTATATTAATTAGGTAATTAATTGATTTATTATTCAATTATTTCAAATTAGCTACTAATCAAGAACCTAACCCACAAAATCATCCAAGTGGCCGGTCCTCCCTCTCCCAATAGGGCCGGCCACACCCCTATATAAACCCCCTCATTCTCTCCAAAACTAAATTTGAACTTTCTTGCAAAATTCTCCAAATTCTCCAAACACTTTTCTCTCTAAATTCTAACTTTGGCATCAGAGGTTATTTGGCCAAGACCCCCTCATTCATCGTGGGCACATGAGGCTCTTTGCCTTGACCTATGGTGTTAATTGTTTTGTAGGTGCAATTTTGTCCAAGAAGGAGAATTTGCTTCCACAAATTGGTGCTTTTATTAAGAGTTGAGTCACACGCTCGTAGAAGACTCTCGCATCTAAGGTTTCTTGTTTCTTTGCTTATTTGTAGATTTTTTGTACGTTCTTATTCTAGGAATTTTTATTTCTAAAAATCTTTTGATAAAACATAAAAGAAAAGTACAATGGTAAGAGATTCGGAAACCTCGATGAACGGAAATTCAAACATTCAAGGATTAGGACTGCGACAATCTACAAGGCTCATCACAACAATGAGTGAAGCGGCATCACCCTCACAGGGCATCACTGTGGCAACCACCACAATAACCATTATGGCGGCCACCCTCGGCAAGGCCCACGACGCTACAACCACGGCCTAAGCCGTGCCATTCAAGCCCAAGGTGAGACGGCTTGAGCCACTCAAGTTCAATGCAAACCCAACGCGTAGCCAAGTCGAGCCCTAGCCTCGTACCTATGTGCGCCACACCCCAAGCAACCTATTCCCGTGGCCAAGCTTGCTCCTGCGACCCAGCCTACTCCTGCGGCCTTCCAACTAGCCTAGATCGGTCTAAGATTAGTTCAACCTTCCCAGCTTCAAATTTCTGGGCTGATGATTGAACTGGGGGCATTTTTACCCCATTTCTCCTCAGATTTGACATTTTCCAACTCAAATCTCGCACCCGGAGTCAGTTACACTTTCACTATTCAAGGAGAAGCATGTCGTCTAAGCTCTTCCAATCTAAATAGAGAACAACACTTATCTCGACAAGTTATAGAGTTGACAAGCGCCCTTGCACAACCGACAACCTTGGTGAATCAGCTCTTGCAGCGTACTGAGATGCAATGTCCACCTGACAAGGTGTCCCAAAGTAGGACAATGGCAGACGAAGAACATTTCCAACAGCGTCCCAACAAGCAGCCCCTCAATCAGCCATGATTTGAGCGTTCTAGCAGCTTACACTCCCGCCTGGGTCATCGGGATATCGTATACTCTCGTCTTAGCGCGTGGAGGAGCGTGTACTCCTAATTAAGCCCACGGACGAGCATACGTTCACGATTGAGGCCATACTCTGATTATCATCATGGACAACCTTCCAAGAGAAATGTTCATTCATAATTATGCTCGCAATGAGTATTCTCCACCTCACATCGGAGTAGGCAGCATGGCTGATGAAGAGAAGCAGTCACTCAATCCGAGTCAAGTTCAACCGGCAGCCTGCAAACAGCTCACTCGCTTGCTAGAAATATACTACATGCACCGCAACCACAGCATAGACAAATCGAGCATAGGGAAGAGTGGCTTAGACCAATAGGTCACAACCGAGGGTAGCCGAAAGTTCCACTGCCCTAACAGGGGTAAATTCAAGAAGAAGTTGACAGGCTCCTGACTGAATGATTACGTAATTTCTAATACAACAAGGCTACTGACGTTGCACTTCGATGAAACATGACCAATATAAGCATGTCACCATTCATAGATGAGATCGAGCGACCAGATCCACCTCGTGGGTTCACTATGCCTCATTTCACTCCGTACAAAGGAGACGAAGATCCGGATCGACATCTCAAGCACTACCGCAGCACCATGATCCTCTTCAGGAACGATGACGAGCTTATGTGCAAATTTTTTGCCACAACTCTATAAGACGAGGTGCAAGGCTAGTTTCACACCATACCGCCGCAATCGATCTGATGTTTCAACAAACTTTCCTTAGTTTTGATTAAGGAGTATTCGTCTAACTACTCAATCAAAAAGACATCCGACCATCTCTTCAACATCGTAAAAGACCATTGGGAGATAATTCGTAACGATGTCAAGAGGTTTAAAGTAGAGAAGGCCAAGATTGTTGGCTGCAACGAGGACATAGCAATGGCAGCATTCAAAAATGGGCTTCCCACCGAACACCCTTTATTCAGAAATCTGATCATGGGAGAAAAACTAACCCTAGCAACTTTGTATATTTTGGCGAAAAAAGCATGCACTGTGGGACGAGGCCAAGCAGTCTAACAAGAATGAGTCAAAAAAGAAGCACAAGGAATGAACCTTGGTTCGAACTACCAAATTCTCCACAAGCTCAAAAATGAACCTTGGTTCGAACTGCCGCCACCCATGAAAGATGATATTACCAGGCTGGATCACACAAAGTATTACGCATTCTATCAAGGACCGGTCCACACTACCAACGGCTGCTTAAAATGGAAGCAGTAGTTTGAGAAGTTGACAAATGAGGGCCGGTGCAATGAGTATCTTGACAAGTCAATGAAACGGCTTACACAAGCAGATGAAGTCTCCATTACCCCCTGAACCCCGTTAGGGATTTTCTAAATAAGTTCGAAGTCTCAAGTAGCTCGACGAACAAGGCCTCGCAAGCCAAGGATTATCCAGTTTGTTATGCAGTTTCTACTTTCCAGCAAAGTTGATTTATTTCTTTATTTTCAATGAAGATTTAAGAAGTTATTCACAAGCCTAGCTCAACTGTTGTTTACAACAGCTGCTCAAACCCTTTTTTGGGTCTGCTCTCTAGTGTAAGAGGATAAACTAATTGCTCTCCAGTGCGAAAGGGTAAACCAATTCTCCGACACCCATATGGGTCTGTTCTCTAGTGCGAAAAGATAAACTAATTGCTCTCCAGTGTAAGAAGGTAAACCAATTCCCTGACACCCATATAGGTAAGCTCTCCAGTGCAAGAGGATAAACTAATTGCTTTCCACTGTGATAGGGTACACAATTCCCCTACGCCCATATAGGTAAGCTCTCCAGTGCAAGAGGGTAAACTAATTCCCCGACACCCATTTGGGTAAGCTCTCTAGTGTGAGAAGACCATATAGCTCAAAAGATCGAATGCTTTAAGATCAACTAGGAAGCAAATGGTCAAGGGGCAGCAGTTACTTTTACACTCAACAGTTTGCTCATCCGACACTTCATCTTCAGCAGCTCCGATCTTGGCAGCTCTATCTTTGACTACTTCATCTACGACAGTTGAGAAATCAAACTCAAGCAGTTTCCTCATTTTTGGCAAAAAGCCCAGACGTGGCAGCCCAAACCGTTGCCCATGCCAAGCCTTAGCTTTAATCAAGTCGAGTAGCATAAACAATGGCCCCTTACCACACCACCTCCTTGGCCTATGCCAAGTCGACTCTTGGCCCCTGCCAGCCAACGTGCTACACCACCCGACGGCTGCCTCGTGGCAGCATCACCCAAGAAGAAGAAAAAGAGAATTAAGTTTTTCTTACATCGGTGTGGCATGAAGAAGGCAAAGAAATCAACGAAAGACGATCATTTGCACGGGCAAGATGTAGAAGATTGGTAGAGGAGGGGGAACAAATATCCTCTAAGCTCTCTCTCTCTCTCTCTCTCTCTCTCTCTCTCTCTCTCTCTCTCTTTTGTAGGGTAGAATAAATTGCTCTTAAAAGTTGATTTAATAATCCACTTAAGGTGGACTTAAATAGGCTTTGAGAGAAATTTATTTCCCTTTCCTAGCATAATCTAATTTCCTATTAAAGAGGGAATCTACATCAAAATAGGAAACGATCTTAAGTTTCCTAAAGTAAGAAGATCTCTACACATGTTGCCCTTTTCTGCGAGTAACCCAACATGTGTGGGGGCATTTGTAGAGCCAAAAAAATCACAAGGCGACACGTGGATTTTTGGGTTAAAAGGACAAAATTTCCCTAAAGGCACACCGAGATTCCTACGCGCGAGCGACGGGCAATCATCCTTCAACCAAGTCAAAAGTGCCCAAAATAGGTAATAATTCAAAACCTATTTCATTCATCCTCATCAAATCCTCTCCACAAGGTAACCCCCAAATCATTTCTTTTTAATTATATTAATTAGGTAATTAATTGATTTATTATTCAATTATTCCAAATTAGCTACAAATCAAGAACCTAACCCATAAAATCATCCAAGTGGCTGGTCCTCCTTCTCCCAATGGGGCCGGCCACACCCTTATATAAACCCCATCATTATCTCCAAAACTCAGTTCAAACTCTCTTGCAAAATTCTCTAAATACTCCAAACATTTTTCTCTCTAAATTCTAACTTTGGCATTGGAGGTTCTCTGGCCAAAGCCCCCCTCCCTATTCATTGTGGGCGCATGAGGCTCTTGGCCTTGATCTAAAGTGTTAATTGTTTTGTAGGTGCAATTTTGTCCAAGAAGGAGAAGGCAAAAAATTGCATCCACAATGAGTCCAACGATGTTGTCAATGATGTTACCTCACCCTTACCCCTAACCATCCCAACCCACACCTGACTGACTCCCTACCATACCGCCCTATATATGGTTCAGAATCGAACGGATCCCACTTCAATTTGAAATTTTAATTTTAGAGGAATAAAATATGCTCGGATTATGTCAAATGGTTATGCAACTGAAGGATTGGTTGGGTGCTCTTTGCACTCACCTTTAGTTAAGTTTTTTTTTCTTTTTCTTTCTCTTATCCTTATCATTAAATAAAGTTATATAATGGTTTTTTTTGTTAAAACTCAAAGTTTTGAAACCATTTTCATATGTTTTCTTTATTAAAAAAAAGTAAGTTTATGATAACAATTGTATGAGAAATTATTATTATTTTTTTTTTGAGAAACCTCAATGGTTCGAGAGAAATTTTGTTGATAACAAAAAAAGTAGAAGTTATACATAGTGAGGGAGACATAAATAAGAAATTAAAAGGGATTAGATAAGAAAAGATAGCAAAACATAAAAGTAAGAAAGAAAATCTGAAATGATAAGATTTTCAACATAGAAGGAATAAATAGACCCCACTATGTTTGAAAATTAATTGTAATATATTAAAAAAATATCGAACTAAAAATATCTCATAATAATGAGAATTTGAATTTCATCGGTGATTAATCTAAAAAATTTATCGTTTGACAAAAAAAAAACCTAAAGGTACTCATAGTTTTCCAAGCTCGGAGACTGCTGTGCTATATGCCAAAGCATAATGCTACGTAAACTAAAATTTTAAATTAAATTATGTGTCAATAATAATAAATAATTACATTAACCAACACTTAATAAATTATTCAATCATCAACAATTTTACAAATTTTGATTTTAAAATTTCGTCAACCCTGCCGACTTGAAAATTTGATCATTAACCCTGCCCTGTACCAAAAGTTCAAAACCTCACGCCACGCCTGGTATTAAGTATCTCCTCTTGAACTTGGCGACTCCTGTCCACTCCCCCGTAAATCGTGAATGCATTCAGTTCTTCAATAAAATGTCTTGATTTTCTTTGTCCATTTTTTCATTTCCTTTCTGTAATGTGCATTTTATCTGCAAAAATGGCGCAGACCTTTAAAAGACCCGGTTGAGAAAGTGCTTAAATTTCACAGTTTCCAGCCTTTCCCAAATCATTAAGCTCTTTTCATACTTGGGTATTCGCTCAAATGGAGGTAGGTGTTGTTGGGTTGCTTAGAACAGCATGGGTTGCAGCGACTATGCCTATACTCGTAGCCGCCGTACCTTGTTCTTGGCTGACCTCGTTTCATGGAGCTGTTCTGGGTTTTGCCAAGAGAGGGAAGATCATGCAGTCGTCATCTCAGGTAAAGGATTTGATGTTCTATTTGGGTTATGGTCTGTTTGGTTGGTGAGAAAGTTGAAGAAATTGGGAAACATGGTATAACTGTTCAATTGTCATGGGCGATATTGAGAGTGAGGGTAATCATATTCGGCATCTTGGTGCAAGGTTGAATGTTCTTAACCAACCGACCTACTAGTCTAATGAATTCTTCTCTTGTCTAGTTTTATTTTTCTGCACACTGCATGATAAATTTTAATTTTTTTACTTTTTTTAATTGTAGAAGTTCACAGTTCCTCAAAAGTTGTTCTGCCATTTCTATACGGTGGCTGTAGCGTGGACAACGCTATTGCTCGTTGCAACTTCGATGTATGCGTATAAAACGGTGCCATTGGTTTCAGATTCGTTCCTTTACCCTTCAATCGCCAGCCACTTCACTGGAGGTTCACATATCGTTTCATGGAACAAGGTTCATTCGGTTCCTGTCAGTTATAGATATGGCATTTGGCGTTCGGTCTTTCTGCTTTTATTGATGGAAGTTCAAGTCTTGAGGCGCCTCTTTGAGACAATATATGTGTTCAACTATAGCTCCTCCGCTCGGATGCACATTTTCGGATATTTGACTGGCATCTTGTAAGTTGTTCACAAAACCCCTTCATTGCAAAAGTATTGGTTTTATGCATATATTTATTGATATGTAGCATGCATCATGTATGTGTTGTTATTTTAATTTTGAATCTTTGATTGTTTTGAAAATGTATTGGGAATATTTGAAATTTGGTTTAACAGAGTTGGCACAGTCGGTGTGTGCCGAAGTGCCTATGAGAGACGCAGTAGGCTCCTCTTGGGCTGACCGTATTTAAGTTCCGTTTCTAGTTATGATTCAAAAAGCATAACCATATATAACCATTCAATGCTAAGTACTCTATTCTTAACTTAAGGTTGTTTCACTTTAAATTTAATTATAATTCTGTTTCCCATTTTGGCTTTCAATACGTACACGGGAGTTAAAACTTGTTAAACCAATTATCAAATGGTGTAGTGTAGGAAAACTGGTTGCAATTCTATTTTTCTGTTACTCCTACTGCAGTTTCCAATTGGTTAAGCCAAGTGAAAACGCCTATGACATTCTTCTTTCTTCCAAGGTATGGTATCTTATAAAATTGTAAATACTAGAGATTGCTTCAATAATTGCAAAGCTCAGTAGTCACCTATATTTACTGGAAGTCATAACTGACGAACCTCATGTGCTCTGGAATGATAAATGTTACTATTACACATAATTGTCAGTTCTCGTTATGTATTTTGCTGTTTTCTAAATTGTGGAATAGAAGATTTTTTTTTTACTGATTTCTCTTCCCTTTTGACATTAGCTTCTACACAGCAGCACCACTGTCACTTTGCTGCAATAATGTTCTGGAGGTTTATAAATTTTCAATAAGTGGAGTGGCTGAGTTCATTGTCAAAGGCAAGAGTAGCATGCGAGAAGTGGAATTTGATTGGTTACAATTTGTGAACTCTCTTTTGAAGCTTGGTTGGCTCCAGTGGATTGGTGCAGCTATATTTTTTTGGGGTTGGATCCATCAGCACCGATGTCACGCAATTCTTGTATGTCTCAGTGTGTGTCACCGTGCACGCTCGCACACACACACACATACACACACACACTCTCTCTCTCGATCTTCCTTGCATTCACTTTTATAATGTTCCTGACATGTGAACTATTATTACAGGGCTCATTACGAGATCACAGTGAACAAAATGATGATTATGTGATTCCTCATGGTGATTGGTTTGAAATTGTTTCATCTCCACACTATCTGGCTGAGATAGTAAGTCTCGTGACTCCCTTCACTACCTGCTTAAAGAGAATTCTTTTGTCTCAAATAACTTAAAACTATTTCCGAGTCTTGATGTATATGCTAAATTTCTCTCTTTTGATAATGATGAAGGTTATATATGCTGGCCTTGTGGTCGCTAGTGGAGGAACAGATCTCACAATCTGGTTACTTTTTGGATTTGTGGTATGATTTTTTTGTGCTGAAAATATACGTGCATACACACGCACACATGAGTGTGCGCACACAAGCATAGACAGACGTCTTCTAAAGTAAACTTATTTTTCCGTGTGCTTTACTCTCTTATTTGGTGTCTTTCAGGTGTCCAACTTAGTATTGGCAGCAGCGGAAACACATAGGTGGTACCTCCAGAAATTTGAAAGTTATCCCAAGAAACGGCTCGCCATTATTCCATTTGTATACTAAGCGCAAACTTACAAAAGCTAGTGCAAAGTTTTGTGACTCCGCACTATTCGATTCAAATGAACAAGTAAGCAACAAATAGTTTTGCAATATGTAATTTGTTACACTTTCTTTAATCACTCATTTATTAATACAAAAAAAAAAAAAAAAAACAGTGGCATTCATTTTATTATATATTCTCGTTTGCAAGGCCCAATACAAAGGCCGAACAATGAAGTTTTTGAACTAGCAGATAGACGAAGTTGCAGAAGCAGCAATTCGGAGGATTTTGAATTCCACGCTTATGCGTACACATCTAAGCCCCAACTCTTGGAAGGCAGACTGGTACGACATTTCCTGTCTATACTGTTTATGAGCTCCATGTCTTCATGACTCAGCTGGAATTCAAGAACCTCCAAATTCTCTTTCAATCTCTGAATTTTCGATGACTTTGGAATCACTGCTGTTTTCCTTTGAATTCCCCACCTCAGACAGATTTGTGCCACACTCTTCCTGTACTTCTTAGCCACAACCTGAAAATGAAATGCTCAAGTGAGAGCATTACGGTCGAGATGTATTTATCTTATGAATGACAGGTTCGAGATCTAATTTCTATGGTTGGCTCATTGTTTTAGAAAACAAAGATTGTTATATCGTAATTACGACATATGAATGGTGCATGTGTAAAACAGAGAATACTTTACATTGAGAACTGGATCATCCAAAGGTGAAATTGAACCAAACATATCCTTGTTGGCCGCAGCACCTCCAAGAGGGGTGTGAGCTGTGGGAAGAACACCGTGTTTCAAGCAGAATTTGACGAGAGAGTTGCGCTGGAAGTAGGGGTGAGTTTCAAATTGGCTCACTGCAGGCTTTATTTTGGAGTAAGCCAAGCAATCTCTGGTTAGAAAGAGGTCGTAGTTGCTGCAAAAACGAAGCCAATTACAATTTGGTTTAGCGACATTCACCGGTCTAATCGAGTTCGGATACGGAGATGAAGGTGTAGCATAAATGCTTATGGGATGTACCTGAGACCAATGCTACGAACTAAGCCCAAAGAGACAGTCTTTTCCATGCCCTCCCAGGTTTGTTGAAGGGAAATTGTTACATCTATGTCCAGCACCTTGTCCTTGCCCAAAAGACTGGCAGTTTGACCAATGGCTGTGACCATATAGCAAGTAAAATAAGTACCAATTCATTGTAAATAAACTAATAAATCTGTAACGTTGAGTGATACAATAATCTGGATGAAGATCATTTTCCAGATCCTCACATCTTATCCGTTCATTGTACAACTCTCGTAGGCAATGCTTGTGTTTAATTTGAAATGAAAATATTCAAAATGATTTTTGGTCACATAGTGTACGATGAACGGATAGAATGTGATGATCTCTAAGATCCTCACAAAGAAGATTTGAATGGCATCGAATCCCAATAATCTAACCTGAGAGAGAGAGAGAGAGAGAGAGAGAGAGAGAGAGAGAGAGAGAGAGAGAGTGAGAGAGAGAGAGGAGGAGGAGGAGGAGGTACCATTATGCCTCGTGGGCATTGGGTAGTGAACTAGGTAGAGATCCAGATAATCTAGCTGAAGCTTCTCGAGGCTGTTTTTACAGGCCTCAACCACATACCCATGGTCTGAATTCCAAATCTGCAATATAAATATAACAACAACAAATTATGTCACTGTTTTGAGAGAAAGTGAGATAAACACTAATACTTTGCCACTAGCATTATAGTTTGGATATATTCATAAGAGGTCTTAAATTTAATTCTCGTAGATAAAGACTTCAATACTTAGTTATTATGGGTCCATTTTACAGCTTAGCCTAAATCATCACCAGACTATTATTTTATAAAAGTAGTTCAAAACCAAAGAAGTAAATTACTTGAACAGACCTTGGTGCTAATGAAAAGTTCTTCCCTCTTGACAAGTCCAGTCTTAAATGCTTCTGCAAATGCTTCCCCAACATCTGCTTCACTCTTGTAATGAGCTGCAACGTCAAATAAGTTTTTACAATTGGTGGACTGCTTATTATGTTTGAGACCGTCCTCTTAAATTATAGCGTTCGTACGATGTCATCACTATTATTTTGTTGTTGTTATTATTCCCTTTTCCAAGGGGAGATGCAAACATGGGATTGGTCGAAAAACATAAGAAGCGAAGGTCTGCGACTCATTCGTCTTCTCCTCTTTTATACACATACATTTATAATAGTCTAACTCAGTGCTTTAACCTAATCTGCCAATTGTGGCCATGGGAGGTGCACTCATAATATGAAACATTCATGTATTACAATTCATAGTAAACAAATATGTTATGAAGTGGATCATACAGTATGAGTGTCAAAATTTATGTCTTCGAATCATAACCACTTATATATATATATATATATATATATATATATATATATATATATATATTAGTGTAACTAAGCGATTATAAAAGTAACAAACGGGTATATATACATATATATTAGTGTAACTAAGCGATTATAAAAGTAACAAACGGGTTTCCCATGGTCTTGGACCAAGGCTTCCTATGGTTTGAGTCGTTTACATATATTACATCCATTTTTCCTTTGCTGGTCTCACATGTAACCAAAAAGGTTATGTTCAGATTGCATCACCGCCACCTTTATGGCTTGTACACTTTTCTTGTTCATGAAAAAAACTTACGCATGATTGCATGTGATTGCTTTTAGCAAATTATTAACAGTTTGCCAGCACTCGTGGAAAAAATAGTCAACCGTTTAATAACTCAGCTAGGTAGTAATATGAAAACTTTAAAAACGTTGGGCTCTTTTCTGAAAATGATCTCAAACCTATGTAAAACAAAGTTTTTATAATATGACAGCTATGAGTAAGAATATCGGTCAATACTAGCAAGGGAGCTTTCTGTCCAATGATATTCGATTCTCCCTCCTCTAGTAAGTATTTGATTGAATTAAAAAAAATACTACACATTATTTAGAACGAAGTAAACCAAAATTAATGTAAAATATGCATGGATTAATGTAAAACAGGATGAGGTGAGGGATGGAGGGTAAACCAGCACAGTCAAAATGGCGATAGCCAAGCTTAATAGCGTTTAAGATGACGTCTTTGAGCTCGTTCCTCTCAAGACGCCAAAGGCCGAGGCCGATGACCGGCATCTCGTAGCCACTGCTGAGTGTAACGGCGGACATGTTTTCTGACCCTCCAAACTCTCTCAGAGACTTGTGCAGCCTGTTTGTGTTTCTCTCTCGCCTTTATGTTTGAGTTTGAACTATGATACTAGGTTGGTGCCGCTCATGCCTTTATATAGCTGCATGGGCGTGAAATAAAGAATACTGGGGAAGATTAGAAAAGAAAAGAAATAACTTTACGGCTCTTGGAAATGTAGTGATTGGCACAGACAATAATGCAATGAATAGTGCTTTTTTAAATTTTAGTCATGATGGGACGCCTCGTATTATCTGTCCCGTGACGTCGCGGTATCTGGCAGGTATGTCTCAAAATTTACCTTCTCTTTCTCGGATGAGAATTCTCTCTCATTCACTTTTATTCTCTCTCTATTTGTGTGGTTATGGTTAAATAACGTTAATATTTTATATTTATTTTTTATAAAAAATAATAAAACAAAAAAACGTGACTTAATCGTGACCACATAAACAAAGAAAGAATAAAAGTGGACGGGAAAAAAAGGATCCCTATTTCTCCCTCAAAGTTGTAACAAATAGCAGCCAAAAAATGAGACTGGGTTAATGAAAGAGCCCACTTGTGCGAGTGGAAGAGAGGGAGGTGGGCGACAATTGCCCAAAATCACTCGCCCCCAAAAGATGAACGCACTTCAACATTAAAAGACCCAGTTGCAAAGTGCAGCCCCACCCACGTGGGTATTTCTCTATGGATATTTGTCTATGACATGTTAGCAATGGAAAGTGAGCCCAATGGGCCGTTAGTATCCAACGGTCCACATTTAATTTAAGTAATATTTTTGTTTTATATTTATAAATGTAGTGAATTCAATAACTAAGATTGAATATGATCAAATTAACAGTAAAAAAAAAAAAACTTAAATTCATCCTTTAATAATATGAGAGGGGGGTGTAAAAATTTAACCCAGAAGGGTTGAAACAGAAAAGTTGTTTCTGGGTTAAAACCTAAATTTTCTAGGCTAAAAATTTTAGGTTTTAAGGTTTTAACTCAAAGGTTGGAGATGGTCTCAAAGGAGTATACAATTAGTATGGTAGAAAATAGTAATATCAGTTGTAGTAATAAAAAAAATTATCCAATTAGAATTTTGTAAGTTATTTTTTTTTGGTATTCAATTAGAATTTTATAAGAATTTGTAAAGAAAATTGTTATTGGCACCTCAGAAATCTCAATTTGCACTCCAAACTTTCGATAACTAAAAAGAAAAGTACTTTTGTGAGGAGTGTTGAATGAAATTTTGAAGTGCTAATAACAGTCCCCCCTCATAAAAATCAATTAAAATCTGGATGCATTCAATTAGGATTTTTTAAAAGAATTTTAAATAGTGATTTATTGAAAGATTACAAAATTTTGGGTGTATTTAATTAGAATTTTAAGTGAGGTTTTAAAGCACACCCCGACCCGAAAGTGGGGCGTGCTGGCCGTCACGTGAGTGTGAAGTAGCCAAGTGCATAGTGCAGAAGCAAGAATCATAAACAGAATACGAACTAGCTAAAACCAATCCAGTAGCAACCTAAAAGAGATAGTGTGCTAGAGAGTTATTATAGTACTTAATAGAACCAGAGCGTACTAAGTCAAAGTGCAGTCAAGCATTAATAATTAAATTCGAATAACACCAACGGGTACCCTACATAAGAGTGAGTCTGTCAGAACTGCCGAAAAGTCCTCGCTAGCCACCACAGATACTCTAGCTATCTAGAACCTGGAGGGGTGAAAAACAAAATTGAGTGGGTCAGCAAAACAAATCTTTTCAAAATCATTCTTTTCTCAAAAGTATAACTCCTCTACGTAAAACCTGTATAAATTCCCAGAAAATAATACATACATATACATATCTCAAACATTCTCAGCATTACTTCTTATCAAATGTATCTCATAATACGCCATGCAATGCATTTCAATATCATTCTGAATCTCATAAATCATATCATGCAATGCATCTCGATAACCATATCGTTACTAGGTATCAACTCAGCCCTCGGCTGTATATATAGCTCATAATATCTCAATCTCATCATATATATACTCTGCACATGCATCAATATCCTCATGAGGTCATTATCACATCAATGTATCAATATAAGAAATGCTCTAGTGCTACAATCACGTGAAGACTGTGCGAATAATTGCGAGTCACCTACGAGTCGAACCCACTCAAAGGTGGTCCATACGACATAACTGTGCACCTAACTTGGATCCAAGGCGAGCATGCGGTGCGGGAGGTGAACAACACGTGAAAGACTGTGCCCCTAACTCTGGGCGTGAGCACTAACAATATGTGTAGGTTTATGAGCTAACATATCACATCATATCTTGTCTGTTCTTTCTTATCAATGCATGCACCTACTTGGTACTTACCTGTGCGTCCTCGGCACCAACATATGCATGAAATGTATATATGAATACTCATGCATCAATACTAAGTTATAAGCATGGCGATAAAAACATACTTTTAATTTAAAAGCTGATTCTGGGAAAATCATTATATATATATATATATATATATAGGTTTATACGGAAAAATAGCTGCGCACTCACTGATAGGTCGCCAGGTCGTAGCCCCCACGTTTAGCCTGACTACGCTCGTCCTCAGAATAAGTCTCACCTATATGAGAAATTACTAAAAATACGTTATTTAAGCACATATTTTTAAATTTGGCATACAAATATACCAACGCGACCTACTCGACGTCAACATATTTTTAAAATAATTTTTGGGTGGCCCACGCGCCCCCACGCCCCTGCCAGGGCACGGTGCTATGCTCCCCCCACGCGCGGCACGTGCCTGGCACATGTCATCCCTTACCTCCAGCTCGCCGGAAAATTTCGCCTGCACCGGGAACCTGCAACTCGAGTTTTCTCACTCGTTTTTGCACCATTTTGTCCCATTTTTCTTCCTACGTGCTCAAAATCAAATGAGGAACAAGTCTATACCTTCAAAAACCTCGAAAAATGCCTTAAATCTCGTCGGGAATTCTCCAAAAACCGGCCAAACTCGTGCAGTGCTATCCCGACGTCCAAGCTGTGCAAACGATAGTCTCCGAGCCTCGTGGGGACTTTCTAAGGCTCATGGTGAGCTTGGTTTGTCCTAAAAATCAACCATAAAAAAGTTCATGAACAGTGCCCATTTCGGTGCTTGATTTTCGACGTGAAAACGATGGAGTTCATACCTGAAATGGGTGTCATTGTGTTCGTAAGGACCTCAGGATCACGATGGTGGTTTTTGTTCCTTCGATCTGTGATGTTTTGATGGGTTTTGGTGGTCGTTCGTACATATAAGGTAGAGAGAAAGAGAGATATCGAGGGAGGAGAGAGAGAGAGAGCTACGGATGGGAAAGAGAGAGTGGCTTGAGTGTGTGGTCACCAATCAGAAGTAAAAGATCCCAAAGGATCTGATTGGCCCCAATAATTGAGGGCAGCTCATTATTGGCCATCACACAAACACATACACACACGTACACGACCCCAAAGGGGTATTTTCGTCAATTCATAACTTAAATAATATATGTATCGAGACGGGTTGTCACAAGTTCATTTAATTAGGATTTTGGGAGATTTTAATTTTATTTACAAATAAAAGGGTATTCAATTAGAATTTTAGGAGAGTTTATAAAATTTTACTGAATTTGAATGTATTCAATTAGGATTTGAAATGAGTTTTTAAAATTTCTTGTGCATTCAATAGCATTTGATTTCAAAGAATTTCAAAAAGTGAGGAATTTAGGTGAATTTGGAGAGATTTGATATAGTATTTTAAGCATACAACAAATCCGGCCCAAGTACGTAGAATTCAATTAAAACTCTGAGGGGGTGTTTGTTTCCCCTCACTAAAGTTCATTGGACTGGACTAGACTAAAGATTAGTCCAGTCTCATGTTTGTTTCTTGGCTAGACTAGTTTTAATGGGATTAGCTAGGACTCGCTTTCACTAACGACCTCACTAGCTGTTCTTAGCGTGTCCCCACGAAAACCATCGGACTAGCTAAGAACTTCTTCGTCCTGCTCGAATCACCTCCCCGACCTTGATTTCAATGGCACAAGTTTCGGGCGCGACTTCATCTCTGACGATGAACTCGTCAACTTCTTCATCTCCAACGAAAAACTCGTCAACTTCTTCATCTCCGACGATGACCTTGTCGATTTGGTCATCTCCGCCATATTCTTCTCCTTTGCTATTGCCATGGTGCTACTGATTTTGGCTTTGCCTTTGGCTTGCCTCCTAATCGACTGGGTCATCTTCGCCATGACTGCTTCGCAATCTTAGTAAATCAATTTTTGTTTTGGGTTTTTGGGTTTTTTTCTCTGGAATTTGCAGGTTTAATTAGTTATTGGAAGGCTTGCCTTTCTTTTTGGAATCTCTTAAGGCTTGGCCATTCGCCAAATTCTCTTAATTAAGAGATTGATGCATAATTTGATAGAGAGAAAATGATGGAGAACATAAACGAGGAAGGGTAAAGGAAGGCAGGGGAAAGAAAATTTGCTTGAGTTTATTCATTTCCAGACTTCACTACTCTTTAATTATTAATTTTTGTTTAATTTTTAAGCCAAAAGTAAATTAAAAATGGCAAAAAAAATATAGTCTGTGACTTAGTCCGACACTGCACCAAACGCTTTACTAAGTTAGTCCAACTTAGTCTAGTCTAAACTAATCCAGCTTAATTCCGGAAGCTAGTCCAGTTTGAAACAGTCCGGTGCAACAAACGCACCCTGAGCTCGTTGTCTTAGTCACTAGGTAAACAATGATTCATCGTCATTCACTAGGTAGACAAAATTAAAAGCATGCATATAAAATCTCCTCCCTTCACGAGCCATACATTTCTGTTAAAGCTCCATCAAAACGAATATGGGTTATAATCCTTCAAAATCTCTACTCAATATACCCCTTCGTTTTCGTTTGTTTAATTAGAAGTAAAGAAGAAATGCGTATGAAAATTAATAAAGAGGAAGCGAATGCGAAATAAAAGTTTGATAGTCAACACTATTTCGAATTGACTCTAAATTATTGTTTTAGATTTCACTTTAGGTATCTTTTTTTTTTCTTGCTAATCACCCGTCATTCCACACATTGTTTTGTCCCTCACCATCCCTCTCTCATTACCTCATCAGCAAATAAGATGGTTAAGGCAGAAAGAAAGATAAGGTAAGTGATAATGCTTATTAATCTCAATTTTGTTAGAACACTGACTCTTTGGGTTAACTTCTTTTATGAAGTAACTCTTTAATTTTTATATACGATCTTGTATTTTATATCTCTCATCGAATACAAGTCATATGATGAGAGATATAGCACGTAATTTTATACATTTAATATATACCTATGTTGTAATTATGTATAAACCTTTTATAACGTGAAGTCAAGAAATGAAAGAAAGGCACAACACATAATCGCAATTACGCACGAACAATTTTATATTGTGTTAATACTTAAGTTGTACGCACGTAACCGAGTATAAGTGACTGTAGGAAACAAGCGTCTCAATGCCGCCCTCCTCCATATCAACACCACACCCATCGATGGATTGATTCATATTGCGCCACACAGAGACGTGAGACAGGACAAAGGACTAAACCATAAAAGTCAATTACAATTGAGCCACCCCTTTAAATATTATCCATACGTCTCTCACGCTAGCCAGCAGAATTGCAGACGTGAGGGGATTGGGGTTTACAGGTGTCAGGTGAAAATCCAGCTGGTCAGATCATCCTCTTGTTGTTCGTTGCTTGTTTGCCCTTCTTCCTAGTTGCATGCAACATTACACTACTACTCACAATTATATATATATAGTAATGAGTCTGCAAGAAAACTCCCACACAGCCCGAGTTTTGACAATCTTTTATAATTATCCTTTCCTCTCTGATTTTGATTAGCATCTTGTCCTCTTTTAACCATCCATTTAGGCCATTTGTACGTTGCGTGCTCTTAGTGGCCCAGGATTTGCCCTAGTAGGGCCATCGTCAAACAATCAGCGGGCGTATGCACTGGTCAATTAATAGAGAAAGCACAGGCATGTGAAATATTCTAACTGCGCAACAATGGCACTAATTACCTTCATGACGGGTGGAAAAACAAGAAAATCTTTGCAAGTAGGAGGAGGAAAGCTTACCCGTTTCATTGGTCTGAAAGGCAAAATAAAAGTTATCAATTTTTTTGTTGAAGTGGGAGTCGCATCGAATGCCCATACGGGTTTAGACAGTGTTGACAAGTGCTTAGGCGGGCTAGTCCAATGCCTCAGTAGGTTTATGCGCATTTTCTTAATTTTCAAACACCTATAAATTAATCTGAGCGGTAGTCAATCGTCCAATGGCAAGGTGGCGCTAGGAGAAAGATTTTATGAATAGTGGTAATTTAACAAGAACAGAACACAATATGAACCGCTAAAACGAATACCGACATGATGAACCACTAGCACAACCACTAGCACAACCACTAGCACAAATAATATTCGAGTGCTATTAGCGTCGAACACAAGTAATATATCTTTGCCACAATGGACCCTCCCTCTTGTTTTATTTGGAGAAAATGATTAATTCCATTTCCTAACATAGTGTACGAGCTAATCACTTAATAATTTATAGGTCTATGAGGTAATCATTGAATAATTCATAGGTCTATGAGCTAATCATTGAATAATTTTTAAGTCTACAATTTTTATATTTGTGACTCAGACCAACTTTAACTTTTGGATCCAAATCTAAATATTTAGGTTTATTAAAAGGTATAATTTAGGTATATGAACAGTGAATGTCATCTAACTCCCTAGACCTAATTAAAATGTATTCATTGTTATGGAATGGTTTTAACCCTTTTCTTTTGGTAAAGACTTTTTTGTAACTTTGAGTTATGTTATCTTAATTTAATTGTACGAGTGTTTTAAACTAAAAAATAATATTAAATGCCAACAAATGAATGAACAAACTAATTTTATGTAGATGAATGATCAAAGTATGAGTATATGTAGTTTGGAATAATTTTTTTTTAAAGTGGATATGTTTTAGAAAATTTGTTTTATTATTTTGACCATTGGATTTAAATTTCAACCATTGAATTTGGAAAAAATCGTGCGCCAAAAATCGTGCGCCCATTTTGTAAAAGAAGGTGGCGGCCCAACATTTGGGTTAGGCAATAGAAACCATAATTTGGGTTTTGATTTGCGTCAAAAACCTTTTTTGGGTTTAGGTCTCATTATTGGGTGACATTTTTGGGTTTAAATCTAAATATTTGAGTTTTGGATTTGGGTCTTACCCTTGGTGTTGCTCTAACACAAATATGAACAAAGCTAGTTTGTTTGGAAAATCTTACACATAACAAGGCGGGTGAGTGCCATTTCTTTTAATATATATATATATATATATATATATATATATATATATATATATATAAAAGGTATTCGACCATATATTGATGGCAAATTAGTTTTCATGCCTATGCAGTCCGTACCACATGAGTCGACATCGTACTTTTGGCCTCCAAGTTAAAAAAAAGACACCAAAGCAGAGTCAATGGCCCCAAAAATGCATTCGTAAGAGTTCAAACTCAAACTGAGAGTTCCAAAACTACGATTTCTTTCTCCTACACCAATCCCTTGGATATAGTTGGGTTAATGCATTTAAAATTGGAGTATGATAACAATGGATTGCAAAACATGGTGACAGAAAGAAATGCTCGCATTTGTGGCTGCAGTCATGTAAAAAGGATACCTAGGGCCTTGTGTCTTTCTAATTTTTCAATTTCCCATATTTTTGTACAACATGTTTAAAGGATTTTTTTAAAGAGAACGGGTCACGAGTTAGAGAGAGAGAGAGAGAGAGAGAGAGAGAGAGAGAGAGAGAGAGAGAGAGAGAGAGAGAAGATAGAGCAGGCCAGGGGGCCAAACTATAAAACTTGAGATATGTGTTGAAATATCCCATATTGATTGTATCTTTAAGAAAAGAAGAGTTTAAATATCCTAACCCCACTCCAACTAACTGAGGCCTTTTGTGATAAAACCTCACACTTGACGGATTGTGCAAGTGGTAATTACTAAGTTAGGGACAATATTGGTGTTGTTGGAAGTGGGCATTCAGTCGTCTCTCTGATAATTCTACATGGTATCAAAGCCAGGGATTGGGCTCGAACTGAACTGCCACGTGATGGGTGGGGCCCTTTGGCACAGCATGAAGATGGTGGATCCCTTGGCCCTGCATGTAAGGTGAGTCACATTGGCTAGTTGTTCCCGTGTGGATATTTCACGACTGACCCACTAATTGGGTCCCACGTGATGGGGTGTGTTGAAATATCCCATATTGACTGTATTTCTAAGAAAAGAAGAGTTTAAATATCTTAACCGACTCCAACAAATATCGAGGCCTTTTGAGATAAAAACTCAACACCTAACTGATTGTGCAAGTGGTAATTAACAAGTTAGGGACAATATCGATGCTGTTGGAAGTAGGCCTTTGGCCCATCATTCTGATAATTTAACATGGTATCAGAGTTAGAAAGCGGGTGCGTACTTAATTGACATGTGATATGCAAGCCTCTTTGGCCCCACGCGACGATAGTGGGTCCTTTGGCCCCGCATGTAGGGTGAGTCATTTGGGCTCCACATAGTTATTGATGTGTGGATCTTCTATGTGTGACCCACTAATTAGGTCCCACGTGAGAGGGCATATTAAAATATCTCACATTGACCGTATCTCTAAGAAAATAAGTGTTTAAATATCATAACCCTACTCCAACTAATACAGAGGCCTTTTGTGATAAAACCCCACAATTGACAAATTATGCAAGTAATTACCAAGTTACGGAATAACAGTGTTGTTGCCCTTTTTTTATTTTTTATTTTTTATTTATCACTAACACGATGTTGGCCAGCCATGCTGGGTGCGCCACTTCCTCAATGCGACGTTGCCCTTCTCCTTTTTCAATAATCGTTACTTACTCGAGTGTGAAATGTTGACATTTTCTAGATCACTAGTTTGGCAACGGGGTCGATGTGTAGCTTATGACAAGCTATTGTTCAATCAATGTCGGGCATGTCAGAGGGTGAACATGCGAAAATGTCACAATTTTCCCTAAGGAAAGCCGTGAGTTCCTCATTCTCCGTCAGGCTCAAACGTAAGCTAATTCTAACTGTCTTCTCTAGCTAGTGAGGGTCAAGAATGATGTATTCAATGTCCTTTTAGGGTTTCTATCCTGATTCATCTTTTAGGGCATTGTCGACCTTGATGCCATCTTTTTGACTCGTCTACTGTGATTGATATTTGGTGGAGGTAGAATTTTCTTTCTACACTTTAGTTCTTATAGCTGAGGCAAAAGACTTCTTCGCCTCTTTGAGAATTTGTAGAGTGCATCATTGAAACATGGCATGGTCACCCTTGATCTATCCGATTGCTCATTTAAGGATGCAAAATTGGATTTTCTTATACTCAATCGAGGTCACGGCTCCAATATTCACTAAATAAGGTCAGCCTAAAATCTCGTTATGGGGAGATGGGTCGCTAACGTCGAGCGTAATTGTGCCAATGGCAGTTGAGGTAAGTTCGTTGAATCCGGTCAAGACCTTTGCTTTGCTTTTAATCGTGCTTTCTAGGCCCATTTTCTGGATGATTGACAGTTGTAGAATGTTGACTATGTTGCCGCTATCTACCATAATTTTGTCAATGATGGCGATGACAAGTTAAACAGATATCACCAAGGCATCATCGTGGGGAAAGTCTACTTCTTCAACATCTTGCTCAGTGAAGCCAATGATTAGCTCAGGTACAATATCTACGGCTTGAACCTGGAAGATTGATTTCGCCTGCTGGATTTTTCTCTTCTTGGAACTATTAGTGGTTCCAGATGCTCAGATTCAACAAAGATGCCGTTGAGTTAGATTGTCTTGGCTGTGGATTCGGCATCGGCGTCTACGTCTCACCTCGGCCGCGTAGCTGGCTTGTCGACATATTAGTGGCATTTGCCTTTCTTCACCAGCTTCTTAAGGTACCTCATCCATGTGATGTAGTAATTAGTTACGTGCCCTGGACCTCTATGGAATGCGTAGTACTTCGTTTGGTCTAGCTTAAAGGTATCTCCATTCATAGGTTATGGCATTTTGAATTGTGGTTTATCTTTGAGGCTCTTAAGGATCAAGTTGATCGGGACTAAAAATGTGGTGTACATCTTAGATGCTGAGCCTCATTTCACCAGGGATCGGTCCTTGAGGTGGTCGAACTTTTTCTTGATCGAGCGATAAGACGAATATTCCTAAGTGAAAATTAAAAAAGTTCACTGAAGTTCCAAATTGAGCGTGGCAGTAGGGTGTGAAATCAGTCTTGCACCTCTCTCTGGAGCGTCGTGGTAAAGATTTTGTACATGAGAGTGTCATTATTGCTGTAGAGGGTCATTGTGCTTCAGTAGCGCATAAGGTGCCTGTCTGAATCTTCATCTCCTTTGAATAAGGTGAAATATGGTGGGATAAAATTTTATGGTGGCTCTGTCTGCTTGATCTCGTTTGTGAACAGTGACCTGCTCATGTTGGCCATGTCTCTTCGAATGGTATCGTCGATAATTTGAATGCGAAAAAAACTGCGCAATTGCTTTGCTATAAGCTTTTGTACTTTTTCTTGGATTTTCCTCTGGTGGGGCAGCAGAGCCTCTAGCATTGACTTGCTAGTCTATGTTGCTTTTCTACATGTCATACTCTTTTATGTTGTGGTCGCAGTGCACATGGTTCATTTCTGGCTAGTGAGTAGGCTGCTCGCTGTCGCGTTTAGCTAGGGCGGCTAATAGAGCTCAAGTTGGACTGTTCTTGTGCCTCCCTTAATCGGTTTTGTGGCTGCCAAATCTGGTGCCTCGGAGGAGAATCTTTATGTGGGCCTAGCCTTGTGTGGATGCTATGTTTGGCATGTCCAGACTGCTCGTCAGAGTGTGGACCCAACCTCGAATGCACGCTGACTCATGAACCGAGTCGAGAATAAACGTTTCTCTGCGCATTGAAGCAAGATAAGACGTTTTCCCAAGGGCCTTAATGAGAATGCACACTACCTGAATACATGGTTCGTGGCGGGCTGAGCAGTTGTTTGCCTGGACATAGCTGGAATGAGTCACAATCATTTACCCTTGTCTTGCTTTAGGACACCTCGTCTTAGGTGTTTTGTGTATCGATACGCTCGAATATCGAGTTCGTCAAGGTGGTCTGTTAAGTGAGGGCAGTTGTTAAATCAACGACATGCCAGGGTAGGTGGTGTTCGCCATTTGGGTTAGAAGAGTCTGGATAATAGGCTTCTCAATGTGTGGTGGAAGTGTAGTGGACTACATTTACAAAAAAGGGACCCAAAGCAGGCATTCATACATAAAATAAGGTGAAAATATCCTTGGGTCGATGGTCGGGTCAATGGTCGGAATTGGGATCGCCTAAAGTGGTCTCGGATTTGACAGGTAAACGAAGTGGACCGTGGATGGGCCAACCTAACTGGGTAGCTAAAGCACGTGCAGGGGCGCACATGTGGCAGCTAGCCTTAGGTTGCGCTATTCGCTGGGTCGGTTTTGGCTCTTTGCGAGCTTGGGCTCGATTGACAGTAGGCTGGGCTCGTGCATGTGGTAGCTAGCCTTGGGCTTGCTTTTTACAGTGGATAAACATTGGCTCATTGCGCTTAGGCTTGGTTGACAGTTGGTTGGGCTTAGGTGGCAGCGAACTTGTAATACCCAGAAAACTTAAATATATGAAATATATTCATAATTATGAATATGTGGAGAAAATCGAAAATAAATCAAATTACTATTATGAAGATAGAATTGGGAAATTATTATAATTCATGTAATTATTGAGATTTTATGTTATTTTTCAAGAAATTATATTAATTAATTTAAGATTAGTTTTAAATTAAACTACTTACGAAGGTTGAAGTTTGGAAATTAGTTATTTAAAATCTAAGAGCCATTTGAGGTCACAATTTATATTTTTGAATAAAGCTCGATTTCACGAACGCGTGGGCGCAAATCGTTCGTGAAACAGAGCTATAATGAAGAAGTTATTAACGTTTAAAGTCGAGGGTAAAATTATAAATTTACCATTTTTAGAATACTCCAGATTTTTGGAGCCAAATCTGGAAGGTCACGTGTGTGGCCCAGATTAAAAGTAAGAAAAGTTAGGCGATGGAGATGGAAGATAAATGAGGGGAAAAAGGAAGAGGTGAGGCCAATCAAGAAATGGGTGATAAGAGAGTGACCAATCAGAGAAGAGAGAAATGAGAGGAAATGAGAGAAAAGGGGAGCGGGGGATCTTCCTGACCCGCGCCCTTTGACCCAACCCGATGGGTTGTTTTCAGTTTTTCGATGGATTTCACCCAATTTTTCCAGCGAAATACATCAAAACAACACTTGGAAAACCCTCCATTACCTTCCCTCTTCCTATTACAGCCCAAAAATCATGAAATTTGGTCTTGAAATTGGGGAAGAACATACCCAGTGCCGCGACTCTCCTTGCTCGAAATCCATCAAAATTTGAAATGTTTTGGTTCAATTACCACCACGATGAGACTACCTTTGAGGTTTGGAGCAAAGCCAAACCAATTTTAGGGGCAGCGGAGCACCGAAGATGATGAATCGAGGACACCCATTTATAGGGTTTCTGGTAGGTTCGAGGCAAATTGAAGCTTTTCTAGGCCAAATTGGACTTGGGCACATGTATAAAATTTACTCTACTATTTGAGATCTTCATTTCTGTAATTTTTGAGAATTTTTAGAAATAGTTGAATTTTTTGGTGAGTTGGGGCTGCCAACCGCCACATGCGGCGGCGTGTCGCTAGTGGGCCGACGTTACCTTTTTCATGCTAATGTCGATGTTCTGAATCCATATGTAATATTCGTATGATGTGATTCCAATGTTTAGACCGAATGTGTGTTTGTTAGGCACTAAAATGTTGAAGTTAATGAATTAGAAAGTGAATTGTGAACTACAAAAGGCTTGATCCCACTTAAGGGTACATAGGTAGTCTAACAGTGTTAGATGCAGCCTTAAATAATCGAGATTAATCATACTTGAAAATTGTCTAAAAAGAGTAATTGGTAGATTAATTTACCACATTTACCTTGTGTTCTTGATAAATGAGATGGGTTATGGATTTTGTGAGTAACTCATAAATTTGATAATCAAGAATTAATTTCTGTTGAGAAGTTGAGTTATTAGAAGAAATTTAGATTTAATAGAAAACCTAGGCACATGCCTTAGTGATTAAGATAGGCTTACAGTTAATGAAGAGGAATTAAAAAATTTAAATAGAGAATCGTGATTTAAACTTTGCTAAATTAAAGCAAAAATTTATTTTTGGGCCTATCATCAACATTATTCCTCGAAGTAAAATAAGTAATTCTGGGCATGACAAAACTGGGCCTGGGCCGTCTGCCCATGAGCTGCTTATGCTGGCTAGGCTAACTTTACGAGGCTCCCGTAGGTCTAGGCCTGTTGTGCAGCTAGGCTTACTATTGTAGTGGCCTAGGCCTGCAGTGGCAGCTGCCCAGCTGTACTTCATCCATTAGCTAATTGATAGGAGTATATTTATACAACTTAGTTAGCTTGTTTCCTTGCATTTAGATTGTTAGTCCTTAGTTATTTTAGTATTTTAAGTTATTTTCGTGTGTTTGTAGGTCCAAATGACAAACTATGCAAGAAAGTGCAATTTGGAGCATTTTGGAGCATTTTTGGGCATTGGATGGTTAGCTTATGCTTGGAGCCAAGTGGATGGATGAAATTGAAGATTAAGGGATCCTCTCCTTTCTTATTTTCTGACCCAAAAACACATAACACTCACTTATTTCACCTACAACATCCACTTATTCCACCTACAACATCCACTCACTTCACCTACAACACCCACTTCACCTACAACATCCACTTCACCAAGAAATTTTGTGGTGGTGATTCATCTTCAAAATCTATAAATAGGCTTCTCCATCACAAGAGAAATTGACATCTACAACACATTCCATAAACAACACAATTTCTGCCGCAAGTTTCCTTCTTCCTTTATCCATTTCCATCCACCTCTTTTCCTATCCATCCCCTACCACCCTTCCATACTCTCTCAACCTATCCAATCTCTGCCACATCCCCTAAACCATCCAAATACCACACCCACCTTGGTGCCGCATGTTTGCAAGAAAGGAAGAGGACTTGGAGCTGTGCTAACCATTCAAGACATTGGATTGTTGGAGCGTTCTAGGTGTCTTCTACCTTTGTTTATCATGTTTAAATTCAATTATAGTTGTTTAATTGCAAATATGTGGAACTAAATTCATTTTGGCTAGAAGTTGATTCAAAGCCATGAACATATTTGTAATATGAATTGATTACCTTCAGTTGTGATTTCATGAGTTGTGAATTCAATTTGCTTAACTGCTTGATTTATAACTTATTATTGTATGTCAATTAAGGATGCATACTTAGTTTGCATGCATGAATTTGATGCTAGAATATAAGGGAGTTTCACCTAATCGTTATGAACTTATATTCACAAGTAGTGGAGGTTGCTAGTCACAATCGCGTTAAGTGAATTCTTGGCAAGAGTATCATGCTGTTCATAGTTACGAATGCCTCGTCAATGCTTATAGTTTTCACAAAGCTTAATGATCTTTGATTGTATCTCTATTGTGCTATTCACGTAGGGGACTTTTGAAGAATGCTTTTCTGTCCAATTCAATAACTTAAGGAAAACTTGAAGGTTAAAAAAGTGCTATTCACGGTTAATCTGGGGTGTTGAGATTCATGGTTTATTGAAAGAACAACTGAAAATTGGTTTGTATGCAAGTGTGTCATGTGTGGAGAAAAAACCCTCTAGCCATCCATTCATCCATTGATTTACTCAAATTTGTCTTAAAATCTGTTTTACAAAGTTTACTTAGTTTTTGTTTAAATTCGTCCAAAACCAAACCCCCCATTGTTAAGTTGTATTCTTTAATTATAATCTGTACAATTTGATGTTTTTTGAGTCTTTGTAATCCCAAATTCGTTTAAATCCATCTCTAGTATCTGTTTTTATTCAATTTGCTAGTTTTGTGTTGTTTTGACTATTCTAGTGTGTTTTAAGTTATTATAGTTTAGCTTTCTGTTTTAGAGTTTTGTTTTCTGTTTTTGAGTCTTATTTAATATTTTTAAGTCAGTTAGGTGCATTAGCAATCCCTCCTAATCCCCGGTCTAGAACGATACCCTACTTACATCTTTAATACAATTGTCAAAAACAGGGTTTAATTTGTGTGTTGTTTACAACACATCAAGTTTTTGGCGCCGTTGCCGAGGATTAGCAAATTTGCTAATCCCTTTATTTCTGTTTGTGTTTATGTTTATGTTTGTGTTTGTGTCTTTTACTTTTGATATTTGATTTAGTTTTCTTTCTTTGATTTTAGGTACAAATGGAGCAAGACATGGCATTTGTGACCATTCAAGCTAAATTGGCGCATCTCACTTCTTAATTGACTCATAATGCCGAAAGGACCACAATGCCAAGTGTCCCTACATTTGATGTGCCCTATGAGCAAGGAAGATGCTTGGGGTTATCAAGGCTATGATCAACCAAGTAACAACATGTTTTCCAACGCTTACAATTCGGATTGGAGAGATTATTCAGATTATATGTGGGATGAACCTCAACAATTTCAACAAGGTGGATATTGGCAGCAAGATGAGGAGTTCTATTCAAGACCTATCCAGCCACCACAACCTCCCCCACAACAATTCCAATCGAATTCAAGTATGCCCATGAGTTATAATGAAATTCTTGAAGGACTAATCTCTTTGACGCAGGGCTCACAAAAAGAAGAACAATTGCAGCCATCAGAGGAGTTCTATCAATGGCCATGTGCACCACCACAGCCTCCACCACAATCTTCCCAACCAATTTCAGGTTCTTCGGTGGATAATGATAATATTATTCAATTAATCACATCTTTGACACAGGGAGTAGAAAATCAAAACAAGGAGATGCAAGACCGAGTCAAAAGAGTGGACGAATTGGAGAAGCAAGTTGGGCAGATTGTGGAATTCATGGCGTAGATTTAAGAGCAACGTGAACTCTCCAACTCAAACATTGCAAATTCAAAGGGAGAAGTTGAAATCAATGAAGACATCACTTTGGGAAGTGATATGGAGGATGAAGCTATCTTAGAACCATCCAAATATAGCCTGAACGTGGATGACTTGTTGCTACAAGAAGAAGAGGATGAGGACGATATGGGCAGCTTAGAACAACTCTTGCCGCAAGGCACTCAAGTCCCTATGCCGTTCAACTTAAGTGAGGTGGTTCCCAATTCAATTATTTATGATCCCATTCCACCAAATGTCCATTTTCCTCGCAGGTTTTTGATTCCCAATGACGAAGAGAGTGAAAAAGACATTGTGGAAACTCTTCCCAAGGTGCAAAAGGATACCCCAATTCTTGGTGCAATAAATCAAGTTCTAGATTTTGCTGAATTGTTCACAAAACCTTGTACACCAAGAAGAATGATTCAAGAAAATGAAGTGGCTAGAGAATATGTTGAATGTATCAAAGAGGATGTAGTTGAGACAACCAATGCCAAAGAAGTTGAGTTTGATGACATAGGACAAGCCACAACCATCATAGTAAATCTGGCCAAGTTCAAAGTCTCTGAAACTTTTGAAGATGTGGTGTTCGTCCTTGAGTTCTTGTCGGAGAAAACAAGTAAGCCATCTTCTCCAATTTTAATTTTGTTTTCTACTAACATGCTGATTTTAATGATTCAGGCACCCACTCTTGAATTTAAACCATTGCCGGATCATTTCAAGTATCACCTCCCATTCGAAGATAAATTCCATGCCGTGGAACCTAGGGGAGTTTAATGGAAAGTCTCGTCCAGCTGCAAGACGTTAAAGCAAGCGCTTCTTGGGAGGCAACCCAAGCATTCAATGAAAGGAGACTTTGGAATTGCTCAACAAATCAGATTTGCACTCCTAAACCCTTCTCTTTACTGCATTTATCTTGCCTTGCTTAGTTCATTAATTGTTTGTTTACTTAAGTGTGAACCTATGTTTAAAACATTGAGGGCAATGTTTAGTTTAAGTGCGGGGGAAGGTAAACAAAGTCATTTTACATTGATTTACTTATTTTACATTGATTAAAAAAAAAACAAAAAAAAATGTGAAAAACATATGGAAAAAAAAATCAAATAAAATAAAAAAAAAAAGCAAAAATATTTTACAATAATGTGTAAACTAATAGCATTCATTGGTCAGGTGGTGCCTCAGCAGTCGACGAAGCGCCAGAGTTTGATCCTCTGGAGCCTCGACATTTAGTGCAACTCCAGATGACGAAGGCAGAAGATGCCTCTGCAGTGATGCCACAAACCTTTGATGATCACTCTGAATCCGTACTTCGGACTCCTGCAGCTGGTTAAGCTTTCTCTTTATACTTGTTGAGTAACTAGTTGCAAGCATGTGCAAGTCCTTGTTCTTGTGCCTGAGTCCTCTGATCTCAACCTGACGAGATCGTGCAAGAAGGCGTTGGCCTATGTTTGAGACTGAGCCTGCACACTAGACGCTGAGCGCCAGAGAATCCTGAACAGCGAGCTCGTCGGACCGCTTGGAAAGTAACCTATTGTCTCTTAGAGTGAGAAGGTTTCTAGCAACCACCGTATCAGTTGTATCGTTCTTCATCATAGAGTCCCCAACTGTAAGAGGACCATTGGGGGATAAGAAGAACGGATGCCAAATGTTGTTTGGAGAAGACAAGTCATCATCTTCCCCGACATTCAAGTTAAGGCGACGGTCAGAGAGGCAAGACATTTTTCGAAGGTGTTGAGAAATAAGAGATCAGACAGATTAAGATTTCAAAAGTACAAGAAGGGAGTTTTTACAGAAGGTAATTCAAGTGTGCTGTGGAACAAAATTAGTGCCTCTATAAAAAGAAGAAATCGAAGAGGCACTACTCAGAAATCGAAGAGGCGCCTGCTCGCAAATCAAAGAAGCGTGTGCTCGCAAATCCAAGAGACACTCCTCTCTTAAAAGCCGGGCCTACTCAAAAACCACGAGCCGACCCCCGAATTTCAAAAGATCAACTTTTCTAGACTTGTCGTCACCTGTCACATGCACCCTCAGCTTTGCAGGAATTACAGATAACTTTGTCAGAAAGCGCGTAAACCTTACTGTTCAATCATCCACCGGTTGCCGACAAGAGTAAGAGAATAGTACCGGTTGTTAAGAAATTCCTATAAGTGTCTACCTTCGTCCTCTATAGCAAAGGCAGACTTACTCAACACTTCTTCATCTCCGAAAATGTATTCCCAAAGAAACCTCTCGAGTTACTCAGTGTTCCTCATCCCCTGGAGTACCTCTGCAAACAAGTCATCAAGAGTAAAAGTATTTCATATCATGACGGTTAAAAGCAAAAGTATCTCATATCATGCTTTCTCTTCATCTTCATCTGAAGAACAAGGAGAAAGAGAGATCCTGATTGCTTACCTAGTCTTGCTCTCGAGTACTCATCTTCGAGCCCCACTAGCCCAATTCAAAAATAAACCTGTGGAGAGATACTTCTTCAAAAGCAAAAGTATCTCATAGAAGATGCAGGAGGAGTTTGAGTTGATCCAAGAACTCGAGAAGATGCCACTCCTGCATGGATTACTTGAAGCATGTGGAGACAACATGCTGATTCATCCTCAACTAAGCTGAGGATTACTTGCAAGTAAAAAGCTCCCCAACCCAGTTCAAGAATCAACCTGTGGAAAGATACTTCTTCGAAAGCTGTGGAAAGTCCCATCCAGTTCAAGATCAAAGCTGTGGAAAATCAACAAGCGACCGAAGATCATCTACCACATGAAGCTAAGTTGTTTCTCACTATTTCTAAGTGTTTTTAAGTTGTTTTGGTGTGTTTTATTGTGTTTGAAGTTTTTTTTACGAAAATTAAAAAAAATTTGAAAAATGTTTTGAAAAATGCCAAAAAGAGTTGTTTTTGTGTGTTTGTGTCTTAGGTACCTTCCAACACAATGATGAAGATTTGGTTTTTAATTGCATGACTGGTAAAAAAAGTTATGAACATGGATGGAAGTTTGATATGCTCTTGGTTTATGCTTAGTTGTAGTTGTTTACGAATTCAAATTTGATCATAAAAGGATAAAATCAGTTTTTGTAACATGCTTGAAGGAAAGAACTCAAACTAATGCTACATCCCTGTGAGACTTGAGCTTATACCTTCTTTGGAGAGTTATTAATCTTGATGCTTTTGTTTTCTAAAGTAATTGCATGATCTCATTATTCTTTGCTCGGTTGCAACTTAGAAGGTGTTTTATCATCTTAGTTCCAAATACTAGAACTCATATCCATTTCATTCAAAGCGTGACATTGAATTGCATAACACATAACAAGATGAAGTTGTTTAGTGAACCAAAGCCAAATAGCCGTACCCCTTTGTCATATGTTTTGTAGGTTTAACCCCTTTTGAGCCTTGTTTAGCCTATGTTCTTTGTTAACCCCATTAACCTTACCTAGCCTAGTGTAGGACTGTCCATGTCCTTGTTTTTTAAAGGATAGTGAAGCATGACTTAGAATGAATTCCTTTTGATCTACAGTATGCAGAAAATCAAGTGTGGGGGAGAGATTATTTGTTTTAAGTTCAATTGTACGTTTTGGTTTTCAAAAGAAAAGAAAAAGAAGAGAAAAACGTCTGAAAAGAATGAAAGAAAAAAAAAAGAGTTTGAAAAGAAATAAGATTGAGTTCAAAAGTGTTGATTGTTGAAGAAAGGGTCCAAAAGTTTGAAATCTGACCCTAAAATGTGTAAATCTCCCCCTTTTTGTTCAAAGTTGAGTTTGCATTCAAAAGTGAATTCTAAGTGTCAATCTCATTGCTTTACTTACTATTTCTTTAAGAACCTTTGTTTTTCCATATCCTTTCTTTGTTAGCCAATACCCTTAGTCCCGTTACAACCTTTTGACTTCTATCCTGGTTGTTGTGTGTTCAATATGTGGAGTTTGGGATTGGTATGAGCATATGGTGTCCCTGGTTCTCGCATCTAAGTAGTAGCATTCTGTTCATGAGATCATATTCATATGTGCATTAATAACTTTAGAAAATGCTTTCCTTGTTATAACATATGTGGGTACTAGTTTTCATGTTTACATCAATCTTCTCACATATACCTAGTGTAGGGAGTGTAGTCAAAAAATCTGAGTGAAAATAGAGTGTTTATCTGGTAAGGAATTGAGGGAATTCTCTAAGGCATGTTACTACATTCAAAATGTTGTTTTAATTGATTAAATGCGAGCTAGTAAATTATGACTGTGATTAAGTATATGCTTAAGGGTATGGATGACCAAAATATGTGTAAGTGATGATTCTTAATATGTCATGTCCATTGGAAATCCCTAAGGCAAATGTTGGAAGGTCTAGATTGTGTTTTGTCTCTTTTGTTTGTTTTGTTTTGCTCGAGGACTAGCAAAAAGCTAAGTGTGGGGTATTTGATAAGAGTATATTTATACAACTTAGTTAGCTTGTTTCCTTGCATTTAGATTGTTAGTCCTTAGTTATTTTAGTATTTTAAGCTATTTTCATGTGTTTGTAGGTCCAAATGACAAAGTATGCAAGAAAGTGCAGTTTGGAGCATTTTTGGGCATTTTTGGGCATTGGATGGTTAGCTTATGCTTGGAGCCAAGTGGATGGATGAAATTGAAGATTAAGGAATCCTCTCCTTTCTTATTTTCTGACCCAAAAACACATCACACTCACTTATTTCACCTACAACATCCACTTATTCCACCTACAACATCCACTCACTTCACCTACAACATCCACACCCACTTCACCTACAACATCCACTTATTCCACCTACAACATCCACTCACTTCACCTACAACACTCACTTCACCTACAACATCCACTTACTTCACCAAGATATTTTGTGGTGGTGATTCATTTTCAAAATCTATAAATAGGCTTCTCCATCACAAGAGAAATTGACATCTACAACACATTCCATAAACACACACAATTTCTGCCGCAAGTTTCCTTCTTCCTCCATCCATTTCCATCCACCTCTTTCCTATCCATCCCCTACCACCCTTCCATACTCTCGCAACCTATCCAATCTCTTCCACATCCCCTAGACTATCCAAATACCACACCCACCTTGGTGCCGCATGTTTGCAAGAAAGAAGGAGGACTTGGAGTTGTGCTAACCATTCAAGACGTTGGATTGTTGAAGCGTTCTAGGTGTCTTCTACCTTTGTTTATCATGTTTAAATTCAATTATAGTTGTTTAATTGCAAATATGTGGAACTAAATTCATTTTGGCTAGAGGTTGATTCAAAGCCATGAACATATTTGTAATATGAATTGATTACCTTCAGTTGTGATTTCATGAGTTGTGAATTCAATTTGCTTAACTGCTTGATTTATAACTTATTATTGTATGTCAATTAAGGATGCATACTTAGTTTGCATGCATGAATTTGATGCTAGAATATAAGGGAGTTTCACCTAATCGTTATGAACTTATATTCACAAGTAGTGGAGGTTGCTAGTCACAATCGCGTTAAGTGAATTCTTGGCAAGAGTATCATGCTGTTCATAGTTACGAATGCCTCGTCAATGCTTATAGTTTTCACAAAGCTTAATGATCTTTGATTGTATCTCTATTGTGCTATTCACATAGGGGACTTTTGAAGAATGTTTTGAATTGTTGTATGCGCTTTTCCGTCCAATTCAATAACTTAAGGAAAACTTGAAGGTTAAAAAAGTGCTGTTCACGGTTAATCTGGGGTGTTGAGATTCATCGTTTATTGAAAGAACAATTGAAAATTGGTTTGTATGCAAGTGTGTCATGTGTGGAGAAAAAACCCTCTAGCCATCCATTCATCCATTGATTTACTCAAATTTGTCTTAAAATCTGTTTTACAAAGTTTACTTAGTTTTTGTTTAAATTCGTCCAAAACCAAACCTCCCATTGTTAAGTTGTATTCTTTAGTTATAATCTATACAATTTGATGTCTTTTGAGTATTTTGAGTCTTTGTAATCCCAAATTCGTTTAAATCCATCCCTAGTATCTGTTTTTATTCAATTTGCTAGTTTTGTATTGTTTTGACTATTCTAGTGTGTTTTAAGTTATTATAGTTTAGCTTTCTGTTTTAGAGTTTTGTTTTCTGTTTTTGAGTCTTGTTTAATATTTTAAGTCAGTTAGGTGCATTAGCAATCCCTTCTAATCCCTTCTAATCCCCGGTCTAGAACGATACCCTACTTACATCTTTACTACAATTGTCAAAAAGAGGGTTTAATTTGTGTGTTGTTTACAACGCATCACTAATATAGGAAGTCTTTGATTTTCAGATTTCCCACAAAAGTTGGGATGTCGGCCTTAATCTGAAAATCATGAAAGTTGTTGTGGTTTTATGATTTCGACTGTTAACCGGGGGTGGTCTACAGTTTCTTCATTGGACTTCAATTCATTGTCTAGAACACGAGGCCTCAGAACTCCCTGATTATTGCATCTGGTAACTCTTCAGATATTTTGGCCAAGGGCTTGGAGCAACATTCCATGAAGCTATCCAAATTGTGCAATCAAAGTTGTAATTTGTTTCGTTTGAGCATCCAAGTCCGCTCAAGTGATAGGGGCAGGTTCATAATGAAGGTTACTCATAGATAGATAAAACAATCAACGATGCCTAGACGGAAGAAATCCACTCTAGTACCAATTGACGCACCATGAATTGATCAAAAAAGTTATCAACTAATCCTTGTCCTTGAAGAACAAGTCTGGAATCCATCATAAAAATTGAGCAAAATTCCAAAAGGTTGTTTTTTTTAATTGATAATTGATTGAGTATATTAAAACAACAAAATGCTTTAAGTAGATTGATTACAACTCGTTGAACAACTTAAAGGACTTAAACAAGTAAAACGACATTAATTAGATGGCAACTTAAATGTCTGATTTTTATTACAAATTTAAAATACTGTTTTGGAGGCTGAAACGACTATGGATGGAAAAATCTATCATATGTCACAGTAAAGCAGTGAGTTTGACTTGTAACGTCATTCCCTTTTCGAAAAGGTGTTTGCATCGTGTTCTTTTGTCTTTCGATGATCCATTTCTTCTTCTATCCAGACATTAGTCCCCTCAACTTCAGAAGAACTCGACCCCAAGTTATGGTTAGGATAAAGAATTTCATCGTCCTTGAATTCAAATAGATCAGCAACTTTGAAAGTATTGAAAATTCCGATAGAATTCGACAAATCAATAACATAAGCATTTGTTCTACACGAGTATTGCATACCGTAATTTATCAAGTGATACCAATATAGGTGATCTAGTAAGTCCACAACGTTATATGTTAAATATTATTTGTAATTATATTTTCTTCATCTTATTTTACTTTCCTTTAACATAATGCATATGAGTGGAAAACACCTTGAATTGCAAGTGGTCATTTACCACAGTGGTGGAAAGAAGTTGAGCCCTTGCATAATGGTGTGAGTTCAAACCCCGTCGATGTCTAATCCACATCTAATTTAACAAATTCTATCATTTGACAAAAAAAAAAAAAAAACAAAAGAAAGCACATTGAATCAAAACCTTTTAGCATCTAAATCCTTTTGTCACCACTTGAAATTAGGGGTGGCAAACGGGTCTTAGACCCTCGGGTCGGGCCGGGTAATGCCAATTCGAGGCGGGTACATATATTGTGAATTCAAAATGGGGCGGGGTGAGTACAAATTTTAGCGAAAACAAGCCCCTTGCTCGAACTTTTTCCACTATTCATTATAGGGAGATTAAATCTCCACCATTTATTTCTAACATAGCCACATGGGTTTTGTCGAATTCTTTAGGAGTCCAGATCCAGACTCTAGACTCCAGACTCCAGACTCTAGAGTCCTCCCAAGTCTCGAGTCCCAAGTCCTCTACTTATTTCCAGTCCCCAACTAATCTTGACCTCAATCTCGACCTTGACCTTGATCTCTACCTAGACCTCCACCTTGACGGCTTGACCTTGACCTCTAATTCTTCGTTTCAGCAACCATTTCCAGCCTCTAGAATCTATATCTCGACGCCTCCAGTTGTTGGGGGCCAGTCTGTCTCCGGAGTCCTTTCTCGTTTCAGCCATGCCTGGCAAGGACGACGTTTCTGCGAGCATGAGAAAAACCTCAAGCTCTTCTTCAAAGTCAGATTGGACGAGCGCACTGCCAAAAACACCATCGCCAACACCGCCAACCTCACCATCGTCATTCACAAGGTACTAATTCGTTGATTTTCTTCTTCTTTTTCTGCTTAATTTTCAAGGTTTTTTATTATTTAAATGTATGCAATTCATAATCCCGCGGATTTATATTTTTAGTCTACTTATTTTGTTGTTCTTGAATAATTCCAAGCTGCGGTTACTGATGGATCTAGTTTTCTGATTTGTCTCCGGTGACTCTTCGACTGAGAATCTAGGTAGGATGCTGAAAATTAGGGGAAAAAAAAGGGTACCCGTTGGACCCGTAAGAATCGGCCAGTTTTATAAGGGCCAGGTTATGTTCAGTTCTCAGTTTCAAAATAATAAAATCTGCCCTACCCCGGCCTGTTGTATTTTCAAGCGGGTCCAGTCCGGTCCTTTCCATTTTGTGCCTGACCCTCACCCACCCCTACTTGAAATCATTGAAAAATGATTTTTTGTTTTGTTTTGTTTTGTTTTGTTAAGCAAAAGGTACGATTGAAAAATAGGTGTGTGTTTGCATTGGATTCAATTTCTGCTTATAAAAAAAAAATGGAAGTTTATGATAACAATTGTGTGAGAAATTTAAAAAGTTTTTTCACAGTTGAGAAAGTACTTAAATTTCACAGTTTCGAGCCTTTCCCAAATCAATAAGCTCTTTTCAGACTTGGGTATTCGCTCTAATGGAGGTGGGTGTTGTTGGGTTGCTTAGAACAGCATGGGTTGCAGCCGTACTTTGTTCTTGGCGGACCTCGTTTCATGGAGCTGTTCTGGGGTTTGCCAAGAGAGGGAAGATCATGCAGTCGTCATCTCAGGTAAAGGATTTGATGGTCTATTTTGGGTTATGGTCTGCTTGGTTGGTGAGAAAGTTGAAGAAAATGGGAAACAAGGGTATAACTGTTCATTTGTCATGGGCGATATTGAGAGTGAGGCTAACCGTATTTAAGTTCGGTTTCTAGTTATGATTCAAAAAGCATAACCATATATAACTATTCAATGCTAAGTACTCTATTCTTAACTTAAGGTTGTTTAACTTTAAATTTAATTATAATTCTGTTTCCCATTTTGGCTTTCAATACGTACACGGGAGTTAAATACTAGAGATCGTCTCAAATTGTAAATACGAGAGATTGCTTCAATTATTGCAAAGCTCAGTAGTCACCTATATTTACTGCAGGTCATAACTGACCAACCTCATGTGCTCTGGAATGATAAATGTTACTATTACACGTAATTGTCAGTTCTCGTCATGTATTTTGATGTTTTCTAAATTGTGGAATAGAAGATTTTTATTTTTACTGATTTCTGTTGCCTTTTGACGTTAGCTTCTACACAGCAGCACCACTGTCACTTTGCTGCAATAATGTTCTGGAGGTTTATAAATTTTCAATAAGTGGAGTGGCTGAGTTCATTGTCAAGGGCAAGAGTAGCATGCGACAAGTGGAATTTGATTGGTTACAATTTGTGAACTCTCTTTTGAAGCTTGGTTGGCTCCAGTGGATTGGTGCAGCTATATTTTTTTGGGGTTGGATCCATCAGCACTGATGTCACGCAATTCTTGTATGTCTCAGTGTGAGTCACCGTGCGCGCGCGCACACTCTCTCTCTCAATCAAATAAGCATGCATTCTAAGACACATGAGTGTGCGCACACAAGCATAGACAGACGTCGTCTAAAGTAAACTTATTTCTCCGTGTGCTTTACTCTTACTTTTTTTTTTTATTTTTTATTTTTGATCATTATATTCAAACCAAGGCACAAGACCAGAGTACAAACGGGGGAAACACAATAGGTGGTAACTCAAATGAACAAGCAAACAACAAAATAGTTATGGAACATGTAATTTGTTACACTTTCTTTAATCACTCATTTATTAATACACAAAAAAAAAAAATTACAATGGCATTCATTTATTATATATTCACGTTTGCAATGCCCAATACAAAGGCCGGATAATGAAGTTTTTGAATTAGCAGATAGACGAGCTTGGGAAAATTATATAAAGCTAAGTTTATGGTAAGTAAGATTCACGATACTTTCCATTTCGCTTCTGTTTAACACCCTTTGAAGAAGTCGCAGAAGCAGCAATTCGGAGGATTTTGAATTCCATGCTCATGCGTACACATCTAAGCCCCAACTCTTGGAAGGTAGACTGGTACGACATTTCCTGTCTATACTGTTTATGAGCTCCATGTCTTCATGACTCAGCTGGAATTCAAGAACCTCCAAATTCTCTTTCAATCTCTGAATTTTCGACGACTTTGGAATCACTGCTGTTTTCCTTTGAATTCCCCACCTCAGACAGATTTGTGCCACACTCTTCCTGTACTTCTTAGCCACATCCTGAAAATGAAATGGTCAAGTGAGCATTACGGTCTAGATGTATTTATCTCATGAATGACAGGTTCGAGATCTAATTTCTATGGTTGGCTCATTGTTTTAGAAAACAAAGATTGTTTATTGTAATTACGACATTTGAATGGTGCATGTGTAAAACAGAGAATAATTTACATTGAGAACTAGATCATCCAAAGGTGAAATTGAACCAAACATATCCTTGTTGGCCGCAGCACCTCCGAGAGGGGTGTGAGCTGTGGGAAGAACACCGTGTTTCAAGCAGAATTTGACGAGAGAGTTGCGCTGGAAGTAGGGGTGAGTTTCAAATTGGCTTACTGCAGGCTTTATTTTGGAGTAAGCCAAGCAATCTCTGGTTAGAAAGAGGTCGTAGTTGCTGCAAAAACGAAGCCAATTACAATTTGGTTTAGCGACATTCACCGGTCTAATCGAGTTTGGATACGGAGGTGAAGGTGTAGCATAAATGCTTATGGGATGTACCTGAGACCAATGCTACGAACTAAGCCCAAAGAGACAGTTTTTTCCATGCCCTCCCAGGTTTGTTGAAGGGAAATTGTTACATCTATGTCCAGCACCTTGTCCTTGCCCAAAAGACTGGCAGTTTGACCAATGGCTGTGACCATACAGCAAGTGAAATAAATACCAAGTCATTGTAAATTAACTACTTATAATTCTGTAACGTCACAGCGTTGAGTGATACAATAATCTGGATGAGGATCCTCTCCCGGATTCTTATATTTTATCTATTTATCGTACATCATGCGATCAACTTTCGTAAGCATTGTTTGTGTTTAATTTGAAATGAAAAAAAATTCAAAATGATTTATGGCCATTCAATGTACGATAAACGGATAGGATGTAAGGATCTCTAAGATCCTCACAAAAAGCTTCTGAATGGTATCCATTTGCACTAATCTAACCTAAAAGAGAGACAGAGGGTGGGGGAGCTACCATTATGCCTGGTGGGCAGTGGGTAGTGAACTAGGTAGAGATCCAGATAATCTAGCTGAAGCTTCTCGAGGCTGTTTTTACAGGCCTGAACCACATAGCCATGGTCTGAATTCCAAATCTGCAATATAATTATAACAACAAATTATATGCACTTGAGAGAATGTGAGATAAACACTAATACTTCGCCTCTAGCATTACAATTTAGATATATTTATATTCGTTTGTGAGTAAGAGGTTTTAGATTTAACACTCATAGATGAAGACTTTAATACTTAGTTATATCGGGTCCATTTTGCGGTTTAGCCTAAATCTCCACCTGATTATTATTTTATAAATGTAGTTCAAAACCAAAGAAGTAAATTACTTGAACAGACCTTGGTGGTAATGAAAAGTTCTTCCCTCTTGACAAGTCCAGTCTTAAATGCTTCTGCAAGTGCTTCCCCAACATCTGCTTCACTCTTATAATGAGCTGCAACGTCAAATAGTTTATCATTATTAATTATAAAATAGTGACACATTTAGATTTAAATTTACAACATACTCTCAAATTACAACGTTCGTGCGATGTCATCATTATTATTTTGTTATTATTATTATTATTATTATTATTATTATTATTATTATTATTATTATTATTATTATTAATTCTCTTTCCCAAGGGGAGAAGCAAACATGGGATTGGTCGAAAAACATAAGAAAGGGGTTTCCCAAGGTCTTGGACAAAGACTATATATATACACACACACACACACACACATACATATTAGTGTAACTAAGCGATTATAAAAGTAACAAAGGGGTTTCCCAAGGTCTTGGACAAAGACTTCCTATGGTTTGAGTCGTTTACATATATTACATCTATTTTTCCTTTGCTAGTCTCCCATGTAACCAAAAAAGTTTTCAGATTGCATCACCGCCGCCTTTATGGCTTGTACACTTTTCTTGTTCATGAAAAAAACTTACGCATGATTGCATGTGAGTGCTTTTAGCAAATTATTAACAGTTTGCCAACACTCGTGGCAAAAATAGTCAACCGTTTAATAACTTAGCTAGGTAGTAATATGAAAACTTTAAAAACGTTGGGCTCTTTTCTGAAAATGATCTCAAACCTATGTAAAACAAGGTTTTTATAATATGACCCCTATGAGTAAGAATATCGGTCAATACTAGCAAGGGAGCTTTCTGTCCAATGTTATTCGATTCTCCCTCTTCTAGTAAGTATTTGAATGAATTAAAAAAAATACTACAAATTATTTTGAACGAAGTAAACCAAAATTAATGTAAAATATGCATTGATTAATGTAAAACAGGACGAGGTGAGGGATGGAGGGTATACCGGCACAGTCAAAATGGCGATAGCCAAGCTTAATAGCATTTAAGATGACGTCTTTGAGCTCGTTCTTGTCCAGACGCCAAAGGCCGAGGCCGATGACAGGCATCTCGTAGCCACTGCTGAGTGTAACGGTGGACATGTTTTCCCACTCTCCAAACTCTCTCAGAGACTTCTGCTGGCTGTTTCTGTTTCTCTCTCGCCTTTGTGTTCGAGTTTGAACTATGGTATTAGATTGGTGCCACTCATGCCTTTATATAGCTGCATGGGCTTGAAATAAGGAATACTGGTAAATTATAAATGAAAAGAAAAATCTTTACGGCACTTGGAAAAGTAGTTATTGGCTCCACAGACAATAATGGAATGAATTGTGCATTTTTTTAATTTTTGCCATGATGCGACGCCCCGTATTATTTGTCCGCTGACGTCGCGGTATCTGGTTGGGTATGTCTAGTAACACTTTTATTTTCTATATATATATATATATATATATATATATATATATATATATTTTAGTACATCGATATTTTTACATAAAATAGAATGAGAGTTTAGTTAAGTTACATAATGGGCAGTCTAATTTGGTATAAAATTCGTCATCCGCGAGATTTAAACCTAAGACATCTCATTTTCAAGTAAAGAGAAATATTATCAGACCGTAGTACTGAGAGTCTTTATTTTCTATAGTTAGAGGAGTATACAATTAGTATAGTATAAAAATATGGATGTATTTAATTAGAATTTTAAGTGAGGTTTTAAAATTCAGTTCATCTAATTAGGATTATGGGTTTAGGGTATTCATTTACCTAGTGACTAAGACAACGAGCTCAGAATTTTAATTGATTTCTTCCAAAAAAAAAACAAAAATTAGGATTATGAGAGATTTAAAATTTTTATTTTTACAAATCCAAGGGTATTCAATTAGAATTTTAAGAGAGTTTATAAAATTTTACTGAATTCGAGTGTATTCGATTAAGATTTGAAATGAGTTTTTAAAATTTCTTGTGCATTCAAAAGCAAAATTTTGGTGAATTTGGAGAGATTTGATATGGTATTTTTAAGCTACAACAAATCCGGCCCAAGTACGTAGAAATCAATTAAAACTCTGAGCTCGTTGTCTTAGTCACTAGGTAAACAATGATTCATCGTCATTCACTAGGTAAACAAAATTAAAAGCATGCGTATAAAATCTCCTCCCTTCACGAGCCATGCCTTTCTGTTAAAGCTCCATCAAAACTTTATGGGTTATAATCCCTTAAAATCTCTACTCAATACATCCCCTTAGTTTTCGTTTCTTTAATTAGAAGTAAAGAAGAAATACGTATGAAAATTAATAAACAGGATGAGAATGCGAAATAAAAGTTTGATAGCTAACACTATTCCGAATTGCCTCTAAATTATTGTTTTAGTTTTCACTTTAGGTATCCTTTTTTTTTTTCTTGCTAATCAGTCGTCATTCCACACATTGTTTTGTCCCTCACCATCCCTCTCTCATTACCTCATCAGCAAATAAGATGGTTAAGGCAGAAAGAAAGATAAGGTAAGTGATAATGCTTATTAATCTCAATTTTGTTAGAACACTGACTCTTTGGGTTAACTTCTTTTATGAAGTAACTCTTTAATTTTTATATACAATCTTGTATTTTATATCTCTCATCGAATACAAGTCATATGATGAGAGATATAGCACGTAATTTTATACATTTAATATATACCTATGTTGTAATTATGTATAAACCTTTTATAACGTGAAGTCAAGAAATGAAAGAAAGGCACAACACATAATCGCAATTACGCACGAACAATTTTATATTGTGTTAATACTTAAGTTGTACGCACGTAACCGAGTATAAGTGACTGTAGGAAACAAGCGTCTCAATGCCGCCCTCCTCCATATCAACACCACACCCATCGATGGATTGATTCATACTGCGCCACACAGAGACGTGAGACAGGACAAAGGATTTTCAATCTGCGATTCATTGCGCCCACACAAATACTAATCCCTAAACCATAAAAGTCAATTACAATTGAGCCACCCCGTTAAATATTTTCCATACGTCTCTCACGCTAGCTAGCAGAATTGCAGACGTGAGGGGATTGGGGAGTACATATCCTCTCCGAATCTAAAAAAACTGAATTTAAGAATCAAATGATCCGGGTTGTTGAAATTTGATCTAGCAGTTACAAACCAGGGGTCTATCTAAAAGTTATAATAATTATAGCCGTTTGATCAAATTTCAACGCCCGTATCATTTGATCCTTAGGCTCAGTTTTTTTAGATCCGCAGAGGATCTGTACTCAGAATTGGGGAATACAGGTGCCAGGTGAAAATCCAGCTGATCAGATCATCCTCTTGTTGCTTGTTGCTTGTTCGTCCTTACTTCCTAGTTGCATGCAACATTACACCACTACTCACAATTATATATATAGTAATAAATCTGCAAGAAAACTCTCGAAAATGCTGGCTATAATTAGCCCAAGTTTTGACAACCTTTTATAATTTATCCTTTCCTCTCTGATTTTGATTGGCATCTTGTCCTCTTTTAACCATCCATTTAGGCCATTTGTACGCCGCGTGCTCTTAGTGGCCCAGGATTTGGCCTAGTAGGGCCATCGTCAAACGATCAGCCTATCACTGGCATGCGCGTCTCTTTGTTTTTCCGACGGGCAGGGCATGTGCACTGGTCAATTGATAGAGAAAGCACAGGCATCTGAAATATTCTAACTGCGCAACAACGACACTAATTACCTTCTTTGAAAGTAGGAGGAAAGCTCATCCGTTTCATTGGTTTGAAAGGCCTCTACTATTACAGAGCGACATTATCTACCGGTGAAACTTTATCTACATCTTTTGAGGTTTAGATGTATTCAGCTGGAAGCCACAAGTTTCAAGAATATGCTCAACATTATTCTCAATCGTATTAGGAAGATCAGTGGCAACATTTAACACGACTCAAGGTCGACAAAAGCTAGATAGCGACTATGGTTAATTGATAGTTATTACAAGGTTTTAAAAAGACTCTAGGCACTAGTCAGGCAGTGAGACCTAGCGCCTAAGTAGCTAAGCACAAGAGGCCTATGTTAGAAGTATGCCCACAAAGCCGCTCATTTGATGAAATAGCTTTTGAAATACTTGTTGCGTTAAACTATTATATGTTTAATGAAGGGTAAAGCTTATTGTTAATCACTATTTATTGAGTTATGTGTTTAAGCAATAAGAGAATCCAATGAATGTATTTAATCAAAGAGAGAAGTGATCTAAGTAAGTTAGATTAACAAGACCTTTCTCTTATGTTCATTCCTAAAACGTTCATAGTCATAAGATTGCCAATTGGGCATTGACAATCCGCTAAGGTTAGTATGTGTTATGTTAACTCAAGCGTGAGTATGACTAGTCTGAAGTCATTTAGTGTTGGACACTGAGACAAACACATAGGTGCTCAAAATGGTAATCGAGTACACTGAACTACAATCAAAAGAGAGTTTGAACATACATGTCATGTAAGAACTCGTAAGTTGCAATATACAAAGTAGTCATTTGACCTAAGGCATCATATATGTCTAATGGTTAAGGCCTTGATCTTTGATCACGTCAAAGGCATTCCATCGAGAGTGTTCACGATATTGTTGGGGTCATGCTATCTAGTCATGTAAGCATATGAATGCACAACAAGGGATCTCTAACCTTCCATGGTAGAGGGAGAATACTCTGAGATATGATTCGGGAGTCTTTGGCCAAAGCATACGAATATGACTTAGGAAGTTTGTTCCAAATCATATTCAATTGAATCATATAGAGAAGTATCATATTGGATAGTAGACATGAAACAAACTATCACTCAAACAATGTGATTAACAGTATTGTATTAAAGAAAGACTGTATTGCATTGTAATTGTAACTGGATAGGTTCTCCAACGACTTCTACTTAGCTTGGATAGCCATGTCATACTGCTAGGTGTCACTCATGGTTTGTGGAAGCCCAGAAGAGTAGCAAACACTAATCTTCATCAAAGGGAGAATTGAAATATAGTTTCAATTCACAATCGATCTTTAAGAGTAACAATCGCCCACTGCCTCGCTAATTGGAACCTAATGGATCGTACACCGAGTCAAAATGAAAGTGAAGAAATATAAATGAGATGGATAAGCAATTAAATGGTTTAATTGAGAATGGTCAAGATTAATTAATTATACGAAAGGTTCATAGTGGGCTTTCAAGTTAGTTTGGGTCTCGGGGCCCAAAAGGGTTTTGGTCCACATGGCCCATTATGTTTAAGCTGTATGACAACTAAAACAAAATGGGTAATTAGCCCAATAACTAAAAGATAGCCGGCCATAATTGCAAGTTTTCCACTCAAATGTGAGGTGCTATAAAAGGAACTTTATAGCTTTACCACGTCAAGGGTTTTCTTTGAGGCAAAAGAGCAAAACTCTTTCTCTCTTTATCTTCCAAAGAGGCCGGCCACACTTAGAGGAAAAATAGCTAGCAATCTTCCTTCTTCTAAGTTATCCATTTCATTTTCACACCTCATCCTCGGTGTGGAGACTTAGAGATACCAAACTTTTGGAGTTCCTCTCCTTAAATCCTCAAGGAGCAAAGGAGAAGCAAAGAAGCAACCATCCAAGGAGCAAATGAGGTAACTTGAAGGCCCTCCACTTGGTTTACCATTCACTAGGCTTTGAAAGTCAAGGGTTTTAGAATTGTTTTTGAATTTTAAATGTTCTCAAATGTTCATATGTCACATTCCGGCACGGGCTCGACCACTTCCCAGGTTTGACTCCACCATAGCACGATATTGTCTGCTTTGGGCCCCTACCACACCCTCACAGTTTTGTTTTTGGGAACTCACACTAGAACTTCCCAATGGGTCACCCATTCTGGGATTGCTCTCATGCAAACTCGCTTAACTTCAGAGTTCTGACGAATTCCCAAGCCAGTGAGTTCCCAAAAGGCCTCTTGCTAATTGGAGGTGGGAATGTACATATAAGGCTTACAGGATCCTCACCCCTAAGCGATGTGGGATCTTACATCTTAGTTAGGACAAAAATTTTTCTTCAGCCTAGACGGACATGAGGATTTAAGTAAAGTTATTATATATTGTATTAATAAATGCGTATTTATGTCTTAAAATTATATATAAAATTTTGATTGTTAAAAAAAATTAATAATAAGTGCCTATTTATACTTAAAAAAAATACATAATTGTATTGTGGCATTGTAACATATTGAAAACATGGGGAACAAACATATAATGAGTGTCATCCAAGTATTGAATAAGTATACTATATTTTATTAAAAAATAAAATGCAAAATAAAAGTTATCAATTTTTTGTCTAAGTGAGATTCGCAACGAATGCCAAGACGGGTCTAGACTGTCTTGGCAGGTGCCTAGGCGGGCTAGTCCAACGCCTCAGTAGGTCTACACACTCTTTTTTAATTTTCAAACGTCTATAAATTAATTAGAGCGGTGATCAATCGCCTAATGGCTAGGCAGCACTAGACGAATTTTTTTAATAGTGGTAATTTACAAGAATATAACGCAATATGAACTGCTAAAATGAATACCTACATGGTGAACCACTAACACAACCACTGACACAAATGATATTCGAGTAAGATTAACGTCGAACACAAGTAACATATCTTTGCTACGATGGACCCGCTCTCTTGTCTTATTTGGAGAAAATGATTATTTCCATTTCATAACATAGTGTATGAGCTAATCATTGAATAATTTTTAGGTTTACAATTTTTATATTTGTGACTCAGACCAACTCCAATTCTTGGATTCAAATCTAAATATTTAGGTTTATTAAAGGGCAGAATTTAGGTATGTGAACGGTGAATGTCACCCAACTCTGAAGATCTAATTAAAATGTATTCATTGTTATGGAATGGTTTTAACCCTTTTCCTTTCGTAAAGATTTTTTTGTAACTTTGAGTTATGTTATCTTAATTTAATTGTATTAGTTTTAACCTAAAAAAAAAAAGTTAAATTCAGACAAATGAATGAAATTTTATGTAGATGAATGGTCAAAGTATGAGTATATATAGGAGTTTGGAATAATTTTTTTTAAATGGATATGTTTTAAAAAACTTATTTTATTAATTTGACAGTTGGGTTTAATTTTCAACCATTGGATTTGAAAAACATAAATAAATATGGATTATTAGATCAAAATCAAAAGATTACCCAAAATAACAAATTTTAATTTGGACCCTGATCAAACTGAAAGGCTTAATTTTGTCCAAATGATAATGATGGGCATATGGGGTCCCCTACCACGTGGGGCCCAATTTTTGGCCACTAACCAAAATTGTCCGCCCATTTTGTAAAAAAGGGTGGTGGCCCAACATTTGGGTTTTTGTTTGAGTCAAAAGCCAATTTTTTTTGGGTTTAGGTCTCACTATTGGGTGACATTTTTTGGTTTAAACTAAATATTTGGGTTTTGGATTTGGGTCTTACCCTTGGTGTTGGTCTAACAAGAACATGAACAAAGTTGGTTTGTTTGGAAAATCATATACGTAAGAAGGCGGGTGAGTGCCATGTCTTTTAATATTTATAGGAGGTATCCCACCACATATTGATGGCAAATTAGTTTTCATGCCTTTGCAGTCCATAATACATAAGTCGACATCGTACTTTTGGCCCCCAAGTCAAACAAGACACCAAAGCATAGTCAATGACCCAAAACTGCATTCGTACGAGTTCCAACTCGAACGGATTGTTCCAAAACTATGCTTGCTTTCTCCTACACCAATCCCTTGGATTTAGTTAGATGAGTGCATTTAAAATTGCAGTATGATAACAATGGATTGCAAAACATGGTGACAGAGAGAAATGATCGCATTTTTGACTGCTGTCATGTAGAGAGGATAGCTAGGTGCTTGTGTCTTTCTAATTTTTCTATTTCCCCCACTTTTGTACAACATGTTTGAATGATTTTTTTAAAGAGAATGGGTTACGAGTAAGAAAGAGAGGATAGAGCAGGTCGAGGGGCCAAAATATAAAACATGAAATACGTGTTGAAATATCCCATATTCACTGTATCTTTAATTAAAGAAGAGTTTAAATATCCTAACCCCATTTCAACTAACCGAGGCCTTTTGTGATAAAACCTCACATCTGACGAATTGTGCAGGTGGTAATTACTAAGCTGGGGACAATATCGGTGTTTTTGGAAGTGGGCCTTCGACCCATCTCTCCAATAATTCTACATGGTATTGAAGCCAGAGAATGGCCCCAAACAAAACTACCACGTGATGGGTGGGCACCCTTTGCTTCGCGAGAAGATGGTGAATCCCTTGGCTCCGCGCATAGGGTGAGTCCCTTTGGCTGGTTGTGCCCATGTGGATCTTTCACGTGTAATTCACTAATTGGGTCCCACATAATGAGGTGTGTTGAAATATCCCACATTGACTATATCTCTAAGAAAAGAAGAGTTTAAATATCCTAACCCACTCCAACGAATACCGAGACCTTTTGAGATAAAAACCCAACACCTTACTGATTGTGCATGTGATAATTAACAAGTTAGGGACAATATTAGTGCTATTGAAAGTGGGCTTTTGACCCGACTCTATGATAATTTGACATGGTATAAGAGCCAGGAAGCGAGCGCGTACTGTACTACCACATGATAAGTGGGCTTCCTAGGCCTCGTGCGAAGATAATGGGTCCCTTGGCCCCGTGTGTAGGGTGAGTCTTCTTGGCTCCGCGTAGTTGTCGATGTGTGGATCTTCCATGTGTGACCCACTAATTGGGTTCCACGTGAGAGGGCATGTTGAAATATCCCACATTGACCGTATCTCCAAGAAAATAGGAGTTTAAATATCATAATCCCACTCCAACTAATATCGAGGCTTTTTGTGATAAAACTCCACACCTGATGGATTGTATAGGTAATTACCAAGTGGGAGAATATCGGTGTTGTTGCCCTTTTCTTTTTTTCATCACTAGCATGATGTTGGCCAGGCACGTTGGTGTGCCAGTTCCTCAATGCCGACATTGCTCTTCTCTTTTTTAATAATCAATACTTGCTTGGGTGCGACGTGTCGCCTTTTCTGGATCACAGGTTTGGCAGTGGGATCGAGTGTAGTTTATGACAAGCTATTGTTGGATCAATGTCGGGCATGTTAGAGGGTGAGCATGCAAAAATGTCACGATTTTCCCTAAGAAAAGTCATGAGTTCCTCATTCTCCGTTGAACTCAGACGTGAGCCAATCCTAACCGTCTTCTCTAGCTGGTGAAGGTCAAGAATAATGTATTCAACATCCTCTTAGGGTTTCCATCCTGATTCTTCTGCTAAGGCATTGTTGACCTTGATGCCATCTTTTTGACCCGTCTACTGTGATTACTATTTGGTGCAGGTAGAATTGCATTTCTGCACTTTAGTTCCTATTGCTAGGGCAAAAGTCTTCTTCGCCTTTTTGATATCTTCGACTGCTACTTTAGGGATGCAAAATCAGATTTTCTGCTAGTCGATTGAGGCCACGACTTCAATATTCACTAGCTAAGGTAATCCCAAAATCCTGTTATGAGGAGATGGGTTGCTGACGATCATAAAGGTCTGCGATGAAAAAATTGAAGGATTGATTACGTTGAGTGTGATTGTGCCAATAACATTTAAGGTAAGTTCGTTGAATCTGGTCAAGACCTTTGTTTTGTGTTTGATTGTGCTTTCTAGGCCCATCTTTTGGATGAGTGACAGTTGTAGAATGTTGACACCATTGCCGCTGTCCACTAATTGGCCCTGATACAGCATCTACGGCTTAAACCTGGAAGACTGATTTCGCCTGTTGGATCTTCCTCTTCTTGGAACTAATGGTGGTCCCCAGAAGCTTAGATTTAACGAAGATGTTGTTGATTCAGATTGTCTTGGCTGGGGGTTTAGCATCAGCTTCCGAATCTCGTCTCGGCCGCACAGGTTGGTCGACATAATGGTTGCATTTTCCTTTCTTCACCAGCTTCTCAAGATACGTCCATGTGATGCAGTCATTAATTATGTGCCCTGGACCTATGTGGAATACGCAGTACTTCGTCTAGTCTAGCTTAAAGGTATCTCTATTTATAGGTTGTGTGTAAGAACCTATAATTTTTTTTTTACAAATATATTTATGATATTTATTTTCAAGGGCAAATATAATTATTTTGTTGGGTTTTCTTTTATATACACATATATCTAATCATTTCTTATATAAAGGTTTTTGGGTACTTCACTCATATTCTTGTAAAAGCTATGTTAGAACTTTGTGCCTTTGGATTTTACTAGGCTTTTTAAAATAGATGTTAGTTTTGAACACCTTTATTCGTTAACTAGTTGTCACTATTTGGTGGTAGTATTCCATGCAAACAGGAGGTGTCAAACCTATTGAGCAAAGGTGTCGATCCTAGTATTAGGAGGTGTAAAGCTTCATACTAGAGGTGGCATAGGTGACATGCATTTAAGCTGAAGGTAGCCTTGAATTAACATGTAGTCAACATGTGTGTGTGACTCATGGTTTTTGTAGTAGGAGCTATCGAATTAATGGCTTAAGTTATCCATAAGCAAACTTACCGCTTTCTGCAATCCATTTGGTCGAATTATAGGCTAGTGTTAGTGGCCTCATTTGTAGTATAAAAAGGAGCAAAGGCTTTATTCTTTTGAAACCACAGAAGCATGCAATGCATGCATTACGTAGAGAGTGAGATTAGAAAAGAAAGTAGAGTGGAAGAAATACATGGGATTAGGAGTGATCAAGGAGCTTGAGCATACTGGAGTCTAGCTACGACAACAGTGATGGGGATCTTCATTTTAGCTTTTGTTTTGAGGTAGGGATTTCTTGGGAACTTATCACTATAGGGTAATTGTTTTGTTTAAGTTTTGTGAAATACATGATTATAATTGGTCTGTTTTTAACTGATATAACTGTTTTGTGTTAGAACTCTGATATATTATTGTTATTTTCAATAAAGTGGATATCGTGACAATGATGGTGATTATATGCATATGCCATTGCATATTAGAGAGGATGGATTTGATTAGTTTATTCGAGAATGGAATATTGAAATGGAACTATCTTTTGTGTGATTAAGTTCGACTCTCGTAGGGACTAGCAAGGGTGGTAAAAGTGAAATTATAGGAATGATATGAAGTAGTGGGGACTCTAGCAATTGAGAGAAGAACAAGATGACCAACAAAATGGGAAATTTTGGGATGATTAAGTTATGGAGGATAATTTGTATAATAGAGCATTCAGACCACCGCTGCAATGGTAAAATGCATGGTATAGGACATGTAGGTCCGCATGTTTTATCATATAAATTAATGGGTTGGGTAATTGAAGTTAAGTTGCATTCATGGAATATAATATATATTTGATAACATGATATAATTGATTTATATGAGCATGACAGCTTAGCTTTGATAATTATCCTTGATAAGACTTATGTCTCTACTGAGCTGTGGTTTCGCTCACCCTAAACATTTTAGACCTTGCAGGTTTGGTACAAAATTTACAAAGGGTAGAAAAACTGAGGTTGTGTTAGACGAGGGATTTAAGTTTTTAATTTATTTGGTACACCTGTAAGGATTTTGGAGCTATTTTTATAAGAAAAGTTTAGTTTTTGTTTTATTTTTACTTTAGCTCGCGCACTTGGTGTAGGGTCATTTTTTTGCCAACTCTGGTTCCGGCGCGTGACATTGCGGCATTTTGAACCATAGCTTGTCTTTGAGGTCATGAAGGATCTGGTTGATTAGGACTGAGAACTTAGTGTACATCTTAGGTACTGAGCTTCATTTCGCCGGGGGTCGGTCCCTACATCTAATTCATGGCTTATATTTCTCATTAAGTAGGTTATCACTTGCCTTGTTCTAAGCTGGCTTTATGTCTTTGTGAGTCTGTTCAAACGGCTTCTAGAAGAGCTTGGCTTCATCCCCGAGGGAGTGCTTTTCTGCCAAAGCATAAGAATTTGCCAGGGTCAAGTTCTCACCTATGATCAGCTATTCGAAGATGGAGTGATTTGCTAGAAGCTGATTTCTGAAGGCTGAGCTTGCAATGCTATCATCACATTCGAAAATCTTTACCTTTTTCACCTTGAACATCTTGAAGTATGTGCGGATTGACTGATTTGGGTCTTTCTTCATGTTGAAGAGGTGGTCAAACTTCTTATTGATTGAGCGATAGGACAAATATTCTTTAGTGAAAACCAAGAAAAGTTCACAAAATTTCGGATTGAGCTTGGCTGTAGGGTGTGGAATCAGTCTTACACTTCTCCTTGGAGCGTCTTGGCAAAGATTTTGTACATGAGAGTGTCGTTGTAGTAGAGGGTCATTATGCATTAGGTGCTTGTTCGGATCTTTATTTCCCTTGATTAAGATGAAATATGGCGGGATAAACTTCCACAGTGGCTCTATCTACTTGATCTCGTCTGTGAACAATGACTTGCTCATGTTGGCCACGTCTCTTTGAAGGGCATTGTCGGTAGTTTCAATGTACAAAAATTTGCCCAACTGTTATGCTGAGCCTTTGTACTTCCTTCTGGATTTTCCTCTGGTAGGGACAACGGAGCCTCCGGTATTGACCTGCTGATTTATGTTGCTCTTCTACATGTCATGCTGGTTTATGTTGTGATCACAGTGTACGTGGTTCATTTCTTGCTGGTGAGCGGGTTGTTCACTGTTGCGTTTAGTATGGGCTGTCACTGGAATGCGAGTTAGGCTGCTTTCGTGCCTTCCTCAGTTTATCTTGTGGCTGCTTACTCTGGTGCCTCGTAGGAAAATCTCCTTTTGGGCATAGCCTAATGTGGATGCTACTCTTAGAATGTCCAGACTTCTCATCGGAGTGTGGACCCAACCTCGAATACAAAATGACTCGTGAGCCAAGTTGAGAATAAACGCTTCTTGGCATATTGAAGCAAGAAAATGCGTTTTTTTCAAGGGCCCAAATAAGAGTGCACACTACCCGAATGCACAATTCATGACAGGCTGAGCAGCTGCTTGCCTGGACATCGCTGGAATAAGTCACGATCATTTACCCTTGTCTTGCTTTGGTACATCTCGCCTGGGGCATTCTGTGTCTCGATGCGCTCAAGGAGCTGGTTCATCAAGGTGGTCTGTTACACGAGGACACTGGTTAAATAGGCGACATGCTTGGGGGCAGGTGGTGTTCACCATTTGGGTAAGAAGAATGTGAATAAAGGGTATCTCCATGTGCAGTGGAAGTGTAGTGGACTACAAGTACGAAAAGTGGACCTAGAGTAGGTATTCTGGCATAAAAGTAAGGTGAAATATCCTTGGGTCGATTACTTAGTCAATGGCTCGGATCGGGATCACTTGAAGTGGTCTCAAATTTGAAGAGTCAACAGAGCAGGTACGAACGGGCTAACCCGACTGGGTGGCCGGAGCACGTGTAGAGGTACGCTGGGCTCGAGCGTGTGGCAGTTAGCCTAGGGCTTGCGCTGTGTACGAGGTCGGCGCTGGCTACTTGCGAGCTTGGGCTTAGTTGACATTAGGCTGGGCTTAGCTGGCAACGAGCTGGCTATCTCCCATAGGTCTGGGCTTACTGCTGCAGTGGGCTAGGCCTTCTACCCTAGGCCAACAGTGGCAGTTGCCAAGCTCTGGGCCTCATGCCCATGGGCCATAAAACTCACTATTAAGGCGCTACAAGTACCTAGGTTATGGCCTAACGGCCTTGTCGTGGTTAATAGGTCACGACAGCAGTGGTGGCGTGGCTCTGTGACAGTGGGGCTCATTCTGCCATCACGTTGAGCCTTGAGGATCGTTGTCATGGGCATATGTGCTTGTCTTCACTATTCGGTTCAAATTCATTTTCATACAGGGTTCCGTTCGTCGTGGTTTTTTGAATTTTCTACCATCGTATCATTTCTCCAGGGATTGATCAAGAAACTGTTCTAGGAAAAATTAATTGATACAACGTGTGAGAAATTCAATGTAACAGAAATTTGGGAAACCAAATGCAATAGTCTTCTTTGAGCATTTGAATCAGCTCTCAATAAGAGCACTAATTTGTCGATGCAAATTTCTGCCATTTCTTGCTTTGATGAAAATGCACTTGCAAAACAATCAACACCTTTGATCAAAGACGTAAGCCTCACGTGCCCACGAGGTGATGAGGGGGGATGAGAGGTTAGGCTAATGGACCTCTGATGCCAAAGTTAGTTTCTCTGAATAGATGAGGTGTTTAAGGGTTTTAGGGGTAGCAAAAGCTTACCGAAATTCGGTAGAAATTGAGAGAGATATATAAGGGAGAGGGCTAGTCATGGTGTAGAGTTTTACCCTACACATGGCGGCATCATATTGGCCAAGGTGTATGGAAAGAATATTCTCAAGATATTAAATAGGAAATAATATCTTGAGATGACGGGATATATATCCCTAACTAATTTAAATAGGGATTACTTACTTAAATGGAGTCAATGAGAATGTATTAAAGATAGGATGTGGATAATTAATCATTTTCTTAAATTCTTTGACTTTTCATTGCCAATGGCAAGTGAGCTGCGAGCAGTCGTATTCAGCTACATGGACCTTTAGGGGTGTGAGCCGCGCATGGGAGTATCTGATGAGCATGCTCATTTAATGAGGGAAATCTTGTCTTTCTTGAGCAGAAGTCCACGTGTTGCCTCTAGAAATTTTGAGATTATTTTAGGCTCCACGGCTATGGTGTAAACTTACAAGTGCTCACGAGGGTACTAATTTAATCTCCAATTTGATAAACTAAACCCAATCTAATTACTTTTAAAACATAAAATTCTAAAAATATAAAACTCAAAAAAATAAAGTAGACTTGATCTTACTTAACAATTCACCTAAAGTTGTGAAGAGTTTATTGTAATGATTTTATAAGCAAATAAAAATAAAACAGAATTAAAAACAAATATTAAAGAGCTGAAAGCATTGGTGTTCAACGCAATGGATGAAAGTCTAAGGATTCAGAATCAACCACAAGCAATCAATTTTAGGTTTCAATGCTTTGAATGGAATATTTCGTCTCTTAGATGACAATCACGTATTTAAGTCTGGTTAAGGCGCTATAGACCATTGTACTCATAACTTCTTAAAAAAAACTCAAAATCACAATCTGTAAAATTTCTTTGAAAGCTAGCTTCCATATATTTCCAATGGTGTAGGGATCAACAACTAGTTACTTCTAAGGAAGTATAGTTTATTTTGTCAAGTTGGTTGATCTGCACATGCAATTTTTACTTCCAGGATGCAAAACTTGTTTCAATTGCAAAATTTCTCTTTTTTTCTTGTTTCTTCATCTTACTCCTCAAACCTAGAAAAAACACAAAACTAAGTGAAAAAAAGATAACAAAATTATATAAATGTGTATGGAATTATGGTTATATAAAAGTGGCATTATGATTGTCACAATGGTGTGACACTGTAAAACACAAACGCATATACCAAGCTCACCAAGAATAAAACAAAGTCAAGTGGTCTCAGAACTTGCATGGACAAGAGACCTATACTTAGATTTGTTCAAGTTTTGAGATTCTTGTCCCACATTCCCAAGGACCTTTATATATGTTTTGTCTTCTACAATAGTAGTTAGAACTTGGACCATTCAGAATGAGGATTGAGGTTTGGGCCACTAATTGGTGGATTAGGCTTGATGATTATACCATAATATTAATATAAATTAATATTAATTAATCAATACAAGGGCCTTGGGCCTTGGGGCACTTGGGGCCTAAGAATTAAAATTAATCAGATCCAAAAGGTATTTGAAGAGGTATGAAAGAGCCTATATAACTAAAGTATCAGTTCCATCATAAATCATCTTTTGATCCTCCTTCCCTTCCGTACAAACTTTTCAAAGAGTAAACACACAAAGCAGTTCGCTAGAATTCTATAATCCAATGTAGGTTGTAGCATTAGGTAGTTGTATCCTGGTCAAGCAGACGTTGTAGAACCACAAGCACAAGAGTGAGACGGAAATAATGTTCAAAGGACATAGCTTTTGCGCTAGCCTCTACCTGTTATAATCAAGTTAGTTCCATTGATGTTCTTATATTTATTTATGTATTTTATACTATATAGCAAGTATTTTTGGTCAATAAAGTATTAGAATTTGAAGTTCTGTTATTTCTGTTATTTTTATTTATTTATGAATTGTTCTCCAACAATCTTCGAATAATATGGAACAATCAGGAACTAAACCTCACTATGAAAAGCTTGAGAAATTTAAGGGTCGAGATTTCAAAAGATGGCAGCAGAAAATGCTGTTTTATTTGACAACTCTGAATTTGGTTAATGTACTGCGTGAGACTGTACCTACTACAGATGGAGAAAATATTTTTTCTACAAAACTTTGGCGACTATAGATTCCTAGAATCATAATGATTTCCTCTGCAGAAACTATATTCTTAATGCATTAGATGATTCGTTGTATGATGTCTATGTGGTGTGCAAAATAGCCAAGCAACTTTGGGAATCACTTGAGAAAAAAAATATACAACAGAAGATGTTGGTTCGAAGAAATTTGTCGCGGCAAATTTTTGGACTACAAAAATGGTGAATTCCAAGTCTGTTGTCTCTCAAACTGAAGATCTCCAGAAAATCATCCATGGCATTCATGTTGAAGTGATAGTGATAAATGAGTTTTTTCAAGTGGCGTCTTTTATAGAGAAATTGCCACCTTCTTGGAAGGAGTTCAAATATGATCTCAATCACAAACATAAGGAGATGACTCTTTAGGATTTCATTGTAAGGCTGAGAATTGAGGAAGATAACAAAAAGAATAAGAAGGACATGGTTTCGAGTATGTAAGCCAAGACGAATGTTGTTGAAGGAAGTTCATCAAAGCAATGGTCAAAATTCCAGAAAACTAAGGAGGAAAAAAACTTTGTCCCTAGTGTGAAAGGCAAAGACTTCAAGAAAATCAAGGGAAGTTGCTGGGTTTGTGGAAAGCAAGGCCGTAGAGCACAAGAATGTCACCATCGAAGAGATCAAGGTTCTGGAAATCAAGGCAACAATAACCGTGCAAACTTGACTGAAAATAATGTGGATGTGCTGGCTGCAATGATTTCTAAAATCAACCTTGTATCTGACCATGCTGATTGGTGGATAAATACCGGTGCGACTTGTCATGTATGTGGTGATAGAAATATGTTCTCGTACCAGAAAATCGAGGGACACGAACAGCTGTTTATGGGAAATGCATCTGCATCTATTGTGGATGGAATAGGGAAATGTGTTCTGAAATTCACTTCTGGAAAGGAATTAACCCTCTTTGACCCCCGATATAAAGAAGAATCTTGTTTCTGATCCTATCCTCAGTAATAAGGGATTCAAACTAGTTTTTGAGTCCAATAAGTTTGTATTAACTAAAGGGGGAATGTTTGTGGGAAAAGGGTTACTTTGCTGATGGATTATTCAAACTAAATGTACTTGCTAATGCTATGAATGAAATAAATAATGCTTCTGCTTATATTGTTGATTCATCTAATTTATGGCACTCTAGGCTAGGACATGTAAATTTCTGTTCACCTTTTAGAATGCATAATTTAGGTTTGCTACCCAAACTTGATTATTTAGATAATGTTAAATGTGAGACTTGTACATAATCAAAATTTGCAAGTCAAAACTTTAAATCAGTGCATGAAAAATCCAATGATTTGTTAGATTTAATTCATAGTGATTTGTGTGATTTTAGATCATATCCAACTCGTGGTGGAAAGAACTATTATGTAACATTTGTAGATGATTTCAGTACGTATAGTTATGTTTATTTACTTCACAGTAAAGATGAGACATTGGATATGTTTAAGACATATAAGGCAGAAGTTGAGAATCAACTTAACAAGAAGATTAAAGTCTTAAGGTCTGATAAGGGAGGAGAATATGAGTCTCATGCCTTTGCTGAATTTTGTGCCACACATGGCATAATTCATCAAACAATAGCCCCTTATACACCACAGCAAAACGGTGTTGCCGAAAGGAAAAATATGACTTTTAAGGACATGATACACCACAACAAAACGGTGTTGCCGAAAGGAAAAATATGACTTTTAAGGACATGATCAATTCCATGTTAGATGGCTTTGGGCTTCCACACAATTTGTGGAGTGAAGCTTTACTTACTGTGAATAAAATTTTGAATCAAATTCCACCTAAAACGAGAAAAGAGTCACCATATGAATTATGGAAAGGAAGAACCCCTATGTTTAAATTGCTTAAAGTGTGGGGTTGCCTGGCAAAGGTACAAGTCCCATTACCAAAGAGAACAAAGTTAGGATCTAAAACTATAGATTGTGTTTTTATTGGTTTTGCATCTAATATAGTTCAACTTATAAATTCTTAGTTTTTCATTCTGAAGTAAGCGATATACATGTCAATACTATTATAGAATCTATAAATGCAATATTTTTTGAGGATATATTTCCACATAAAATAGGCAAGTCTAATCTCTTGAAAAAGAGATTACATGATGATGTATCTGAGGTTAATGACGAACTACATGATGATGGTTCATCCTCGTCTAGAGGTCAAGAAGATGAAGAAGCACTTGAACCTAGGAGTAAAAGGAAAAAATTCGAAAGGACTTTTGGCTTTAGTTTGTGACCTTATTAACTGAAACTGAGCCTCAATCATTCAAGGAGGTCATGTCCACTCCTAAAACTTCATTTTGGAAGGATGCAGTTAACAGTGAGATAGATTCCATTATGAAAAATCATACATGGGAATTAGTCGATTTGCCCCCCTGGCAATAAGCCAATTGGGTACAAATGGATTTTTAAGAAGAAAATAAAATCAGATGGTACAATTGACAAATATAAGGTTCGCTTGGTAGCTAACAGATACCATCAAAAACTTGGTTTGGATTTCTTTGATACATACTCACCTGTAACGAGAATTACGTCAATAAGACTGTTGATTGCTATAGTTGCACTCCATAACATGGAAATACATCAAATAGATGTAAAGACTGCATTCTTAAATGGAGTCTTAGATGAGGAAATCTATATGGAGCAGCCTAAGGAGTTTGTTGTTAAAGGCCAAGAACACAAAGTTTGTAAACTTGTGAAATCGCTATATGGACTTAAACAAGCTCCAAAGCAATGGCATGAAAAATTTGACCACATTATGATCACACATGGGTTTAAGATAAATGATTGTCATAAGTGTGTTTACACAAAAACTCAAAATAATGCTTGCGTTATGTTGTGTTTATATGTAGATGATATGATTATAATGGGAACAAAAAAAGAGATAATAAATTGGACCAAGAAGAAATTGAAATCAAGTTTCGATATTAAAGATCTTGGACTAACTGATGTGATTCTTGGTGTAAAAATCAAAAGAAACCAAGAAGGATATATTCTTACACAATCCCATTATGTAGAAGCTACACTTAAAAAATATGGTCATTTGGAAAGGAAAGATGCAATTATACGAGATACCCTCCTGTGCTTGAAGGTTTACTGATGCAAATTGGATATCCGATATTACTGATACAAAGTCCACAAGTGGATATGTATTTACTTTGGGAGAAGCAACAGTATCTTAAAAATCTTCCAAACAAACATGCATAGCCAGATCAACGATGGAATCGAAATTTATAGCTTTTGATATGGCTGGAGGAGAAGCTGCGTGGCTAAGAGATTTTTTGGAAGATGTTCCCATATGACCTAAACTTGTAACGGCAATATGTATACACTGTGATAGTTTAGCTGCACAATATCAAGCTAAAAATAGTGTATACAATGGGAAATCTAGACAAATTAGATGAAGGCATAATACAATTAAAAAAAAGGTTCTCTAGTGGTGTAATTTCTATTGACTATGTTAAGTCAAAAGATAATATTGCGGATTCGCTTACTAAAGGTTTGTCTAGAGAGCAAGTTAAGCATACATCGAGGGGAATGAGTTTAAAGCCAATAGAGTAAAATGAAACTGCCAAATGGAAACCTAACCTAGTTGAATGGAGATCCCATGGTCTAGGTTCAATAGACAAACTAGTTTGGCTAGATTCAAAGAAGAAACACACTTACATACCCATTCCTATGATGGAAGAAGTGTGGTGACTGCTGATGGGTGTAGGATACATTAGTTTAATGATATTGATACTTGTAAATCAAATGGAATAGTAGCAGCCTATTGTTAATCAATATCACCTATATGAGAGTCAATGTGGGGTCGCATTTATGAGAATTACATGGCTACATTCTCTAAAGTTCTCATGAATCTAGGATTTGCTTAGGACCAAAAAGAACACAAACTTATGAATTTGTGATGCGTTGGTGTGGCATATGTTTTACTTATTGTCTTAGTTTACTGCGGTGATGAACAGTTCACGGTTTTATATTCACTACGTCATCTAGTAAATCCGATAAGTATATACTAAGGTAGGTTCAAGTCCAAAAAACACATCTCTTGATGTATGTCACATCTATTGTTTGCTCTCGTATCTTAGTTTCTCTAGGACCAAATAGTCGTCTCAAAATGTGGGGCATTGTTGAAGTTTTGAGACTCTTGTCCCACATCGAGGAAAACAAGATTCCCAAGGACCTTTATATATGTTTTGTCTTCTACAATAGTAGTTAGGACTTGTACCATTTGGAATGAGGATTGAGGCTTGGGCCACTAATTGTGTGGATTAGGCTTGATAATTATACCATAATATTAATATTAATTAATCAAGACAAGGGCCTTGGGCCTTGGGGCTTAAGAATTAAAATTAAACAGTTCATTAATTTTAAATTCGAATTAAGTTTTTAATTAAAATTAACTAAAAACATTTTGATTAATAGACACAACTCTTTGGAAAGAGTTGTATAGCTTCAGATACATTCAAAAGGTATTCGAAGAGGTTGTGTAGCTTCAGATACATCCAAAAGGTATTTGAAGATCTATGAAAGAGCCTATATAACTAAAGTGTCAGTTCCATCATAAATCATCTTTTCATCCTCCTTCTTTTCTGTACAAACTTTACAGAGAGTAAACACACAAAGCAATTCACTAGAATTCTATAATCCAGTGCGGGTTGTAGCATTAGGTAATTGTATCCTGGTCGAGCAGACGTTGTAGAACCACAAGCACAAGAGTGAGACGGAAATACCGTTCGAATGACATAGCTTTTGCGCTAGCCTCTATCTGTTATAATCAAGTTAGTACCATTGATATTCTTGTATTTATTTATGTATTTCATTCTGTATAGCAAGTATTTTTGGTTAATAAAGTATTAAATTTGAGTTCTGTGATTTCTGTTATTTTTATTTATTTCTGAATTGTTTTCCAACAAGATTCTGCACTAGAACAGGCAACCGTTGGCTTCTTTTTAGAACACCGGAAAATGAGATTGGTATCGAGACACACATGATAAACAGATGTAGAACATCAAGTGTCCGAACAACCTGTCCAATCAAACAACATCAGAATAAGTGGAAAAGGAAGCAGATGATAAGTAGAGAGTGAGAGTGATACGGAAATCCATTATGTCTTTGATGTACTAGATAATTCGTTCAGAAGCAATCATATGTCGAGACAAGTAAGAGTGAGATGCTGTAAGAAGCTAGCCCACCCTTGATATGTAGTAAGTGAGGCAAGAAGAGAGTCATCAGACGTTGTAAGAGCAATTTTTGCAGCAAGATATGTAGAAGCTGGTTTGCAGGAGACCATTTCAAAATTTTAAGTAGATCGTGAGCATATTTGAGTTGGTTTATGTGAAGACTGGTACAGTCACGGGTAACATGCAAGCCCAAGAAATAACTGAGCGCCCCAAATCCTTGATATCAAAATGTTGATTAGGAGAGCTCCCAATAATCACAATATTATCCACATACAGAAGTAAATAAATGTTGTGCGAGAAGTGATGATTATAATAAGAAAGAGTCAGCATGACTATGGTGAAACCCAAGAGAGAGCAGAAAGGAACCAATCTGTTGAAACCATACACAAGGAGCCTGTTTGAGACCATAGAAACACTTGTGCCGACATAGATAGTCAAGATGAGTGAGATCCATAATACTGCAAATTAGAAGCAAGATCTGTACGTTTTTATCTACCGTTGATATGTAACAATAATGCTAATGAGAGTATCCAACAGTATTTTTCATGGACTATTGTTGGTCTGCTAATTACAATGCAGGGTTTTATTCCTTATGAATACGGAAGAACAGTGTCTTCAGAATGATTTATCTGATTCAATCTTAGAGTTAACTTCTTGTCAAATAACGGTTTATATGATTTTGGTACATTTTAATTCGTTTGTAGATTTGGGGAGGAAGGACTAACCTTGTCTTCAAGAATATACAACCTCATATTGGGAAGAATAGACATATGAGGTTTAAGAATCAGAATGAATTGTTGGATATGGTCTTCAGGATGATAATGGTAGCATTGGTGGTAGAGTACTTGATCAATATTGTAGTTGTTTATTAGTTAAAATAGTTTAAGCTTTGTGGTACGTAGTAGCGTACTTGATCAATATTGTAGTTTCTTAATTGATATAGTTCAAGCTTTGTTATTCTTGATCAACAAAGGTATATTCATTCTTAAAGTTTAAACCCTTGTATTCATTTTCCAAACCACTCTCTCACTAACCCTCTTCATTCAACACAACTAATTGCTTATTTTCCTCAATTTTTAGTTCTTGTTTCACATGCAACTTTGTTTTTTTTTTTTTTAATATTTCATTGATGTGAGGTTTACTTTTTCTGAGTTTTCTCTGATGTGGGTTTTGTGCCACATTTTTTGTTTTGTTGCTGATAATGTTTTATTTATTTATATTCATTGCATTTTTAGTAATGGTTGTGATATCTACACACTCCTTTTTACTTCTATCACACTTTTTTTAAATTTCGACCGTTGAATCGGATGAATTAAAAAAGATCTAACGAACAGAAATTAACTGAGGTGTGTGAGAAGTAAAAAGGGGTGTGGATAGCACACCCCTTTTAGTAACTATCATTGTTTAGTAACCTTCAATTGCATTTAGCATCATGTTGAAACTAGTGCTCTGTTTAGTTGCATTACGATTGTTGCAGTTGCTCATCCTCTTTTCGCATTGCCGCAGCTTTTTATTTGCACCTTTTGTGCTTTTTGGCTGGATAGTAGATATTTTGCATTCATCCGTCACACATATTTTATCAGTAAGAATTTTCTGCCACAATTTTCAGAAATAGCTATATTTTGTCAATGGAATCTGATGAAGGTCAATAATACTACAACAGATGGATCGGACGATAAACTGAAAGCAATATGTAGTTAATATGTAGCTATACTTTATTTTGGAGCAGATAGGGGGAGCATGTAATTATGTAATGCCTAGCAGAATTCAGATTAAAATATAAATTGGAAGGAATATGTGGTAAGATGTGTTATTTCTTTTTTATATTTTCTTGTTAGGCTGTGGACCTTTTTTTTCATTAGACTTGTTCTTTTACACTATATTTGAATGAGAGAAATAAACATGGAATTTAGATAAAAGTCAAAATTTATAAATTTACATGCACAGTTCCATTGTTTAGATTCATAAACATAGAAATTTAGAATTTCCACATGGAAAAAAAATTGGAATTTGAAATCTCAAATTCCCAAGTTTAAATTCTATGTAAATATGTGTCATTTCTCAATTTCTATGATTGAGAGTTTAAAAATAAAAAATTCGGTATTCAATTCCATTGTTTTTTTAGGGTTAACCAAACAAGAAAATTCACAAATTCTAGAAAATAAAATTCTGTCATTTTAAAATTTCTTAATAACCTTAAATTTCTTCATCCAAACATAGTTTTAAGGATGGATTGGTTTGCTATGAGACTTCACTTCTGGTATTATTTTACCATGTGGTATGTAATTTGTTGGCAAGAGCAAAAGTGGACTGACGGATTGACCTGTTCACATAATGGGTGAAATAGTTGGTTTTATTTGTAAAATATTTTTCTGTTAATGGGTGAAATAGTTGACTCGTTAACATAAAAGTGAAATAGTTGGGTTTTAATTAAAAAGTTAAAGAGAAATATTTTTTGCTCACAGGTTAAATAGTCAACATAAACATATGGAATAATTTTGAATTCAATCATTCCCACATGCAAACTTAACGGATTGAGTTTGAGTGACTCATTAAGAAAGAAATTGGTTTGTTCCTAACTCAAAACTGCTAAACCCAACTTATTGTCAACTTGACTCGAGAAGGTGATAGCCAAGGAGGATACGCCATGGGTGGAGAAAGGTGGGATAAGGGTGGCTTTCAGTTTTAGAAATAATAATTTTTTTAAGAGAATTGTTATTAGCACTTCAAAAATCTCATTTTATATTCCTCACTAGTATATTTTTTTTCTAATTATAGAAAGTTTAGAGTGTCAAATAAAATTTATAAAGTGCTAATAACAATTCTATTTTTTTAATTGCGAATTATCAAAATACACATGCTACGCCAGCAAGCTAATGCGTTTTCGTAATGGAGTTAAAAAGGTAAAGTGGAACAAGAAGAATAAGTAAACAAGAACACGTAAAGAAGTTTTTTTTTGGGGGGGGGGGGGGCTACTTTGGGTTGATGGCACTGACGTTATTTTGATAGATATGGACACATGGCACAATCTGAGCAACAAAATCAAAATTAATTTAACCGGTTCGATAATTATTAAATAATTTAATTATGTATTTAATAGAAAAAGGTTGATTGTAAATCGTAATTGCTATGATAGTTCGTTGGTGGACTTGCTCTAAGACAACTATTATTTAGAAGTGAATAGTACCTCTTTTAACTATTGCCATGGAAGGGTGTCTTTCGGTTTTAGAAATAATAATTTTTTTAAGGAAATTGTTATTAGCACTCCAAAAATTTCATTTTACACTTCTTACAAATGTATTTTTCTTTCTAATTATAGAAAGTTTGGAGTGTCAAATGAGATTTATGGAGTTCTAATAACAATTCCTTTTTTTTAATTGGGAATTATCAAAATACCCATGCTACGCTAGCAAGCTAATGCGTTTTTGTAATAGAGTTAAAAGGTAAAGTGGAACAAGAAGAAAAAGTAAATGAGAACATGTAAAGAAGTGTGTGGGGGTAAAGTGAGACTTTGGGTATGGCGTTATTTTGATAGATATGGACACATGGCACAATCTGAGCAACAAAATCAAAATTAATTTGACCCGTACGATAATTATTAAATAATTTAATTATGTATTTAATAGAAAAAAGGTTGATTGTAAATAGTAATTGCTATCATAGTTCGTGCATGGGTAGACTTGCTCTAAGACAATTACTATTTAGAGTGAATAGTAACTCTCTTAACTCTTGCCATGACAGAACTGGTGGACTTGCTTTAGTCTAAACTAGAAAAAATGCCCACGCGATGTTGCGGGGCTTTAATCATTATCTTCAACTGCATTGTACAATTAACAGGACGAAACAAAACGTGTTGGTTCCCTTATATGTAGAAGATATAGAAGTAACATATAGTTCACATACATGTTGCCCTTGTAGCCAAGGCGACAAAATATATATATCTTATAGGTTTGGTACATGTGTGAGCAGTTGACAAAAAACATAAAGACTATTTTGTTCTTATTCTAGCATCTAAGTTTCCAAACATGAACGTGGAAAGCAAAGAACATGTAGGTGTTGAAGCAAAAATGTTGATAGCTGAAAACATGTAGAACGGCTTGTAGCAGTCGATTACGGAGATTGTATTGTTCACTTTCTTTGAGGGCGGTCATCTTCCGCACTATAACAACAACAAAAATCATAGTTTAAGAAACGCTACTATAATGTTTGTTATATATGTGTGTGCATGAAAAATAAATTGCAAGTTACCTATCTTTGGGTTTTTGTTTTGGAATTTTGTTTTGAGTGCGGCTAACAGCACTTTGTCAGCTGGTTCAATTTTGGGGACAACAAGATTATGGAATTCTTTAGCAAATCTTGCAGAATTGGTTGTTTCTGTTTGGTCGCTGTGAGGTTTTTTGCTGTGAGTCAAGGTACAAATTTAAAAGGTTAGAGATGAATGTGAGAGTGAAAAAAAGAGTGTGAAAGCATAGTGTGAAGCTTTTTTATGAGTAGGAAAACATATTTATATACCTAAGAGTACCATGGTTTGTAAGATTTAGACATGAGATCATTAAGCAAGAAGAGAACTTTACCTGTCAGATTTCTCTATTTGATCAAGAAACAACGCTCTCTTTGAAGTCTTTGTGGGTGTAGCTGGTTGGGGTTGTTGATGCAGTTGCTGGGAAGGTGTAAATAGGTTGGGGGTTGCTTTAGTCAAAATTTTTTTTCCTGCGTTGGTAACAGGTGTTTGTGGTGTGACTACTGCAATTGTTGGGTTCGAGTACGGTTGATCTTGTAGCAGTCCATGAATGATGAATTCTGTTTTTCCAAAGTCAGTGTTTTGGTTTCCAAAAGAGAGCTGAAATTGTTTTGTCTGGCCGACCAAATTTTTCAAAGTTGGTGGAACTATGAAAGGATCCTTATATCCATCTTCTATCAACAGAGTGTGGCAAGAAACACAAAGTATTTTTTCAGCATGCCTTCCTATCATGAGGAAGTTGTGTTGATTTGTATTATCTTCCACAATAAGATCTATTTTGAACCTAGGTAAGATGAGAATATATGTGTTAGGCAAATATTACTGCTAATGTCAATCTTGTGAGAAATGTAGGAAATGAAGTAGAATTATTGTAATGTAAGGTATACATGTATAAAATTCAAATTATTGTAATGTAGGGTATGCATGTATAAAATCGATAGAAAGACATAAATTATTAATAAATAATTTACTTCACATCAGTAGCAAGAACGTAGTGATTGGGAAGACGACTCTTATTTGTCATAATTGCAAGATAATAAAAAAGGACTGAGCAACTTAATATAACCATTAGATATAAAATAGGCGTAAAAGCATATTACCATGGTTCGGGTAATGTGTTTATGAAACCAAGTTCATAGCACTCAAACGATCCAGAGTTGTTTTTGACAACTTTATGGCATGACGGGCATGATTTGTACCACCAACCCCTAGTCAAATCAAATCCAACAATAGTTGCTGGGCATACGAAACTTGCATTATGTTATGGAAACACAGGGTTTTCAACTCATTAAAGATATTAATCATCTTTTTGCAAACATGGAGTATCAATAAAAAAAGAAACAAAGCAAGATATTGTCAAGTTAGATGTAGTATTAAAATTCTATTTTTAAAAAGAGATGGTTTTGGTGAATAGGTTGGTGATGACAAACTAACCTTGTGTAATGTAGGATCAAGTAGTAGCAACAGGTCAATTATTTTTTACTCAGCATTAACATCGACTATACGCTCTGTATACATCTCGGCTGAGGTGGGTAGGATTTGAACAGGTGATCTAAGATGCTTAAACCTGTTTTATGCATGTTTAGAGTGAGAAATATTAATCGAAGAAATATATACGCAAAAGTTATTAAAGAAGGGTTGTCAATTTACTTGTGTTTGTATTCAGAGAGTTGCGGAATCTCCAGATTGAAAACACAAACGGTTGATCCTGTGCTTCCGATAATAGGTCTTCCTATAAATAAAACATAAATATCAACAAATTGAAACTTAAAATAGTTATACAAAATAAGGCAGGACATAACCTTGGTATTTTTTGACCTTGAGGCTTGTTAAAGCCACAAATACAGGTGGCAAAAGCGATTGTATTCTACTGTTCTCAAAATTTGTTGCAGTCTCTCCCCATAAGGTGATTCTCACTGATTCGTCTCTGTAAGTAATACAAATGATGACGGTTTTGTATATGTTATAAATACGGTTCCATATAAATAATATTTAGAGTTTAACGTATACAGATATTACCTAATATTTTGCAAATTAAGATTTCTCTTTTTTGCAACTCTTGTGTTTTGGATAGTGACCTCTTCAATCGGCTGTATAGCCGTTAGGCAACCAAACACATCTACATATAATATTAAGTGGGGGGAATAAGTGCATACCAAAGAAAAAAAAATAATTTAATTATCATCTTAAATGGTAGAGCAACATTTGAATCTAAATTTGTTACTTGTAAGCTCAGCATCGTTATTGATTCTTTGATGAAGTTGATCAAGTTCAATTAAATTGAACTAGTGCACTGGGTGCTCTTGACTTGTTTTGTGAATCGGAACGATTGAGGTTTTCCTATTCAATTCAATCATGGCAGCATGAGTGATAACCTTACTTGATCTCCTATTGTGTACGACACGAAATTTGTTTATTTCGTATGCATTGCCGACACTGAGATGGTCTAATAAAAGTTAGATGTCTCGAGCATTCATTGTTCCGTGAACCGCATCTCCCTTTCAGAAGAAAATTTTCAAAATTAGAGATAACACTAAATGAGCAGTATAACATTTTAATGCATGTAGTTTAAAAATAATGAAAACAGTAAGTATAGTGTAGTTGTGGCTTCTTAGATAACATTTTAGATTTTATGTTTGTAGTATTAACAATATGGTGTGCACATTCTAGATACGAAAGAAGGCTACCATTGAACGATAAGTAAAAAGGTGTAAAAGTCTTACATCTTTATCAACAAAGACACAATCAAGACTTATAGGTTGAGGATTATCTCTGATGCTCTTTGTGGTCCACATTCTGCATACCCTGATTTGAATTTTGTTTGCCGGTTAGTATGGTGTCAGAGAACGAATTGGTTGCTGCTCCATTAATCTATATATATAAACAATTAAGAAGCATATTAAACTCAAAACTGAATGAAGTGATTTATCAAAGAAATGCTGCAGTCATGTTTACAAAAATAAAATAAATGATAAAATAACAACGTAAACTTATACCTTCATGTAAATCTTTTAAAACATCTTTATAAACTATGTTTTTTGTATAACCGTAGGGCATGTCGCTATCATGAGCAATAACAATTTTGAGACCCTTTGTTGAGGTGACTCTGGATAACGCAACATATAGTTGGCCATGTGAAAAATAGTTTGCGACAAAAAAAGGCCAACAATTTTCAAGGATTGTCCTTGGCTTTTGTTGATTGTCATTGCATAACAAATTTTTAGAGGGAATTGTCGCCTTCGTAGAGTAAAGGGATATTTATGCTGAGATGATTCAGTAATAATTCTAGGGATATAAACTTTTTCACCAATGTTTCTTCTCGTTATGATTCTTGGTTGTATAATTTTGTTGTTCAATTGCATCACAACCAATCGTGTTCCATTACACAATCCACCACATTGGTTTAAATTTCTAAGCAACATCACTGGGGCACCAACTTTCAAATCTAACTTGTGGTGCGGTAAACCAGGTAAATCAAGTTGGTTTAGAAATTCATTTGGATAAAGCACATCTAAATTTTCTAAATTATCTGTTGAAGAAGACATTGAATCAAAACTGAGATAGGTACGATTTTTTCCGGGCACCATACCCAACATAAAATCATTTATTTCAGTTGCTGTATCATTGCGCAGTGTCACAATAGCTCTTTCTTTCAAATACGGTACATCTCGAAAATTAGTTTTGAAATTTGTATACACAGCTGAAACCATGGTTTTGATGGGATCTTCATCAAAACGAATAAAGAATTGGTCTGGAATTTGAACCCAACAGCTTTCTTCATTAGTTGAAGATAAAGAATTTGTGGTAGTACCGTTTCCAATGTCTAATATCCACTTTGCAAAATTTGTGAGTTCTTGTTTTTCTCTTTCGTCTACAGTTGTTTTCGAAAGCCTCGTGTTTTGCTTCAAGAAAAAAATTATTAAACTGGGCCAAAGGTATGAACTCATTAATGAAGCTTCGACAACGTCAACGACACTTCTGTTTGGAACAACATGAAGAATTTGTCTAAAATCACCTTCGAAAAGAATCGACTTACCTCCAAACGGTAAATGGTCAAAACCTGGTTTTGACCCTTTAAGAACATCACGAAGGGATCTATCTAGAGTTTCAAAAAAATCGTTTATGATTCATGGAGGCTTCATCCCAAATTATGAGAGCAGCTTCAACGATTAGTTTTGCAAGATGAGTCCGTTTTTTTATTTCACAAATTGAACAATCCGTGATATTGATAAGAATCTTAAATCTAGAGTGAGCCGTTCTTCCACCAGGAAGTAAGAGGGAGGCAATTCCAGATGAAGCGATTGCTAAAAAAATTTGATTTTGGGATCTAATTCTAGCTATAATAGTGGTCCACAAAAAAGTTTTTCCTGTTCCACCATGACCATGCACAAAGAACAGTTCAGATTTGTTGTTGTGAACTGTTTCAATGACCTTGTCATAAACATATTTTTGCTCTCTATTTAACTGGTTGATCAAGATTAAGTGCTCATGTTTTAGCGAGTCAACATTGTAATCTAACTCTTCCCTTAAACTCTTATTTGTAAGTCTATCCATCATCGAATTGTTTGGCTGTGGTAGGTGATGCTTCGACAAAGAACTATTTGAAGCAGTAAACAATTTCTCTAACTCTTATAAAAGTGAGTTTCTACGTTGGTCTTGGTAGTTAGAGAGATCTTGGAGGCCAAAAGCATTGATCATGTTTTTCGAAATGTCATCACACATCGTTTTCCAATGTGTTTCAAACAAAGTTAATGGATTAGCAACATCACAAAAGAGAACCAATGTAACAAACAATTGCCTTAATTGGAAGGATGACGCTGTGAGAACCGCTTCTAACATGGCACTATTCCATTCCTTCATCTCCTAGTAAGCCAAGCGAGGTGCATGCAGCTCGGAATGTTGGTTCAAGAATGCCTTTAACGGTCTTTAAATGATCAAAACTGAAGCTGCCTTTTTGGTAATTCAGCAGCAACCTCAAATAGTATAATTCACCTGCAGCAGGGTGAATATAAGCAACTCTTCCTAGAGATCTACCTCTTTTTCTACGTGTCCATTGTTTCTCTTCATTTTTCCAAACATACTTTATAGGAAATTCAACGTAAGATAACACACGTGCATCAGGGTCTTGGGCATTGGTTTGAAACCACTGTGTTAACATAGTGCTTTCAAGATTAGGTTGGTTGACAACATAGTTTAAGTCATCAATATCTCTGAAAAGAACATTTTGGTCAGCTGGAAGGTGTATAGACAATCTCTCAACAGATGGTTCTCTAAAATGAATGTGAAACTGTAACAATCTCCAAACTGCTTCGTATGAGCATAAGTATCTACAGTTTAGATAAGCCACAACCTCATCAAACTCCTCATCCTCAAACACAGCTCTAGTTCGATCAACACCTTTAGTTACGTACTTAAAAAGATACTTAATCAATGTTGATTGACATCGTGATTCAACGTTTATATGTGCTTGATACTTCAATAATAGCTCACGATTGTAAGGGACAAAAAATGCATTATCAAGCTTTATTCCATTTTTTAGAACAAAAAGATTCTCTGTATCTCGACGCTTATATTCAACAAAACTCTTTGTGGAAAAAGTAGTTTCACTTGTGAAAGATTTAGGAAATTTTTTTGAACATTTGTTTTCTTTCATGCAAGGCCAAAATTGATTCGCAACACCACATCGGCCGTGTATCATGTATTGCGAAACTGCATCATACCCAACTTTGTTACATTCTTTATTAGGAATCTCAGCCGAAATGATAAAATCAACATCATAAGCGGAATGACACTTATAATGTTTATTAACCCAGAGCAAGATATGACAATGAGGCAGACCTCTTTTTTGGAACTCCACCGTGTAAATCATTGTTAAAAAAAAAACATGTAGATAAATTAAAACTATGGACTCTTAGGACTTGTAGTGATAAGATTGAAACAAATCAACGGAAAAAATTGGTCAAGTGTAACGAACTAACCTGATTCGACAACGCCAAAAGGTTTTCCTGACTTGAGGTATTTAATCAAATGGTCAAGTTTTGTTTTAAAAATTCTGGAAGTTAAATCTGGTTTGTCTTCAGCTTTACAACCAGGTTTATCACGTAGATCTTCTATAATATCAGGCCATTTAGCATTGTAAGTGAAAGTGATAAATAAATCAGGATTTCCATAGTGGCGACATATAGTCATGGCATCCTGATAATTATTTATCATATATCTAACACTGCCAATAAATGAAGTTGGCAGAATGACCTTCTTGCCAACAGCAGAACTGCTTGGATTTCCTGCTTTCAGGGCTTCATGAATTCCTTTAAGACCTTCTGTTCTAAAAGAATCTTGATTTAACCTAATGAAATCTAACTAATCTTCTTCAAGAGTAGCATATGCATCAACTAAGTATTGTTGAAACAATATGCCGCCTTTTAACAGGGTATTACTTTGTCCTGGTCTATCTTGAATTTGATAATCCAAAAATACTCCCATTGTTACGCCTCCATTCTTTGGTTTTTTCCCCCTAAAATTTGGATTCCAAGGAAGACCTTTTCTGCACCCATCTTTCACCGTATGGAAAAAGAAGAGGATTTTGAAGAGCCATGTACTTAGGATGTAACTTTGTGATTCTCTGTAGGCCATCTGTTTTATGCTCCACAACAATATCTCTTTCAGTGTGAAATTGGCCAATGTCCCCAATTATCAAGCCACCTATCCCGTCACATGCTGGTAGATTGTACTCCTTATCATGGTTGCTCTGTGCACCGTACAAACGTAGGCGTCAATTACTTGTGGATCTTTCATCAATTCTATCTTTGCCTTGCCTAAAAAGTTGAACAACTTCATTACACTCATCCAGCATTTTAATAAGGCCACCAACAACCTTTTGATCAAGTTTTTCAGATGCTTCTAATCTGTTGAAACAACCGATACGATTGCTGACTTCATTTTCAGTGTCATAAATGTACAATTGTGCAAATTTAGGATCGTCGCCTTCTAGAGGCAACAAAGAACCCATCAAATGATGCACTTGACCATTTATTTTAAAAACATATGGACCCCGACCCTTGTTGATCGATCTATCAACTTTGGCCCTCATTGAAGTTAATGCCATCATTGAATTATACGATCTAATTTTTTTTTTTTTGAACTGCAAAAAACTTTGAGAATTTGAGGGGTTTAAGAAATGACCCAAAAAAGGGGAGTGGGTTTAGGACGTGGGAATTGCACTTTTTGAGTCATGCAACACGCAGTAAACTGCAGGGTAGAAACCAAATAAGGACGCTGAGGATTTTTTTTGGTCTGTTCTGCAAACCAAAATAGAGCACTGCAATACTGACATTGGTAATTTCTTAATCCAAAATCAACGTATTCTGGATCAATCCCTATAAAAAGAATGAGTAATAGAAGCTACATCAAACAAATTGATAGAACTTAATTAACGGAGGAAAGTTAAATTTTGAAATTCGTAAGGAAATGCAAAAAGTTATCTTTAAAGAGTGCATACGCTTTCTTTTTTTCTGATAGATGGCCTGTCCAGTAATAAGCGAGTTTGTAACAGAATGAATACTTGGAGTATTTCTGGACAACAGATAGTGCATAGTGGCACGGTTAACAATAAGAAGAGGTACATAAATTTGATGAGAACTCGTTCCAGCTGCCAAATGTTACGTAAAAACACCACCAACAGGAGTATTTTGTTCAAAACTTGGTGCAAATGTTTGGAGACTGTTGTTTCCTTTGTTTAAACATACTAAAGAGGTTGAAGTACTGTTGTATTCATCGTCATAAGTGGTGGGAACATCTTGTAACACCATATCAGTGAGATTAACATTCGCAATAGATGAAGGCAAATCGGCACGTTGAGTTCTAGTGGCCTTCCTAGGTACCCCTATCCTGCTACTCTTGGATACCCCTATTCTGCTAGACATAAATCTACATAAACGGAAAAAACCAAACGGCAGTTTTTTACTTTGTAATAAAATTAATGTGATGGTGAACAACTATGTTAACCACATGAAACCATAGCTATTAAACTAAGATGTCTTCAAAATCGCAAACACTTTGTAAACATAATTCTTATTTGTTTAGATTAGAATGAAGTGCAGAGATAGTTGATTTGTAGTAGTTTGTTTAGATAGGGTTGTTTCTTAGCACAAAGTGGAAAATGAACAAATTAAGCGAACAATGATTGCCAAAAAATTGTGATAAACGAAACCAGCAAAAATATCGAATAATGATGTTATCATGCTCTAAAAAAGCATGCATGGATGATTGGACATGTAAATAAGAAAAGAGTAAAAGCAAACAAAAAAGGTGAATCTTCTTTAAAGGGACAGAAATCTAACCGTTATATAGACGAAAGCGTAGATGCGTACGAAGGCTACCAAAAAAGAATGCAGGACCTTAACGATCAACATAGAACCTAGAGAAAGAGGAAGACAAAATATAAAAACATATTTAATTAGGGAGAAGCCAAAAATAGAACAAATATCAAACTAAAAAACCTAATGTACGATCCAACAGCATTAATATTGCAAGAAATGCATTCATAAATTGGACAAAAAGGAAAAAATATAAACATATATATATAATTAGAGAGAAGCAAAAAACAGGACAAAATCGAACTATAAAAACTGATGTACGGCTAAACGGCATTAATATTGGAAGACATGCATTTATAAATTTGACAGCAACAAACAAGTTATTTAGGTTTGATTAAGTTTAGACCAGTAGATTATGCTGATGAAAAGTGTATATTTAAGAGGCTAAGCCCTTAATTCCCAACAATAAATATATTTTAACAATCCAAGATAAGTTGCACCTCACGTACTTAATCAACAATATACATAGAGAACATTTTGATGCATCCTGAAGGATATGCATCATTTGACAGTTCACAAATTAAAGCTTGCATTCACTATATGTTAGATTCTGTAGACGTTGGAAAACATTTTCAATAAATATGTTTAGGGAAACATAAAAACCTATGATGTGATTCAATCGTCCTGTTTCACAAAGTTCGCAGGTTGGACTCTTATTAAACGTTGAGTTTGATAGAAATTATTAATGATAGAAATACTCTTGAATGTTTTGAGTTTAAGCACCACCACTTAAACATGTTAACATATCGATAAGTTGACTGGAACAATTATATTTATAAGGAAACAAAATTGAAAAGAATCATAAAAAATCTATGATGATGGAAAAAATAGGTTGAAGTGGGTCCAAGGTAAGTAAGCATATGAAACATTTTGTCACAGTGATAATTCAACTTAAATTTCCACTCTAACGTGATGAAAAAAAAATTTATCCACAGTTTAAGACCCTAAAAATGTAAACCCCTAATCCATACTTTAAATTGACACCCTTTTATAAAATCATATCCAACTTTATGAATCACTCTGAAATAGTTAAAACCCATTAAGTTGAGAAGTCATTAAAGATCAAAACACTAAAAATATTTGTAGAGGAACAGTGAGGCGACCAATGTCAGCAATTTTCACAGCCATCAACACAACTATGAAACCATGAGCATTAATCTCGCCACTTAGGCAAACTTCACCATCTCTAAACTCACCCTCTGCACACCGAAGGGACCCAGTGTAATTACAATTATTGCATTGTTTGCATGATATCATGCCTTCCATATTCAAATAGTTACATACCAACTAAGAATAACAACATAAATTTGTCGCTCACTCATTTTTCCCCATTTGAAAAACCACCCAAAAAACCACATTAATTACAATAGTTTTTAAGAATTTAAATATGGCTGCAAAGAAAGAACTAACACAGCTTAAACATCCACACATATATAATTTTTGGAGAAACCAATTAGAAATTATTGAGAAACCAACTAAAATTTTCAAAGTTAAAAAGATAATAGAATCTTCATAAAAGCGAACTAAAGTTGTAATTTAAAAACAAATCCTTTCATGTCACCATAACACCACATAAGGAAATAAACAATTTGTTTTTTAGAACGGCCTGCTCACGAATAATATCAAAACATTAATATAACTGTTTTAAAAGTGTGTAATTAGCAAAAAAGATGAGTCGAAGGGTTCTATCAACAAAAAGAAAAACGCAAAAAATATATAAGCAGAAAAAAATAATCCCAGCACGCCAACACTTTATCCTTAAAATGATAAAAGGGTTAATTGTTTACATTATTTATGTTATGACCGAACAAAAAAAGCTTACACGGCCTTTATCTTATCTAACACTCGTTGACACACCCGCCCCTCTAATTATTTAAATAAATCAGAAAATTGCCCTGGAGTTTTCCAAATTTTTCAATTGAGTCCCTAGACCCTGGGCTGCCACGTGGCAGCACCCCATCTCCCCTTTCCTTCTCTGTTTTTGCCCCTACCCCGAAGCTCTCCCTCTCTCTTACTTTCCCTTTCTGTCTCTCTCAATCTCTCAAACCCTCTCGAGCTCTCTCTCCCTTCCCCGTGACCCTCGCTCTCTCTCTCCCTCACTCGGTGCCATCGCGACGAACGGAGGGAAAACCCAGAAAAAGATCCCCCGACGAATTCCCGGCGATTTCCGATGAGGTAAGCCACGATCGACTCCCTCCTTCCCTTGAGTTGTGTTTAGGTTAGAAATTAGGAGCTAATCGTTGTTTCCCGTGAGTTTTAGGGCTGAATTCGAGACGGGGTGTACGCACCCATCTCCGCCGGCGGATCCGCGAGCCCCGAGGCATTTTCCGAGCAGCTCCGGCGGCTTTCCGTCGATCTGAAGGTACCACCCTACTCCTCTCTCTTCGCTCTTCGATTTTATGGGTAGATCGGAGCTTAGGGTCTCCGTTGGTAGTCGGCCGGAGCTGTGGAAGCTCCGGCGTTGTCCCTGTCTTCTCCGGCATGCAAACCAGGCCCTTTGGGCCAGAACCCGAAACCCAACCCACTCGGGCCTTGGGCCCGTAACCGGCCCAGCCCTTTTCCTTTTTATTATTTAATTATTCTGTTAATTAATTAGGGTTAGGGCCTTTGGGCCTTGTTAGGATGTTCTTGGGCCTTAAGCCCGTTAGGGCCTAGCCCAGTACCCTAGCCCGTAGCATTTTTTATTTAAGGTACCCTAATTTAATTAAGGCCTTGGGCCTCAGAAAAATTTGGGCCTTTGGCCCATTTAACCAAGCCCAAACCCAAGGCTTATAAGCCTTGGGCCATTACTTGAACCAGCAGGGCCTTGAGCCCGTAACCTTTCAAACCCAGAAGCCCAGTGGGCTAACCTCTAGCCCAGAACCCTTTTGGGTCAGACCCCCCAAGCCCAAACCCGTAACCAACCCAAACCCTAACCCAGGTCCGGATCCAACCCAAACCCGGGTTGACCCGACCCGTGGGTTGACCCGTTGACCTGACCCGTGCGTTGACCCGTTGACCCGACCCGTGCGTTGACCCGTTGACTTGACCCGTTGACCGTTGACCCGGTCAACGGTCAACGTTGACCTTGACCGTTGACCGTTGACTTTGACTTTGACCAGTCAACGGTCAACGTTGACTTTTTGGGTTGACTTTTTCGGGTTCCGTCCGGGACCCCTCCTAGGCTAATTTCGACGTTCTGGATCCGTTTTTGAGATCCGTTTTCCCAAATTAAATCGTTAAAATAGAGTTTGACTGAGTTGTACCCTTTATGTGCTTAGGGGCAACTTTTGGGATTGTTCTAGATTCGCTAGCAGCGCAGCGTTGGACGGCTGAGTACTGTGAGTGGACCCCTTCTAAAATACTTACTTTATTTTAAAGAAATTATATGAGTGAAATGCTTGAGTATAGAATAGTGTGATACGATGTTTGAGTATTGAATGCTGAAATATAATGTTGAGATTAAATAAATATATGTGGCATTGATCTGATACTACCTAGTGGTCCACTTCCGCTACGGGATGTAGGGATAGGGTTCCGGTCCATCCCGGGCGACGGTTATGGTGCTGGCATAGGGCCTGGAGTGTGTTACCTCTGACTTTCGAGTACAGGGACGGGAAGTTGGCATTGGGCCTGAAGTGTGGTTTCCTCTGACTGTATGCTCAGGGACGGGGAGCTGGCATGGGGCCTGAAGTGTTATATTGAACATTCACTAGCGATTATTCTGATATGGTTATGATTCTATACTTATGAGCTGTTATTTGGGTATTACCTTGCGTGTTGATCTGAATTGAGATATTGTACAAACAAAATGTGATTTTGATTATGAGTCGTGATTGAAATACTGTGTTGTATGGTAGGCGTAGGAAAACTTACCTATATATCATGTTTTGGTTTTCTAACTTGGGGGTTAGTACCTTGATAACTATTTTCTTATACGTATATCAAATTGGTCCACTCACCCTTGTTTTGCGCCCCCTTCAGGAGATAGGAACGAGGATTATGATTCGAGGAATTACGACCTGAGTTTTGAGGCATTTCCCTACCAGTGACCCAGCGCTATTCCTTATTCTCCGGCACCTTGTGTAATAGCACTTTCCTATTCTAATTTCCGTGTAATCTAGCTTAGACTTATGCTCTGGACACGATTCTGTAGTGTGTGTGCTATCAGTGTTGGCAGTTGAATATTAGTTTGATGTACCATGTTTCTGCTGCTTAGCGTGTAATTTGAATATTTCATATAATTACTTTATGTGGGTGTGAACATATTTAGGATATTTTGGATTATTAATGGTTTTAAATGGCTTACGTCACCCCTCGGGTGTCGGCCAGCACGTGTTCGTCCCGATGTCTACAGGACATCGGGACCGGGGCGTGTCACTCGTCCCATCTCTATACATAGAAAACCCAAAAGCATGTTACAACAGATGCCAGGAAAAGCAACAAAAGTCTAATCTTGTTGCAGCAACTAAACTTCTTCATCCAACGGAACTTGTTCTTTTGGCGAATTACTACGATTTTCAGGTGAATGGATAGTGTGGACCACCAACTTGTTTTGATTTGCACCCTTACCATAAACACGCAAACCCATCCTTGTTTTTTCTATTTTCACTTCTTTCTTTGTATTGGGTCATGGGGCAGTTTCTCTATATATCTGTATTCTTCGAAGCTTAGCATTGTTTTGAGCCTCAATCAGTTCCTTTAAATTTTTAACCAGAACTCCTAGAATTTGTTGTTCGCTTTGATCAATCTCTTTCACCATTTTATCTACCCTGAATCACAAATTAAATATAGCGTCAATATTTAAGTTTTTTAGAAAAATATGTTTAGCTTGTAGGTCTTAGAATAGCATATGTCTACTTTGTTGAGAAGGAAACTAAATTAAAACCAACAAAAACAAAGAAACAAATGAATTACAAAATTTATCTAGTATCAAAGGATCGCAGTGATAACCAAGAATGAGAAACAAAGCAGGGAGCAAACGAATGACATAAGTTGATAAAACCAAACAATTGATTGAAAAATGATAAATCTGCATTAACTGAAACGGAAAGCATAGAGAAACAATGCATCTTAGTTTAGGTGACATACCAAAGCCTTGATTCAAATGCAATAGGTCTGAACCCCTAGATCAAAGGCAGCAAGAAAAGCAGATCACGATGTTGCAATGAGACTTTGATTTAAACTACAACAAATCAGTGAGATTGAGAGTTAGAATTTGAAGCGGAAAGAAATGGACAGAGGAAAAGTAAATCAATCTACGACAGTGCAATGGACTCTACTTGGTACAGTTCAACAGACTTAATCTACGACAAATTTACATTTCATGAAAGAAAAGTTGCTAACAACGGGAATGCATCATCTGTTATCATATTATTTAAAGGCTTAAAGCAAGTATGAGGTATCCCAGTCGTTTCTGAATTAGTACAGGCCTAAACCAAGCAAAATCCAACATAATAGAAGATTATATTCACGTCTCTCAGTTAACAATCTTGAGAATAAAAAGAGTGCCTCACGGTCACAAAGCTAAGTCAAAACCATGAACATAAGAAAGACACGGAATAAGGATTGCAAACCATTCATTTAAAATAAACTAAAGTAAAATGCAAATCTTCAACTACAGGAGGCTAGTTGAGATTAATTAAGTCACTATATCACACATTCTTTACAATAACAGAAAGAGTACATGTTTCACAGAAAAACTAAAGAATGTGCATATACGTATATATAAGTGTATGTGTGCATTTACATATATATGAGTACTATGTTTGATGGGTTAGAGAAATACAAAAAACTGAAACTTTTCAAAAACATTGAAACAGAGAAAATAAATTTGGGGTAAGGTATGCGAGGATCTGAGATGGGGTAGATGCTATGAGAGTTACAACGAAGATACTGAAATTGTAAGCAAGATGACGTCTATTGTCTCAGGCTCGCAGGAGCAGCCTCCCCAAGGAGATCCGAAGGGCTACCCTACCACGGCTCTAATTTAAACCAGATACCTATTCCAATCCAAATTTCAATTCAAAATACCACAATCCAATTCAAAATACCATGATTCCAATCCAATTCACAATACCACAATCCAAAATCCAAACAGACCCCAACCTAATCCTAATCAGCAAATTTCTCAATCAAACACCACTCAATCACTCATAAAAAACTTAGGTTTATTTTGACATTTACAAAGTCCGCTCTTTAGGAACTTAAGTTCTTTTCTGTATAGATTCGTGCCTTCCTAGAGCAATGAGCACCATCATAACTTGGCACTGGCACATGAACAAATAATAAGGTGACAACCATTTCAGAAGTTAAAAATTACCCTTGTTTACGAACAAAAGCAAAATACCAATACCAAAACTTTTTATTTGTTTTAAACCAACATATAAAAACAAAAAGACCAAAATTTTGGGGGAAAAAGCTTCACAACTTCCATACAGAATCCAGATGGCAGATTCCATATTTGGGTTGTTGTACGAAAGCGACTGTTATCAGATCAATAGATAAGCAAGGCAAAGTTTGATAAATACTGAAATCCAAATAACCCAAGCATTAATACTATACCTGAGAAGAAGCCTAAGTTTAACTAACGTTCCAACATAATTTCCACACATATACATCCATTTGAGGCCTATTTTGCTTCTTTCCTTCTATATTCATGTGCAAGGTTATGCCAAATTTTATTAAAACAATGGTTTCTTGATTAATAAGATAAGGAAGAAAGAGTAAAGAAAATTAGAGAGAAATTCAAGCAGGGCAAGGAAAACTAACTATGCATACCATAATCACCAATAATATTCCACAAAAGATATATACACTTGGTGACAATTATATATTTGATATCTACAATATTTCATGTCTTGCATAACAATTAGAAATTAAAAAAAAACACAACAAAGAAATGGGTACCTAATAGTTTCCCTGCAGCTGCCCCTCAAAGAGCAAACTGCTTTAGATCCCAAGGACCAAGCAAATATAAAAGGAATTCACCAATTATCAAAGAAAATCAACGATGCATGGAACAAAAATTAGAAAATTAAACTCCTATCAAAGCTTGTGAAGAATGCTAAATCCAACTAATTCGAAACATAAAGTGACCCGAAAGTAATAAAACTTATATATTCTATATAAATTATAATCCTTTGGAGAAAATCTCCAATATCCATTATCCAATTAATTGTATTAAAAAATCTAGCAAATCTCTATTAAATTATACAAATTTTGCAGTTAAGTATCCATCTTTTCACAGTAAAGCAATACAAAGATCATGAGCAAGTAAATTTGGAACACCACCATCAAAATTCTAGCAATCAAGAAATCAAACCCCAAATATAATTGCTGAAAAACCTCATTCTGCTTAACACAATTTTGATATGTAGTGTGTAATGATTGTGCTGGGAATAAAACTTTTATACTTATCTCTGTGGTAGAACTGAGAAAGAACAAAAATACTCAAATTCAAATCAAGAAAATGCAAATCCGTATTTCTGGCATTGAACTGATCAAAGAGAAAACTAAAAGTAGAATCCTTTAACTGTACAACAGCAATCCGACTATGCTAAAATAAATTCAAATCAAGAAAATGCAAATCCGTATTTCTAGCATTGAATTGATCAAAGAGGACACTAAAAGCATAATCCTTTAACAGTACAACAACAATCTCACTATGCTAAACAACCATCTATCCTATATCCGCTGTCCATTCACAACCCTAACAAAAATCTTCAATTACTTTCATTATCAATTGAGTAGCCCACCCACCATTTAACTACAATTTTTCATTAACTTTAGCAATTAAATACCAGTACATAACAATGGAATTTCAATGAAAAAATATGATTAGGTGGAGAGGGTCAAATTCAATCCATGAGTGAATGGGTTAGCATATACCTACTGCTAGGAAATTCAGATTCCAGTGGTTGAGACTCTTTGTTTCTGAAAAAAAGTGTGTATGTTTGAGCTGCAGGGATACATCACATAGCAAATAATTAGAGGGAAAAAAGAGTTTGTATATAAACTAAGTAAAGAGATTTGTATTAGAAATTACTTTGTATAAACAAAATTTAAAATGAATAGACAAATACCTCACTAATGGTTTGTTTGGTGGCTGCTGTGTGAATGGATGGTTTGATGTGTATGGTTGTGTTGGATCTGCATGCACATCAAGAATCAAATCAAAAGTGTATCTCAGAAATATAAAAGAAAGCAAGAAACGGAAAAACAACCTAGCAACATATGGATATTAGAATGATGTGAAGTGGAAAAGAAACCTGAGGTTGGTTTGTTGATTAGCAAGCAGTAGGAAAGTATGAAGAAACACATAAATAAGCACAGTGCAAGCCCTTTATTTATAAAGACAGAAATAACACACTAACAGTGAGCTAAACAGGCTACACACCCTAATTTAAAAACAATAAACCTAAAAAGGAGTATTAATTTTGTTTACTCATTAACAAAGGAAAATAAAATTCTGAAAAACAGAAATAGCAACACTGTGTAACACAGCTTGTAAAATAGCCATGACAACTTTAATGAAGGAAAAATTAGTCATGCCAATTTTAATAAAGGGAATGGTAAATTAAACAGTGAACAATAAAATTCAACCAATAAACTCTGTAAATTAAGGTGGTCTTTTACTTAATTTTTTTTTCTTGTGCCAATAAAATATCTATGAGAGCATTAATGATAGGAAAAAGATCTATGACAATTTTAATAAATGCAATGGCAAAGGAAATAGTGAACAACAATTTAAAACAATAAGTTGAAATAGAGTTAACCCTGAGGTGACCTAAACAATCTACAAAAATCTATTATAAATTTAATGAAGGAACACAAAATCTGTAACAATTGCTAAACAGAAAAATAATGAATCATACAAAAATTTATCAAGAAACAAATAAATGAAATCAGTGCAAAGCCCTAATTTACAAAAATTGAGACTTAATCCTACCACCCAACCGAACAAATTATTAACATGCATTGCAATTTGAATGAAAGAAACAAATAGCAATGCCAATTTTAACAAAGCAAATGGCTTATTAGACAGTAAACAATTAAGGAAATACAATGCATTACCTTTTGAATCAAGGCAGAAAGCTGAAAACCCACACCCTGCCATTCCTCCCTCACTCATCCCCTCCTCACTGATGCTAAACGAAGGAGGATTTTCTGTATCTCTCTCTCTTTATTCCTATCTCTAAAATTTGCAGAAAATCCCATAGATTCTGGCACTAAACCCGTAGCTTCCATCTCTCTCCAATCTATCAGTCTCTTTGTTTCCATCCTCTCCACTCCTTCTGTCCTCTTCCTGTCCTCTCGGTACGGAACACCCAGCTGTCCATCGTCTACTCTCTCCAATTTGTCAACCGTTCTGTCTCCCACCACTCTGTCTCCTCCAATCAAAGGTTGAAATGCAGAGGGTGGAAATCGGGGTTAAAGGATGAGTGGTGAGGACAGAAAGTCGGGAGAGAACAGAAGGGCTGAAGAAAGGATGATGAACAAAATTCCGAAAGCAACCCTACCTCATCCTCTTTCCCTGCCTCGACATCTCTCTATGCACCCCTCGTCGACAACAACATAATTAGGGCACCCCTACCCCTTGCTTCGTTCATCCTAGTATCCTATCCCTCTCTCTCTCCTCCGGTTTCTAAAGTTGACAACTCTTCCCTCTATGCTCTTCCATCCGCCGAATGTGTTAAAACCAACCAAAAAAGGCCCCTCATATAGAACAACAAAACCCCATCCGGAGCCCAAACTCACAAAGCCCATTCTTTAAAGTAATGGCAGGGTCGTTTATAAACTGAAATGTGGCCCAAAATACCATTCACATGAATAGTGCGATTTCCCCTCCTACTTTAGACTAAAGTAATATATCATTGTATCAAACAGAAGATATAAATGATGAAATTTCTAGGAAAAAGACTTTAATAACAATAATACACCTCTAGGTTTATGTTATAACTTCTATTTTATTAATAACAAAGGATTGACTTAAATGAAAATAATAATAGCGACAGAGGATGATACCAAACCCTGCTTAGCTCAAAATAAGCATAAACTTACAACTCAACGAAAAATTTATAAATATTGACATGAAGCACTCAGCAAAAAAATGCCTTGGAAGCATTTAGAAACTGAAGAAGTAGATTAAGAAGGCACGGATACTCTTGAAAATATTACTGTTGATTATCAAGTGGTGGCGGTGCCTCATGTGAAGGATCGATTACATCACGACACCGTAAATATTTCTTGCAACCTCTATTATAAATGTTAGAAGGCGGAGGCAAGCAATTACGGTGCTTGCAACCATGATCTCTGCCGATGGCAGGATAATTGATGGCTCTACCGTGTGGTTTGTCTTTCGCATTAACTATAGGAAACACAACCATGGAGAGTAGTAGGACATGAAGGCAAAAGAGAAACATTTTCTTGGTCCTAGTCATTGTAAATGAAATTGATGAATATTGTTGCAACCCCAGAAATTCTGTGATAGAGTAGCATACATCTCCTCAAACGTTGCTAGTGATTAAATAGGCTACGTGTTCAAGAAAACTTCTTACGTTGCATTAGTGTAAGTGATAACGTAAAGCTGCACACACTTTAATGTCGGGAATAATGAACTTGCTTGGTTACATTTTTGCACAAAATGCACAAAATGAAAAGTATGCCATTTTTCAAGGACTTTTTATTTTATTTTAATCATAATCAAAAGGTAATAGAAAAATAGGTAACGAAAATTTTGAATTTGATACCTCTTACAACAATAAAAAAAAGAGTAGTGATATGCACACACTCATTTTTACTTCTCACACATTTCTCTTAATTTTCATTCGTTTGATCGAATGAATCGAAGAAAATCCATGGCAAAAAACTAACACAAGTGCGTGACAGGTGAAAAATGAATATATGAATAGTAGTATCCTTAAAAACAAGATACCACTAATCGACTAATAAATACTTGGTACATAAAGATATAAATTAAGAAGTTTTAAGGAAAGAGACTTAACTGTAACAATACTGTACCTCTTTTTTAAGGAAAATTTGTATGGTGAGGGTAGGGAGGGAAGGCAAGAGAGAGCTCAAGTGTTGTGAATTATACACTCTCTCTTGTGGTCTTATGGCTTTATTTATCCTAATCAGGCAGGCTTTACTTGTCACACAAGTCATAAAGGTATTAGATATTCCAAATCCTATTGGAATCTACTTCTATATATTTATTTAATCACATTCTTAAATAATATAAATTACAACTTTTGATATATGTTGTATTGTTGTAACTTGTATTTTAGTAACAACTAGTAATATGCCCGCGCGATGCTGCGGGATTTGAATACACCAGCCTTAACTTCATGAATAAGGCACATTTAACTTTAAAAACATTCAACATAATCATAACGAACAAAAAGAATAGATCTAAGAAATTATAAAAAGCATTGTGACCGTAGATCCAGGAAATTATAAAAATCTATCCAGTTAAGAGACAATATAATACTTTTATCCTAACCGTAATGTCAGCCCCATACTTCTTCAGCAAAGCATCAACATTAGATATAGCCTGTAAACATAAAAATAAAAATCAAACTTTTTACCTGGATCATCACACAATGGCAGCCACTAAAAAAATACCCAGATAAAAACTGAATGAAAAAAATTACATGTCTCGCGCCCTCGGAGAGATAGGATTCCCATTGGCGATGGGCAACAGAAGATGTTGGAAGTTAGTAAAGGCGTCTGCAATTGAACTCGCCTGAGGCTTCTGCGGCTCCAATTGCGTCGACGATTACCCTTTCGAGACCTTGAAGTAATGAGAGATTGAGAGGTTTGAGAGGAGAGAAAAAGGAAAATGAAACAAACACATTAAGATCATAAGAAAATCTAAAAGAGAAAAAAATAATAATAAATTCTCCAATAAAAACCGACTCCCACAAAATCCCCAAAACATAAGTTAATTTAAACCCAAAATTACTCTCACAATAAATAAGAACAAAAGCATGATACACAAAGACCCGACGCCGAATTATCATCCAATCATGTTTTACACAGGTAATAAATATTTTCTCTCTTTATATATTTAAAAAAAAAATTCAACTTTCAACAGCACCAAATCCAATTCGAATCTATAATGTTACGATAAAGAACTAAGTAAGACTTAGTCACTATACTCCCAGATTTTATTGGTGTCATTTCCCAATCTAGTACTCGATCATATATCAAGGTATTGAAGCTAACATTTTTAATCTAAAAGCCTTAAAATCATAAGAAAAACAAATGTTGAACTCATAGTAATCTCAGCCAGCAATGACCTTTGTATCCAAAATCCCCCCAAAAAATATAAATTAATACATAGTCCATACTCACAATTCAACCACCAAATAAACAAAAAAAAATACAATTTTTAATCATTTTCTCATCAACCAAATTGAGCACAGATGGGAAAATGATTAATCACCTGTATGGGGAATTTGATGGCCAAAGCCTGACACAATTTGCTATAATTTCCTCATAATTCATATTTCTCACACAATTTAGTGGAAAAATGCAGAATTTGGATGGGTTGTTGTCATTACATACACAAATGCAAATTTGGATGTTGTAATTAGGCTACAAATTCAAAATTCAAAACACAAAAATCAATATTAAACACAAAATTCAGAATTCCCAACACAAAAAATCCAAATTAAACACAAAATTATGGTGCTTTCAGAGACATATAGCTTAAGAACGCGAAAAACTGAAACTTTTTGAAATGCACAGAAAGAGAGAGAAAATACAATTGGGGATGAATTTTACCAGAGGGGTTTCGGAGGAGGTGCAGAGAAGAGGAGATTGGCAAGAGACAACTTGAGACCAATGGTGGTTTAGCTTTCTAAGAAAGAAAACTGAAGAGGAAACATGCACCAACAGACCAAAAAGTAAACAAAAATGTTAGAAATACCGACCCATCAATCAATTCAACCCAGAGATCAAACGCAACCCAACCCACTCCTGAAACCAAACCCATCAATCAATTCCCAAAAATAAACTGCAATCGCAAAATTAACAGACCAAAATGGGTTGTCGTTCATCAAGTAAGACGACATCAGCTCAAGGAAAAGCAAGGGCTCCTTCACAAATCAGAATTAAAAGATGAGGGGGGGAAGAGGATAGAGAAAGAGGTGGACCTTGGGGATAGCACCAATACTTCTCCCACCTCCATCTCTCTGCAACGGACAAAATCCTAAAAAACCCTCGACACCACCCATACTTCTCCCACCTCTCTCTCTCTCTGCAAGGGACAGAAAACCCAGAAAACCTTTGACAATATCGAACCCCCCAGGTTGCTGAATGACAAAACGCCCCTAATCCCGTTCGTTGGATTTGGATCGGAGGGGGCAAAAGGGTCGCTTTGATTCTCTGCATCCCCATCTCTCTCACCGTTGTCCCATCTTTCTGTCTCTGCAAGTGGCAGAAACGAAAACCTAAATCAAATCCCTGAAATCCCTCGCCTAAATCCTCTCTCGGACACCCCTCATCTCTCTGCAAACAGAAAAAACTTAACCCCAAATCTAATCCCTCAAATCCCATCCAAACCCACAAAGCCCATTCTTTAAAGCAATGTCATGGCTGTAAATAAATTGAAATTCGGTTACAACACTGTTCATTCGAACAGTGCAATTGAAATCCTTCTTTAGACTAAAGTAATACCAAATTTCATGCTTTGAACAGCACGCTTTCATTCAATGATCACTGGAATCACTCAAAAAAACAAAAAGAACAAAAATTTAGATCACCAGAAATACGAAATTTCCACCCTAATCAAACTAATTTACCTAGTTCAGCAAAAATAGAATTAAGCTATGAAGAACAGTAAACATACAATTTCGACAAAACTAAGAAACTAAATCAAATCTTATAAACAAAAAGAAATAGAGATCTCAGAGCTTCATTGCTTACCATCCACGAAGATCTCCATGAGCTAGCTGGCCTAGACACAGTAAATCACTCGACACCTCCTAAATATCCATGAAGAGTACAGCACCAGCAACAACACCCAATCCAATTCCAATATATAGTTCTACGATAAAGAACAAACAAAAAAATTACTTATTACAACCCCAGATTTTATCATTACCCCGATGTTTTTAAACATAGAAATCAGCACAGTTGAAATAACAAAAATGAAAGAGGGGCAAAAACAGAATCACACTGCTCTATGAACAGTAATTCAGTTTCTCTTTTAGTGTATATATAATATAATATAATTTGAGCGCTGCAGAAAATTGAAAAGATTCTCTTTTCAAGGTTTACCCTTTTGGATGTTGGCTCTACTCAGTTTTCTAAGTGGCATTTCTGACATATTTATCTCAAATTCCATCATGGCAGCTCTGCAAAACTTAGTTCTCAGTCTCACAGTTATAGATAAATAAAAAGACGGAGTGGGGGAGAAACAAACATTTAAAGAAGAGAACTTGTTTAACCTGTATGTTTCAACATTGAAAAGCATCTTCATCAATTCTGCTACCTGAGGAGCCAATTTACTGTCTGCATTGTTTTGGTTTTTTTTGGAAACCTGTTTATCAACTCCATAATCCTGAAAAATCCAAATTTTAGTCAGATATTAATTTAAGAACAAAAAACAGAGTTCAGGAAAATATAAATGAAAGAAAAGAAGCAGCAGTACAATATCCAATGGAAAGAATCTTTCAACTTGCTTCTGAAAATTTTGTTTTTGCTCCCGTGCTTCCCACGAATTCCCAGTCTTCTCAAGGAACAAACGTTTAAATTCATGGATCGCATCTGATTCCACCATATCTTCCAGTTTGCTTCCTCCAATTTTATCATTCCCCACTCGTCCCCATTTACCGAACACATAGCAGTCTGAACTCTTATCATCTTGTATAATTTGGAGAATGTAGTAACTTTACATAGAAAAGAGAGACAGCAAGAGAGAATTATAAATAAGAATTTTTATCGCATATTATAAATTTTTATTGAGATAATAGGCACTAAAATAAAGAGTTCAAATATGTGAGCAAGAAAGATAGAATAAACTGAACACACTTGTTAACACCAGTTGACAAATCAGACATGCTTAAAGTTGTGTTCTAGATGGTTTTTCCATCCTCAAGAATATGTCCTGTATCTTGCAGACCAGAAGATTCATGAACAGAACTTTGACCTTTCACTTTGACAGTGAACATGCTAGAGGACTCATCAAGAGCTTCGACTTTGTAAATATCAAATGGAAGCTTTTTCTGTCTTTTAAAGCAATCAACCAGATAATCTTCCCTAATGATTGGTAATTTCATCCTCCTGAAAACATAACTTAATCTGGTCAGATAAAAAGGAACCAAGATAGAAACATACCCAAGAGTCAAGACCAGCAATTTAATAGCAGCTTAACCTTGCTTTTCTCATCTCAGCATCATCATCAAATGCTCCACTCACAACTAAGCAATTAGCATCTGCACTTTAACTTGTTAAGCTAATCTGTTAAGCAAGAATAACTAAAGTTATGCATCTTTTACTGATACAGCCGCAACCCAAAGAAAGCACTAAATCAAAATTATGTCCATGAAAAACACATGCCTTTCTTGATCTTTGAATGAACCACTCCAGCTACACCCTCAATTTTCTACTCCATTCCTCCTGCAATATCACCCTCAATGAAATAGATAGACAAAACTGACATTAAGGAAAAAAAGATTATAATTCCACAGATAATAAGAACTAAATGCAAATTAAAATGAACAAAAAGACCATACCGTTGATTCTTTTGGTACTCCGCAAAAAGCTACTTTTAAATCCGCCAAGCTTGTACTGTTAGATGACTGAGATTGGCCTTGACCACCAGAAGGCTTGCTAGGTGTTAATGGAGGCAGTACCCGCACAGGTTTTGCAAGCTTTTGTGATTTAAACCACTGCAAATAAAATAAATAAATAAAACTCAATTCATAACTTGTCTAGCAAAACCAACATGAAATTAACCATAGTTGAATACCTTATTAACATATTGATTCTCCATAACTTAAAGGATTTTCCACTTCCCTTCAAGACGTTCAGGTTCCTAAGTAGAGTAAGAACGCTTACTCCATGCCGATAGGTAGCCTTGGCACAGGCAAGGTATTAAATATCCATAATATCCCGATATTTCTATCGAAATTTCCGTGTTTTTGGACTACCGATATTTCCGATGTCATCGATATTTCCATCGAAATTTCCGTGTTTTTTAAATTTCTATATTTAAAAAAACACCAAGGGGATTCAAACCCCTCCCATTTTACTCCTTCAATACCTTGACCACCATATCACTTATGTTTTTGTGAAAATATACTAAAATATTTACATATTTTCTACACTCACAATGTTTGCCAGCTCGCTATATAATCAACTTAAATTAGTTAAATCCATCATGCAATGAATTTTCTTCCAATTTTTTGTGATAAACTAATAGATAATTGACTAAATAAACATCCTACAAAGTTTCAATAAAAATTTCCAAGTTTTTCTTACAATTTCCGTGGTTTTTATTCAATTTTTATCGATATCGATAATATCCCGATATTTCCATCGAAATTTCCGTGTTTTTAGACTACCGATATTTCCGATATCATTGATATTTAATACCTTGGGCACAGGTACATGCCTCCAGAATATCGAAGAAAACCAGAGCAGAGTGGGCAGGTCTTAAGTGCTCCAAACATCATTCCATCAACACTAAATAAGTATAGCAATAAAAAATATCATCTTCAAACACACAGATGTGCCAACAAAATGCTACATTAGTAAGAACACTCCACTTAAGAAAAAATTTAGAGCTGTAATTGGCATTTAGAAAACTATTTAGTAATATTGTTATTCGAAAACTACCCGAGTGTTATTCAAAAACTGAGTTGTATACTATTGAACCTAACTCGTATACAGTTGAAACTCATTATTTCCTTACTACAACCAACATTTCCAATATCAAAAAGAAAGAAATCACAGTACAAAGCAAATTAGGAGAAAAATGCCACATTACATACCGTCATAAAGTCATATGACAGTAACTACCTCCCCTGATGCAAAACAAATATTAAATCGAAAAAGTTTTAATTCAATAAGTTAAAAAAACAAAAAAAAAAAACATGCAGGAATAAAAGTTAAATAAAATCAAACACCACATCAATCCAAAAGCCAATTTTTTTTTCGTTTCTTTTCCTCCAATCAGACCCTGCAAATCCAAATTGATATGGCCCCAGAAGAGCTCCAATTTCTCAACATCCCAGTCATACTCTGCCGTGCCACCATCGTCTTCTCCGTCCCCAAGAATATCTTTCAGCGATGAGGAATACCAAATACCTCACAGGAACACAAAACTACTTTAATGTACTCTAACGAATGTATATCCAGCATGCTCTAAAAACTATCTCCATCCTACATCATCATCTACCCTTAAGCACAACCACTAAAATTGTAAAAGACCTGAAAACCATGATCTACACCACAAATAATACTACTAAGCCATAAACCAATCAGTCATCAAGCATGTTCCTTTATCTTTTCCTAATTTGATTGTGTATTGTATTTATTTGCAATGCTCCAAAACAGTGAAATGCACATGATTTCTCTTTTACTCCTAATCTGGAAAAACAAATTAGTAGCCAATCCCAATTTAAATTAACAGAAAGGGGAAGAAAAAAGACAAATTGAATTCACCAAAAAGATTCTACATGATGTACCACCAAGGATTTAAATATGGGTAATATCGGAAATATCGATAAAATATCGATATCGATAAAAATTACATGGAAATCACGGAAATTGTAAGAAAAACTTGGAAATTTTTATTGAAACTTTGTAGGATGTTTATTTAGTCAATTATATATTAGTTTATCACAAAAAATTGGAAGGAAATGCATTGCATGATGGATTTAACTGATTTAAGTTGATTATATAGCGAGCTGGCAAACATTGTGAGTGTAGAAAATATGTAGTAATTAATGAAAGAAGTTTAAACACACCATAATCATTTATATATAATGAATTAGTACAATATTTTACACTTTATATATTGTATGGTAAGATACATGAGTGACTTAGTAACACACAGAGTTCCTATGAGATTCAAAATTTTCACTATATCCATTGGGCAAGAAAAAATTTGTGAGAAAACATTGGATTCTTTTTATTTGAGCCCAGAGCCAAACGGCTCTTTTTGTTTTCTTGTGCCGAGAGCCACTTGGCTGTCAACTCCAATATATATATATATATATTTCTTGTGCCGAGAGCCTGTCAACTCCAATATATATATATATATATATATAATATATTATATATTATAAAATATATTATATTAATATATTTTATATATATATGTTTTTTTACTCTTGGGGTCTTAGATAACTACACACACACCACTTGGCTGTCAACTCTCCACGTCTCTCTGTCTGACTAAATGGAAACCCCCCCCCCCCCCCCGCGAGAGACTGAAAACACCCCCCACAAAAAAAAAGAGCCACTACGCCCACAGAAAGAAAGTCACTCTTCTATCCCTTCCGTCTCTCTCTCTTCTCTCCCTCCCTTCTCCAGTTCTCTCCCACCCGCCACTCTCCCTTCCGTCTTCTCTCCCTCCCTCACGCACAGACCTCCCTCCCTCCCTCATGCACGGACCTCCCTCCCACACGCGACCTCCCTCGTCCGTCGTCTCCTCCGGTCCTCCCCTACCATCGCAGTCTCCTCTCCTCATCGCCGCCTACCATCGCAGTCTCCTCTCCGCCGCCTACCATCGCAGTCTCCTCGCCTTCACCATCGCCGTCGATTTTTCAAAAAAAAATCGATAATATCGCAAATATCGCGATATTATCGATTTTTTTCGATATTTCGTCGATAATTTGCCGAAAACCTTATGGATATGTGTTTAAATATCGATCTATGCAAAAACCGATAATATCGGCGATATTTCGCCGATATTATCGGCATTTTAGTCCATGTGTACCACACCACCATTTTGATTCACCATTTCTCACTTTCACCATTTAACGTATTTAGAAAGGTTATTAGGGTGATTTGATATCTAAGACTCACTTGGGAGTTGGGAGCGAAGTTATAAGTCGCAAGCTCTTGAAATGCAGTAATGAATTTGGATAATATTGGACATGGAAGAAAATATCACATGCACAGCAAGCTACAACGACAATTAAAAAAAGAGATCTTAAGCAAAAACCATGAATCCAACTCAAAAATGAAATCTTCCAAATAACATCTCAAACCATAACCCAAATCAAATGCACCAAATCTCAGTCACATCAAAAAATAAATTATACAAATTGACATATTGGTAGAAACCCAACAGAGATTTTAGAGAGAGAGAGAGAGTACCAGAGGGAGTGAGATATGGTTGTACCTGGAAAGCAAAAAATAAATTATATAAATTAACTCTAACATTTGTTGACTCTAACAAACTGATACATAATAACAGTTGTTTGGGATATAGATATGGGTGTACCTAGAAAGATTAAAATTCACCATGGAAGCCGTATTCATGGAGGACTTGCTCTAGTTCTTCCATATTGATATACCTGATAATCAGAATGCATTTTGCAACATTGTTATAAATACGATGTTGATGATGATGAGTTATAACTTATAACCTTACTCCATGTTATGTATAATTGAAAATTAAGAGCATTATGTAAATGATGTAAAAATAAAATTAAAAAGCCCATCTATTATGATCTCTGCATACCCCTGCTGTCTCGTAGGAGAAGCCAATGAACAGTGTCAGGAGCCACTGCACAGTGAAAGGCAATCGCATGTGTGTCCTGAGCAGAATGGAGGGAGTGGTGGTGGTTTGGTCGTGATGTTTCGCCGGAAAATGGAAGCGTTGGTGCACCTGTGTGCCCTTGATCATGTTCTTTGTTGGTATTTGTGAGAGGAAGAATGTGAGGTTTGAGAGCGGAGGAACTGAAGGGGAAGGAATTCATTTGCAGTATGAAGGGAATCTGGGGATGAGAGTTAGAGGCTGGGCCTACTGATTTGCAGAGCTTCTGTGTGAAGAGGAAGGATTTGCAAATCCCTGAAATCCCTCTCTCTCGCTCTGTCCCCGTCTCTCTCTCCCTCTCTCTCTATCTCTATCTCAGAGGCGGCATGGCCTCCTGTTTGCCCTACAATCCTATCAACCTCACTGAATGACAGCAAACCTACCCACCTCAATCCGTCTCAAACGCACAGGACACAATTGCCCTTCCAACCCAGCCCCAATATTAGCCCAAACCTGAAGGCTTTGTTGTAAATAGCGTGAAATCGAGTGGCTCCGTCCTAAACCATATGGACAAAATCACCCTCTGAAATTTTGAGAATTAACCTCCCAACCCAGGCAAATTTGGCCGGCATTATTGTAAATAGAGTGAAATCGAGTGGCAAAAAATGAGGCCGCTACAGTGCCTCCCACCCTTCAATTTTAGAATATATAATAAGGATTAGTCACTCATTCACCCTTTTAGTGTAGATAATATCATTTATATTGTAGTCTTATTAGATTAGGAATGTGATTATGTAAATCCTAGTAGATCTAGGACTATCTCTTTATATTCCTATTAGGAGTTGATTACCTATCAAGAGTTGTAATCCTAAAAAGGTAAGGAATTAAACTTTCCTACTACTATAAATAAAGGCACAATGAGGTGGAATAGAACACATCCATAATTACACATCTTTCTCTCCTCTCTACTATTGCTGCACCTTTCTCTCTCTATGGACTCCATAATTGTTCAGTAAATTATGTCTACAACACATTATCAACACACTCTAAACGCTGTGCTAAAGAGGGTTTGATTTTCAATTAGGGGAGTATTACGTTTTAATCATCTTTTTATGATTAATTTATTATTTTATTGAATTGATCTACATGTTGTTGATTCAATTTAATTTTTCTTTGTTGAACGTGATACAACACATTGGAGATGCAATTCTGGCTTTCCGAGAAGGATCTTCTATAAATTCAAAGGCTTTTGTTGTTTTCTGTCAATCAGGTACACTTAAAATAAACGAAGATATTTGAAATGACCATGAAGCATGAAAACATTCCCCATGATGCATGAACCCCCTATATTTATATTTACTTTTCGGTATATATATTGTATATGTTCTATATATTTGTCAATATATATATATATATATATATATATATATATATATATATATATATATATATATATATATATACGTTTCATACATTACGCAACTATATTTGCTATGTGAAATATGTGAGTCAAAGTATATTCATAAATTGGAAGAAAATCTAGGGTTTGTAAAACCTTAACAATTTCAAAAAAAATAAAAAAAAGGGAAAATAGACACCACGTAACCATCACCGTAGGCAGAGTCGCTGGCCTGAAACCTAGCTGACCATCACAGCAACTAGGCCTCAGCCTTTGTGCTTGCTGGGCCTTGTCATTGCCTCGACCCGCAGCCATTCCACCAACCCAATTGGCTGGGTCTTTTCTCACGGCCTGTGCCTCAGTTAGCTAGCCCACGGGGTTAGGCTTAGTCCTCGAGTGCACAAACCCGCAGGCCAGCACTTCGCTGGGCCTGACTCATGCCCTCAATTTCAGCCTAAACCAAAATCCCTATTGCGCCTAGGGTTTCTCTCTCACCCATAGGCCTCTGGCCTGACCCTGCGCTATGGTCTCAGCTTAACCTAGCCAACAGCTTACTGCTAGGCTCCTATCACTTAGCTTGTGGCCTGAAGCCACTCAATGGGCTGCTATTGCAGCCATACCTGTGTCCTTTGCTCACAACACCCAACACAATTTTTGGGCTATGGTATTTTCGACGCAATTATATTATTTTTGCATTATTTTTGCTTTTACGATTGACCCTGTTTGGTGTCAATCTATTGAATTAATTAAAAGTGACCTGCAGTCCATTAATATGATAATGAATCCAAAATTATTGACCTGAAGATCACTTTTGGACAATAACGATTCAATAATTTATTTTTGTACTTCGAATCGTTCACATACTTTCGTAGTCCTGAAGCGTTCACACTTGAGTTTCTGAAACAACTTAAATCAGCATATTGTATTCTATATTCTTGGAAGAACCTCTCTTTTGTGAACAAAACGTTCATAAACTAAATTGAACATGTAGTTTCAAATTTAGTGCCTTTGAAACTCGAAGTTTTCATAAAACAATACACCCATGAAAACCTGATGTTTTTCGTGAAAACCATGTCTTAGAACTCGAATGTCCTAAATTTGATGCTTAAGGATAAATCATTCCCATAGTAGCAATCACAATCGTGTTCCCTTCAATTCAATGGATTTTCAAACCGTCACAAATTCGATTTCCCTTATTTGGACGTATCTAATAAAAATCACTTTATGTGGGGTACAAGACATTGCCTAAAGCATACTATGATTACGCCCATGAATGAGTACAATTATGAAGTTTATAAATTCGATCAAATTCTGACTGAAGAATAACTTTCTCGTCCTTCCATGTTTCTAACTCACTCATAACGTAGCAGTGTAGAAAGCCAAAGTTTACGAAATTCTCGAATTTGATTACTACCACAAACTTGAGAGAAAGTTATAGACCTAGTTTGGCTGGAGTCTACTGAATGGTATGGACTCAGTTTGGCTGGAGTCTACCAAATGGCTTGACCTAATTCGGTTAAAGCCTACTAAATGATATGCACTACTTCAGCAAGGATTTCCCGAATGGCACACTATCTCATAATCCAATTTCAAGTTTGTTTTTACAACATATGGTAGAATCAGGGCTTGCCAAGGTGTCATCATGCCCGAAGCATAATCCTTGGTACCTAAGACCTAAAACTTCAAGAATAAGGGATAGTATTCCCAAACCTTAACCCTGGAGAATCTATTTCCGTCTTAATGGAATAGATCATTGATTATGCACCTGTTCGTGCCCTTACCAGTGTTGTTAAGGAGTACCATTCTAATTGTCAATATGTGAGACTAATTTTTCTTCACCAAACATCGTTCAAAGAGTAGAATTTTGACATAAATGGCCTTGTTGGCCGAATCCACTCTAGTAACTTTGATTTACTTTGTGAACATTTTTCCATGTTCTTAGATTCAAGTTTGGTGTATGTTTTACTCATGGATAATATTATTGATATTGTCCTTGAATATGAGTTAATTAAATCATGTTTCTTAATACATGTGATCGATTCAATTAAACACGTGATTAGGTAAGAATGTGGGAAAGGTAGTTGTCTGGATGAATGCGATACTAGGCACACTAACTTTACACCTAAATCACATCTCTGACAGCGACTTCAGGCTAACCTGATTAAGAGTATTGGTACGCTCCTCGTTGTATGAATGGTACTGCATCACCATTTAAGGGACCTTTAATTCTCCCTGTCGTTGAGTTTTTAAGGATATTCGAGAGAACAATGATCATCAGTGAAACTACTGAAGAAATAGAGTGAAATATCTTTGCACCACCTCCAAAAATAAGCCTGGAGCTTTAATTTGGGGCCAATGAGCTGTCCCCCAACAGGTAACACACCATATATGGCCAGCCTGGAGCCTTGTGATTGAACAATTTACTTGCTTTGGCACGACCTTTTTTGGGACACTTAGGTCGAACAATGATGCTGTGACGCATCTCCTCACCCAAAGTAAGGATCTTGTGCCTACAGGCACACTTTGCCAAGCTTGCTCATTAAGGAAGTTGATTTTCTATGTCATTCCTCACAAAGATACGAAATCACCCTTTTTTCAAAGTAGATTCAAGGGAACATATGTGGACTACTGCAACCAAAATGTGGACCATATAAATACTTATGGTTTTCGTTGATGAATCGACAAACTGATCACATGTTTGTCCGCACACATTGCTGCTAAACCTCTTGGTCAATTAAGGGTTCACCACCCTACTTATCCCATAAAGTCTGGGAAACTGGATAATGCTGAAGACTTTATATTAACAGTTTTCAATAAAGTATTGCATGTATTATGGGTTTATAATTGAACATTGAATTTCCATGTTCACTCGAAATAGCCTCGCCTAGTGATCATAAAGTGCAATTTAAATGATCGCCCAAATCTTGGTGAACGTACCAATTTTTTTATTTCTACCTAAGGCTATGCAATCTTGTTTGTAGTTATGTTGGTCCACTTTGAGGCCCATTGCCACCCAACCTATATCACGTTATAGTTGGTTATTGGGTACGAACTTGATGATTTTCGTATTTATGCATTTGGGTGTGCATTCCATGTGCCAAGTTGCGCTGCCGCAATGTACCAATGTGGGTCCTCAAATAAGGATGTGAATCTTTGTCGATCATGATTCTCCTTCACACTAACTCTCTTCGAGCCCTTGCACATGATTTCTTGAACGCTCATTTGTGGGTTGTCACTTTAATGAGACAGTCTTCCCACTGTTAAATGGAGATAAGAACATTAACGTTCTTGTATAATGGTGCAAAGTTGCGTGGACGTTGCCCATTATATCTCATCTCGATCTCCATACCGCACAAGTATGATAAGCAAGTGCAATGAATTCTAGCTTTCAGAATGTTACTCCAGACACATTCCTCTGATCTTTCTAAAGTGACGAGATCATATACCAACTGCAAACATGCCTGCAAGGATAAATGTACTTAACGGACATCGAGTCAACATCCCTGGAGGGTGTGCCACCCTTGTTGGACAGTTTGGACACCCATGTTGAACGATCTGGTACACTGACAGATAGCCAATCAATTTGTCTTGGCCTAGAGCACGACAGATCACTCGGTTTATAGGATTCACTTCCCTAGAAGAGGAAGACACATCACAAAAATGAATCCATACTTGATCGCTGTCTCAAATTGTTTCCATCTCATGAGATTAATCCAAATTACTCCTGAGACTTAAAGTTCTTGGTCAAGTATACTAGTTTGGATATGCTAAATGGAATTGAAATGAGATTACCATCGATGATGTTTTCACGTATATGGTAGCTACGGACATAAATGAAAAACGACGATATCGAACTGTGTTCCGTTGATTAAGTGACAACGTAGAACTGATTGGACAACCAAAATTAAAATCTAGGTCAAATTCCTTCCTGTCTTTCCTACACTGCTCACGGTAACCCTGTTATGTTACAAGTGAGAAATGAAGCGTTGTGAGATGAATAAAATAGTGCGATATGATGCACGCCTTATGGCACACGGTTTCTTCCAAACGTCCTGTGATTGATAACAACATTATGAAATATGGTTAGTGTTTTCTCCATAGGGATATAGGTACGGAGATTTACATGTAAGTTCCTGAAGAATTATATGGACTGGTTCAAATAGTTCCAAAACCACGGAACACCCTCTTAACTTGTTTGAAGCGTTCACTTACAATCCGACGGATGTGGTATACCCGTCTAAGTGATTATTTGATCAGTTAGGGATGAATTATACCATTGCGTGTTAAACTATGAAGTCTTATTTCGAATTGCTAGAGTTACAGTTTATGTCGTTGACACGAATCTCACTAAGACTCTAGGAAAGCTTGAGAAAACTGCCTCAAAGATGGAATTTGAGATTAAAGATCTTAGGAAAACTCATTTATGCATTGACTTCAAGTTGAAGCATTGTTCTGACGGTATTTTGGTCTACTAGTCAAACTACATCCTAAAGGTGACACCTTTGAGTATACCTATGATCATCCATACATTATATGCAAATGAGACCCTTAAAGAGGTTATGGACTCTGAAATTTCATATCTAAGTTCAACTTTGTGCTTTCTTGTACTTAGCTCATTCTATTTAGACAGGACATCTTCTTCGTTATTGATCTCTTGGTAAATATGCAGCACCGTGCCTACACGCAACCATTGAATTAGTATTAAAGACTTACCCTGAAGGCACGACGAGGGTAAATCTCATCGCATCTTGAGCGGATCCAACCCCCTGATCCTCGGAATGATGGTTACCTTGTTTGTTATGCTGACGCAAGTTGCTTATTAAACCCGTACAAGGCAAAATCCCTAAATGGTTATGTCTTTACCATTAGAGATATCACAATATCTTGGAGGTCCACGATATGACCTTAGTTGCAAAATCTTCGAATCATTCCAATACTCACCTTACTTCACTATGCCACAAGTGAACACATGGTTAGGAGCTCTTGTTGAGCATATTTGAAGTACTTGCTGTGTTTTCATCCATCGTTGAGTCCTAACGACCAGTGGCGAAGCCACGTGAGAGCAAGGAGTGGCGGCTCCACTCCCCTCGCGAAAAAACACAGCCCCAGTGCAAGTTCAGCCCCTCCCCTCCCGGAAAACCAAGCTGCTCCAGCTCTGTCTGTTCTTCTACCTTCGGTGAACTAGTTCTTCTGCATATTGGGTTTCTTTTTTTCTTTTTTTTAATCTAAGCCAAAACAACGTCGTTTTGGTCTTGGTAAAAAAAATTAAAAAATTACACCAAAACGGCGTCATTTCATATGTTTGGAAATATATATATAGTTGGGGAGGACCGCGCGTCCACCATTCAGCCTTTCCTCCTCTCTTTTTTTGGAAGGTTCATACTTAAAGATTTTGGCGAATTGCAGGTTGAAGCCACACCTCTTTTGTTCGACAACACCTCTGCAATTGCCATGACCAAAAACCCAGTGTTCCATCAGAGAACAAAACACATCAAGAGAATATATCATTTCATCAGAGAAGCATTGCAGAACAACACAATCAAGCTAATCTATTGCAACACAGAAGATCAGATCGCAAATATATTCACTAAGGCATTACCGAAGGATAGATTCAATTACCTGATGGGTTTACTCGGATTGACTCCAAGAAGCAGTTTAGAAGGAAGTGTTGGAACCTAACCTGCCTCTGAAGTCGAAGGGCCGAGGCCGAATGGCCGAGAAGAAAGAAGGGCCGAATGGCCGAAAAGAAAGAAGAAGCCGAATGGCCGAGAAAGAAGCCTCCAACGGCTAGTTTTTGTTTAATCAAGGGAGTACCAATTGTACACTCCAGATTAAACCACTAAACCTCAAATGGAGGGTTAGGATTTAATCTGGAGAAGGAAGGATTTTTAGTGTTTAAAATTGTCTAATTACCTACCTTCTGTACTAAGGTATGGGTGATGGACATGTGCCATACTTTTGTAAGTCTCCATCTATTAATGACGAAATGATGCTACAATGGCAGTGTGCAATCAGAAAATCAAAAAAAATCTCTCCCAAAAATCCCAAGAAAACCCGTGCAACAAGCACCCAAAAACAATCACAAACACAAACTTTATCAATATATATATATATATATATATATATATATATATATATATATATATATATTCTATTATATATCAGAGATGAGATTAATTAATTACAGGAACAAGTTATAGTAGAGCTCATCCGTTTCCTTTTTTCTGTTAATCTCCCTCTATGCCTTCCAGTAATAGAGGCCGTATTTAGGTTCAGCTTTCATCCTAGTAGGAAAAATGAGAAATCTGCTTCATGCCTCCTTGTCTACAACCGGATTAGAAGAAAGAGATTGAGGTTGATCCAAACCATCGGACAAAAGCGTGATTTCATTTGCCAAACCTATGGCATGCTAATTATCGGTTAAGATTCTCATATTTTCTTTAGTCTTTTGATAGATACTCTATATTGCATTTGTAGAACTCATCAGGTTCTCTTCTGGTGGTTTATATACATATGTATATTAGCAAGGATGCATGACTTGTAGACTTTAAATTGGAGATCAGTTAGATTGCACATGTGATAAGAGTGAAGCTATACTACTATTTATACTAAATATTGCTTCTGATCTTTGATAGAACTTTCTATAGTAGTGGACTCGAGCAGGTTGATAACAAATATTCTATTTCTTACTACTTTTATGCAGTGTTAGATTATATGCCCTGGACAAACCAATGCTCTTCGAACTTTACAGATGCCTTCATTTTTTTTTTTTAAATACGAAACAATTTGACCTTTTGGGTATAAATGTTGAAACGGGATATATGGTAATTGTCCTATGTATGAAATACCTATTTAAGGTCTCCATTTGTTGTTTAACATTATCAGACCTGTTGCACATGTCTGAGGTTGGAACGAATATATTTGTATAAAACCTGGAAGAGTGAAACGGATGGATTTGTTTCTTACTAAAGATGTTGTATACATATATACATGTATATGTGTATTTATATTCTATTGAACTTACTTGTATCACTGGATTTCATAGCGTGCATTTCCATAACAGAAGGCATGATTGGGTGAACTATGAAGGGCTTGATATCACGCTCAAGAGTACGTAGGCAATCTAACAAGGGTTAGATGCAGCCCTAAATGATCAGAATTAATCTTTTGTTGAGAAGTTGTTTTAATAGAAGAAATTTGCGGTTTAAATTGATAATTTAATTGTATGCTTTGATAATTAAAATATGGATATAGTTTTGGAGGAATTAAGGAATTGAAGTAAAGAATCGTGATTAATGGTGGTGACTTATCATCGAAATTATTTTCCGAAAATAAGTATTTTAAAAATCCTCGAGTTGACACATGGACTTTCATATTCTCAATTGATAGGCAGCACTAGGCGGCAGGCCACCACCCTTCTTAGTCCCTAGGCATTTGAAAATTAAGAAAGTGTATCTAAACCCACTTAGGCATCCACCTAGCCCGCCTAGGTGCCCACTGAGCCCGCCTGAACCCACTTAGGTTGCTACTCTAACTATAGGAAAACCTATAATTTTCATTTTGCATTTTATTTTCCAATCAAATGTAAAAGACTTGTTGAATACTTAGATGAGCACTCATTATATGTTTGTTTCCTATATTTTCAATATGTTTTAATACTTTATAATTTATGTCATTTTAATTTGTAATTTTATTGTATACAATTATGTGTTTTTTAAGTATAAATAGGCACTATGTATATTACTTTACTTAAATCCACCAGTCTACCTAGGCAGGGCCCTAGCCCGCTGCCCGACTAGTGCCTAACGTCTTTTAGAACCTTGTTGATAGGAATGTCTACATTAAATTGGCAAGGCCCACATCTGCTATTGAATACGATATCTCCAAGCTTCGCTACCCATGGCAGGGAGATACGACAGAGGAATAAAGGTAGAATAAATAACTAATTCATACCTTTAAACTTTTCTAATTGAAGACGTAATTTATTCAGGAAAGTACAATCACATCCAACCTAGAATTCTCCAAGATAATTCTTAGGATATTATTAATTGACTTTAATAATATCTTGAAGGATTAACCTCCTTACTGCCATTGCACAAGTACAACTTCATCCATCAAAGGACACAACTTGCCCAATTGGACGTCGGCACATAGCCTGAGATTCTCAACCTATGTGGTTGGCCAGGCTTCTTATAAATACCTCATTCTACACACTTCTCAAGTAATTTGAAGTTGTTTCTACGAAATTCAACTCTGAAATCTCTTTTTTTTTTCTTTTTTTTCTTTTTTTTTTCCAGTGAAACTGACTTTAACATTGGACGTTCATTGGCCAAACAATCTTTCACTGGGCATGTGGTTTTGGTCGTAACCAAAAGTGTTTAATTTGTTTTGTAGGTACAATTTCATCAAATTCGAAGGCAATAAAATTTTACTATCACAAATTGATACTTTCATTGCGAGCTAGATTTAATTCTCAAAGCGGCTCTAATTTCTACTGTCTTGGAACATTTCTAATTGCAACAAATTTCCAGATTTTTAACCCCTTAATTCCTGTGCATTACACAAGGGAAGACATGGTTAGAAATTCTGAAACAATAATGAACTGCAATCCCTATATGCCTAGATTTGGATTGGAGAACTGAAACCACAGTGTGGCCCCGACCCTTCACCATCGTTCCTCGCAACTAGGCCTGGCAATTCTTGACACGACTCGATAACCTGACACGACACGACACAAAATTAACAGGTGTTCGGGTTGACACGATGACGAATCGGGTAACCTGATAAGCACTTGTTAAGATAACGGGTTGGTTCGTATATACATGTGGTTAACACAATACACGATAAGCAAAATATTAATTTTATAACCCTAAAAAATACTATAATTATATATATATATATATATATATTAATTTAACAATTTTATACCCCTAAAAACTATAATAATTATATATATACATATATTAAATTAAATTTTAAAAATTGGTGACCATTCGATCAGCTTAAATATACATACCATTCAATTTCTTAAGTGTTATGTGTAAAAAATAAACAAAGTTAAATCTACTTAATATATATATATACACACACACCATTGAACTTGATGGGATATGAATTTTACGAAACTAATTTCAATGATCCAACCGTCAAATTTGTTTGTATACGCTTTGAGATCGCATTAGCAAAAACTCGCAAAAGCCAAACATTCAAAAATCAAGTAATGGGACAAAACTTTTTAACGGTTATAAAGCGAAAAATCTCGATTTAACGGTTATTTTAACTCCGATTTTGATTATTTTTTGTACCTACACTCCTTGATCCTATATGAATACAATGAATGAATTCGATCTTCAATTTAAAATATTTACACTAGTAGATACCACAAAATCTTATGTTATACTTAATGAAAGTATAAATAAACTCTAAGTGTTAGTGAATCTATCGTTTTAATGGGATACGCATCCTACGAAACTAATTTCAATGATCTAACTGTCAAACTTGTTTGTATATGCTTCAAGATCGCATACCCCAAAAATCAAAAAGAAAAAAAAAACATTCAGAGATCAAGTAACGAGACAAAAGTTCTCAACGGTTATAAACGAAAAATCACGATTTAACGGTTATATTAACTCCGATTTTGATGATTTTTAACAGCTACAGTCCGTGATCCTATATGAATATAATGAATGAACCCGATCTTCAATTTAAAATATTTACACTAGTAGATACCACAAAATCTTTTGTTATACTTAATGAAAGTATGAATAAACTCTTAAGTATTAGTGAATCTATTGTTTTGATGTGATACGCATTCTATGAAACTAATTTCAACGATCTAATCATCAACATGTTTGTATATACTTCGAGATCGCATATGCCAAAAATTGCAAAAAACAAACATTCAGAGATCAAGTAACGAAATAAAACTTTTCGACAGTTATAAACGAAAAATCACGATTTAACGGTTATTTTAACTTCGATTTTGATGATTTTTTACTGCTACACTCCTCGACCCTATATGAATATAATGAATGAACTCGATCTTCAATTTAAAATATTTACACTAGTGGATATCACAAAGTCTTATGTTATACTTAATGAAAGTATGAATAAACTCTTTAAGTGTTAGTGAATCTATTGTTTTGATGGGATACGCATTCTACGAAACTAGTTTCAACGATCTAACTGTCAAACATGTTTGTATATACTTCGAGATCACATATGCCAAAAATCGTAAAAAACAAACATTCAGAGATCAAGTAACGGGATAAAACTTTTCAACGGTTATAAACGAAAAATCACGATTTAACGGTTATTTTAATTCTAATTTTGATGATTTTTTACTGCTACACTCCTTGACACTATATGAATACAATGAATGAACTCGATCTTAAATTTAAAATATTACACTTGTGAATACCACAAAATCTTAAGTTATACTTAATGAAAGTATGAATAAACTCGTAAGTGTTAGTGAATCTATTGTTTTGATGGGATACGCATTCTACGAAATTAGTTTCAACGATCTAATCATTAAACATGTTTGTATATACTTCGAGTTCGTATACGCCAAAAATTGCAAAAAACAAACATTCAGAGATCAAGTAACAGGACAAAACTTTTCAATGGTTATAAACGAAAAATCACGATTTAACGGTTATTTTAACTTCGATTTTGATGATTTTTTTACAAGTACACTCCTTGACCCTATATGAATACAATGAATGAACTAGATCTTCAATTTAAAATATTTACACTAGTGGATACCACAAAATCTTATGCCATGATGATCGATGAAAATTGTGGATTTTGTAAAAGGAATAACATGCAAGCTTTGAGTTCCATTGGCAAGGTTTAAACTTTTGAAAAAGGCTTCACAACCTTGAAAACAAAAACTCTTTCATTTTGCATATCCTTTGAACATTTAATATTTTGTAATATACTAGTAGTGTATGAATGTTTGTTTATTAAGTTCTTATTTTCGAGTGTTGATATAGTACTTAAACGACAAATGTGTTTTAATGTTTTGAAGTAACATTTATGTGGCAATGTGTGGTATGTGCAAATTTAAGAAAAAATATATATTTTTCTTAACGGGTCATAACGGGGTAAAATAACCTAACTTGTTAAGGACCCATTAAGATAACGGGTGTGACACGACACGACCCATTAAGAAAACAGGTGTTACACGAACATGACAGACACAACCTGTTTGCCCAGCCTACTCACAACTTAGCATAAAGGCTGGGCGGCCCCCACCACCAGCTGCAGTGCAGAACCAGCAGGCCACGCATGCCTTAGGCACGCAAGCCCAGAGTTAGCAGTCAAGATCTCCAAACCAAGCCTCCCGAACCCAAGTTGCGATAGCCCAGCGGCTTGCAGCGTCCAATTCATCAACCTCTTCGAGTCGAACAGCACCCAAGCCTGCTTCCCACGCTCCCGGCCCAGTTAACAGCTCCAAACCAATCTCAGAATTAATTCAGCCGGCCCAGCCGCTTGACCCTAGAACCGACGATTGAACCCGGGTATTTAAGCCCAGTTTTCCAGCAGATTTGACTTTGCCTGGCCCAAATTTTGTGCTCGTTGACACTTCTACCAATCATGCAGATGCTTATCAACCTAGGTACTCCACTCCGAATGGCAATCAAAATCTATTCTAAAAGGTCGTAGAACTTGCGCAACAAACCACTTTGGTGAGTTAAATTCTCGAGCACATCAATACGCACTATGCTCAGGCAGTGGCGAAGCTAGGATTTCTCGAGATGAGGGGCAAACTTAAAAGAAAGCAAGGTTAAAGAAAAATGACAACAACTAAATCTTTTTATATAGTAATGTCTTCCACTACGTAACTGTAAAATGGAAAGAAAAAAGAAATTCTTAAGACTCTTAATCCTAGAGTAGACTATGTAGAAAGTCATAGATCTGTGAGAGAAATGCTAAAGGTAGAGAGAGAGAGAATCTAGAGAGAGAAGTAGTTGTGGAAAAATGATTCTATTCAATTACACAAACAATGTGTACAACCAATATAAATAGCTTTACAGACTCTAACAATCATAGCTTAACAGCTAAGTAAATTCCTAATCAGATACATCATTTATTAGTACTAATTGTATCCTTAACACACCCCTCAAGCTAAAGGGATGAGAGCGAACTGAAAGCTTGGAAGTTAACGCAGCAAAACGAGCAGAGGGCAAGGATTTAGTAAAAATGTCGGCTAGTTGAAGATGAGAAGCAACATGGTGCACACTGACTTGGCCACCAAGAACCTTAGTGATAGTCAATTTCGACATGTTTAGTCTGAGCATGAAAAACAGGATTAAAAGCTAGAGCAATTGCACTCTGGTTGTCACAGAAAATGGTAGGAGTAATGAATATAGGAAAAGAGATATCCTGCAGAATTTTACGGACCCAACTGAGTTCTGCAGCTGTATTGGCAAGATGCCGATACTCAGCCTCCGTTGAAGATCTTGTAACAGTGCATTGTTTCTTTGCACTCTATGAAATTAAATTGGGACCAAGAAAAACACAGTATCCACTTGTTGATCTTCTGTCAACTGGACAGCCGACCCAATCTGCATCAGACCACGTAGTGAGGCATTGAGAGCCTGGGGTAAACCATAGATCAGCATCAAGAGTCCCCTTCAAATAACGAAGTATCCGTTTGACTGCTTGCAGGTGAATAGTCCGAGGGGAATGCATGTACTGACATACTTGATTTACAGCAAAAGCCAAGTCAGGTCGCGTCCAGGTTAGGTACTATAAAGCACCAACAGTGGATCTGTAAAATGTAGGATCAGAGAGAAGAGTGCCCGAGTAATCTAACTTTGCAGAACCAACAAGAGTAGAGAAAGGCTTGACACCAATCATACTTGTTTTCTTCAACAAATCAAGAGCATATTTGGATTGGTGAAGAAACAACCCTTTAGCAGATCTGTATACTTCAATGCCCATAAAATAGTGAATATCACCCAAATCCTTCACAGGAAACATAGTTTGTAACTGAGCAATAATAGATTGACAGACAGATCGGGAACTCCCAGTAATGATAATGTCATCAACATAGACTAAAATAAATGTGATGGAAGAATCCTTCTTGATGAACAAACTGGTGTCAGAAGAAAAAAGAGGAAAACCCCAAGGACAGAATAGCCGTGTAGAAAGCTTCATATCGGGCCCGAGGAGTCTGTTTTAAACCGTAGAGGGACCTGTTAAGCTTGCAAACATGACGGGGTTTGGTGGGATCAACAAAGCCCGGCGGCTGGATCATGTATACAGCTTCCTTTAGAGTACCGTGCAAGAAAGCGTTGCTGATATCAAGTTGATGGATGAACCAGTTATATGAAATGGCAATGGATAACAAAATACAGATAGTTGTGGGCTTAGCAACAGGACTGAAAGTCTCAGAGAAATCAATGCCATCTTGCTAATGAAATCCTTTTGCCACTAGACGGGCCTTATACCGTTCAATGGAGCCACCAGGCTTATGTTTGACTTTAAACACCCATTTCCAGCCGACTAAATTTAAGTTGGGATGAAAAGGAACCAAATCCCATGTGCTAGTGGACTGCAAGGCTTGAAACTCATCCTTCATGGCAGCCATCCAGTGTGGATGCTTTGAAGCTTGCAAAAAAGTTGTAGGTGTTGGAAAAAGACACGCAAGTGAATCAACAAACACAGGAAGAGAATGTTTTGTGGCAGTGAAGACTTTTGGTTTGTGAATTCCAGCCTTAGCTCGAGTAATCATTGTGTGAGAATTAAGAGATGATGGAGGTGCAGAAACAGAATTTGATGGATAATGAGGAGAAACAGGCAATGAATCTGGAGACATCGAGGCAGGTAGTGTAGTAACCTGATCCTGTGAGAAAGTGTCCGGATTTGTAGAATGAGAGATAACCTCATTGGCAGATTGTAGTATACTGAAAGGAGCAGGAACTGGAATAGTCACAGAAATAGAAGGAGAGCTTGTAGATGAGGCAGGTTGCGATGAGGGGAAATCTGAGAACATGCCATGCTTGAATGGAAACAACTGCTCATCAAAAATAACATGCTGTGAAATATACACTTTATTAGTAGTAGGATCAAAGCATCGATACCCACTATGATTAAGGTTATAGCCCAGAAGAACACACAATATGCTCTTTGCGTCAAGCTTATGAGCTGAATAGGGTTGCAACCATGGATAACAAGCACATCCAAAAGCTTTAAGAGTATGATACCGTGGAGGAACTTTAAAAAGTTGTTCCCAAGGACTAATGGAAGAGGAATGAGAAGGCAGTCGATTGATAAGATAGACAGCCGTTTGAAATGCCTCAACCTAAAATTTGGTTGCCAATCCACTCTGATAAAGGAGAGTTCTACCCATTTCAACAACATGTCTATGCTTCCTCTCAGCACACCTATTATGTTCAAGAGTATGATGACAACTGAGTTGATGTATAATACCATGATCATTGAGAAAAGTTTGAAAATTCGTGCTCAAGTACTCACCCCCTGAATCTGACCGTAGACATTGTATGTGACAAGGAAAAAAAAGTTTGAACTTTGAGCACAAAGGTCTTGAAAACTGAGTACGCATCGGATTTATAAGCCATATGATGCCCAATTATATAACCCAAATGGATCAAAAGTCATAGATGCCCAATTATCATAGACAAACTTGTAGACTGACAGTAAGTTGTGTGATGCTTTGGGAACTAATAACACATCATTGAGCTTAAAAGTAGCATTTGAAGTTCGAATTAAAGCAGATCCAGTATGAGAAATACACAGACCTTTACCATTACCAACAAACAGGTGATCGCTGCCAGTGTATGGGATGGCAGAATTGAGAGAAGCTGAATCAGGTGTGACATGGTGAGATGCACCATTGTCAGTTAGCCAATAGCTCGGTGGAGGAGAAGTAGTAGCAGTCATACTAATAGGGGGACCAACGGGGGATCGTTGAGAAGCAAAATGAGAAATTTTCTCACAATTGAGAGCTTCATGACCATATTTGAGACACAATTGGCACTGAAGTGATTTGCCAGAGCTGTAATTGGCAAATTGGGAACCAGAGAATGTGGATCGAGAAGTAGGAACAGGACCAAGAATACCTCCTGAGGTGTTATAGTTGTTACGATTACCCCCAAAATTTCGAGTTTGATTGAACCTATTTCGATTCTGAAAGCGACCACAATTGTTGAGCAGTATAGGCATGAAATAGTTGAGAGGAATAAGAGGATGGTCTGGTCTTGCATTTTTGAAGTGAAATTTCCTTGCTGAGAAGTATGTCGTGTAGTGCATCAGAATTGACAGGCTCAAGTCGTGTTTCAATAAAGTCAACAAAGGACTCATACGCATCAGAAAGACCAGAAAGGGTATATGCAACAAGATATGATTCAGAAATCGGTTCCCCAGCTGCTGCTAGTTTATCAGAAATTTCCTTGAGAGAATTGAGATAATCCATCATCGAGGAGTCACCTTTCTGAATGGTCTGAATCTTTGAGCGCAAGCTGTGAATATGCGTCCGAGATGCACCAGAGAAGCAACGCTCTAGAGATTGCCAGAGAGATCTGGAATCATCGAAACCAATCGTCAATGGAAGAAGATCTTCAGATAGAGTAGAATTAATCCATATCATCAAAATTTGATCTCTTTCACACCAAGCCTCATACGCTGGATTCAGAGATCGAGATCCAGAGGAATCAAGCACAAATTGAGAAAGACACACATCAGATCCAGTAACAATCCCTAAAAGCTTGAATCGTTTCAGAACAGGGAGGAAGAGACTACGCCAGGTGATATAGTTGTGACAATTGAGTTTCATCGCCACCATACCAGTGATGTTCTGACAGTAAGAGAAGAGATCAATTGAATTGACGAATCGGTACATCACCATGAAATCCAGAAAAAAACAGCTGGAGAAGAGGAGTTCGCATCGTCCTCCATTGCAGGAAACAAAGAGAAATAGAGAGAGGAAAGAAGAAATGAAAAAGAATTAGGGCGTAGAAGACGTGTTTGGAAGGTGAGAAAATGCAAGAAAGTGGCAGCGAGGGATCAAAGTCGGTGGACTATGGCTAAAAATACCATGTAGAAAGTCATAAATCTGTGAGAGAATGCTAAAGGTAGAGAGAGAGAAAAAAAATCTAGAGAGAGAAGTTGTTGTGGAAAAATGATTTTATTCAATTACACAAACAGTGTGTACAACCAATATAAATAGCTTTACAGACTCTAACAATCATAGCTTAACAGCTAAGTAAATTCCTAATCAGATACATCATTGATTAGTACTAATTGTATCCTTAACAGACTATACTATAATATGCATAATAACTAATCTAACCAACCAACAATTCAATTAATCAATACCAATAAGCATACCAATTATTCAATAAATAAAAATTCAAATCAACTAACCATATTCATATGAATACAACAGTTGAGTGACCATCCATTGTCCAACCTAGAAAGTGCATGTAAGTTGGTTTCTAAATGTTTTAGGGATTAGGGGACTAGACAACCATCTTCTATGTTGTGTTTCTAATATTTTCTTGTGAATCGACCCACAGATGCCTGTCCAAAGATGAAAGATGCATATGTTTCTTGTGCACCCATTCGATCACTACACATGTTCGGTGTTCTCTCAGTACAATAAGCATTAATTCTAACACACACATAATCAATCCAACTAATCATCAAGAACTCAAATTTTAATTTTTACCCTAAAAAATAATTTCATAATTTCATATCAATAATCATAGAAGCATATGATTCACATCAATAATCAATAATCAATAACCATATTAGTGCATTACCATATGATTCTATACCAATTAAACGAAATTCCTATTAAATAATTAATTAGGGTTAGGGATTATACATTTAGGAATTAAAAAATTCACCTTTGAAGGATGGAAGCCAACGGCTTAGCGACTGGAGAGTGGCTTGTGACGGCTCAACGTGAATTAGCCTAATAGAAATTAAAGGGGAACGGTTGGCGTTGGTAACTTGGTCGGCTGCTGGGATTTTGGCAGCAACTTTGCTCTCTCTCTCTCTCTCTCTGTCTTGATTGGTGAACGGGACGGGAGTGAGAGAATAAGGATTGAAGTAAAGGGGGAACGGAATAAGGATTGAAGTAAATGAGGAAACGTGGGACAGGGGGGACACGCGGTCCCCCTTTATAATATATATATATATATATATATATATATATTATATTTTACAAATATTTTAAATGGCGCCATTTTGTTTTAAAATTTTTAATTTTTTTTACCAGGACCAAAACGACGTCGTTTTGACTTGGTTTAACAACAAAATAAAAAATAAAAATAAAGGAAGCTGCTGTGCGCAGGAGCAGACTGCCCATAAAACAGAGGTCCAGAGGAGATGAACCAGTGGGTTTTCCGGCGAGGGGAGTGGTGAACCCAGCTTGCCAGTGGTGTTTCCCGGCGAGGGGAGTGGCGGCCGCCACTCCTCGCCCTCACGTGGCTTCGCTACTGTGCTCAGGGCAAGGTATCTTGAAGCAAGACAGGTGCTAATAATGATATCTCTTTCCAAAGGTCTCTCAACAAGCAACCACTTGATCAGCCTTGAACCAAGCGTTCAGACAGTGTGCATGTGAGAACTCGTATTTCTGAACGTCCGTCTTCATGGGACGATTTGAAAAGTGGTATATCTTTCTTGTAGTGCTTTCCATTCCACTATATTTATTTTGTTTCGTATAGTATTTCCAATGTATATTTTTTGCATGCAGTCATTCTAGTGAGACCACACGACCCCATATTTTATCTTACCATTGTTATCAACTTTAGAGTAGTTGATATAGGCATACATATCCTATCTTGGTGGCTTTCATATTAGGAGGACACAAGTGCTACAGATGTCTTTGGCAAGTTAGAGCTAACACCATTCAATCATTCATTCCAAACTTATTTGCATAGTCATTACATTGGAGCTTGGGGTTGCTCCGTGTGTGTACCATTCATCCTCTTTGAGTGACATCTATTTATCTGCTTGGCAGCCAACACTACTGCCCTAACAAGTGTCAATCATCCAATGATATTGGACACCTCCTGCTATACTTGCCGACTCCTGTCTTATATAAATACCTTCTGCCACTTCATTTCATTTACATTTCCTCAACCCTTTCCCTTCTTCTATTATGTTGCACACAGCAAGCATGCAATAGTTTTATATGTGTGTATATTATGTATTTACAATAGCTTTATATGCGCACGTGTATATATATATATATATATATATATATATATATATATATATATCTAGAGGAAGAAGGAATTTAACAATCCGAACTGTCTATTTTTTAAGTTGCACCTCATAAATAATCCTTACAAAACATTAGCCAAATCGGAAATATTTAAAATATCCAATTGGATTCAAAAAAATTAACAAATACTTTGTTATATAATAAACAATAAAATTTTATCTTAATAATTAAATAGGCAAATAATTTTGGATTGAATTGAATTTTTGCAACGATGATCACGGTTTGAATTGTTGAAATTCGATGTGGAGTGGGCCCACACCTAATCTCCATTTTCTGAAGAAAAAAAAAAGAATCCCTTTGGATAAAGGGGTTGATATATATATATATATATATATATATATATATATATATATATATATATATATATATATATATATATATATATATTGTGTGTGTGTGTTGGTATATAGTTTTAGGTGAGCTAGGGTTAGCTAGGGTTCAATATGTGGGAATTGGTATATAGTTCTCTTGCGAAGGTTCTGATAATTGAGGTGAGCGGTTTATGTAATGTGTCTTAAAAATGTTCTTATTTTCTGATAACTAAGCTTTGGTTTGGTACTGAGGTGATTCTGAAAAAAAAGCTGGTATAAAAAAACTAGCAGTTTTTTTGTGTTTGGTAAACATTCAACTTCAACTTTTTTTCACAATTTTAGGTGAAAAAGTCAAAAACAGGAAGCTGCAAAACCCAGCTTTGAAAAACTGGCCTTTTTTCACATATATTTTACATAAAATTTTACCAAACAGTATAATACTGTTTTTATTTTTTCAAAAGCACTTTTACAAAAAAAGTTTACCAAACACTCTGCAGCTTTATTTCATAGCTACTTATTCACACAGCACAGCAGAAACAGCTTTTTTCACATCAATACCAAACCAGCCCTAAAAACCATGACTTATCAAGTGATTTTACACTATTTTCAAATATCTCTCTATTTCAAGTCAAGCATGTTGGATTTTGTGAAGTACTACCAAAGTTATTATATATATGGTCAGTGAATTGTTTGAGATTGTTCATGGAGCATGAGAACTTTAGTGTTGGGTTATCCGAGGGATAAATGTATGGCACACGGGGGAACATTAAGGCAGAAAGACCATTTTAGGGGTCACGTGGTGAGCTGCATATTATGAAGGATAACCAACATGTGAAGAGACGATGTGATATGCCACTAAGTGTATAATGATTTGACATATAACACGTATTTTCTAGCCTGTGTAAAATTGCACGCTTGACTGGCATATTACATATTCTATTCACTAAGTGATGGTGGTTGTTGCACACTCTTCACCCTTTTACTTTTCAGATGAGTTATTTGACAAGACACGTGCTAGACGAGCTGGAGTTGTGTTAGTCGAGAGATTTAAAAGTTTTTATTCTTTTTGTACACCTTGTAAAGTTTTTTGAAGTTATTTTTATAAGAGAAGTTTTTTTTTATTCGAGCGCTGGGAATCCGGTCATATTTTTCCACCAACCTCGGGTCTGGAACATGATAGTGCACTCCGGCCTTGAGACAGTGGATGAAGCACTCTGAAGAGATGTGACTAACATGAGCATGTCACCATTCACTAATGAGATTGAGTAAACAGATCCACTTCGCAAGTTCACTATGCTTCACTTTACTCCATTTGAAAGAGACGAGGATTTAGAAAGACATCTCAAGTGTTATTGCAGTGCTATGTTCCTTTACAAGAATAATGATGCTCTCATATGCAAGATTTTTGCTACAACTCTGCAAGGAGAGCGCAAGATTGGTTGCGCACCTTGGCACCATGATCAATCCAGAACTTCAACAAACTTTTCTTAGTTTTCACTAAGGAATATTCGTCCTACCGCTCAATCAAAAAGAAATTGGACCACCTTTTCAACTTGAACAAGGAATCGTATAAGACAATTCGTAACTATGTCAAAAGGTTCAAGGCGAAGAAGGCCAATATCATCGAATATGACGATACGATAACCAAGGCAGCATTCAGAAAATGGCTCTAGCCGACCACCCTTTGTTTGGAAAGTTGATCATGGGTGAAGATTTTATCCTGGGAAACTCTTATAATTTGACTAAAAAGCATGCACCATGGTACAAAGCTAAATGAGCCCAAAAAGCTTCTAAACAGTCTCAAAATGAGTCAGATGCAGTTTAGGAGAAGACAAATGAGAAGCAGCCCAAAAAGAACTAGTCAGGGAACAAACTTGACTTTTTTTCCCCTAACCTAAGCTCTGATACGAAGAAGAGAATGCTTTGAATAATAATTGTATTCTTCTCAATAAGAGTACATATATAAGGTGCACAATCCTAACGTAAATAGGGAAAAAAACTAATTACACGGATTACATAAGATTACACGGGATTAATATCTTTTAAGAATCCTACCTAAAATACAAAGTCAACACAAATCTAGGGGTAGTTTCCCAGTAAAAGAAGGCCTAATGCCAAAGACAGTCACCAAGTTGCCATCACCCAGATTCTTTGTGACTTGAAAAATGAATCTTGGTTCAAGCTGCCACCACCCTTGAAGGGAGACACCGCCAGGTTGAATCAGACAAAGTACCATACATTCCATCGTGGTCCAGGCCACACAACTAAAAGTTGCATAAAATAGAAAGAATACATTGAGAGGCTAATAAAGGAAGATAGGTGTTACAAGTACCTAGATAAGTCAGCATCACATCCTATGTGAAATGCTAAACGCTAACACTGAACCCCCTCCAAAGGTGATTCAGATCAATAACATCTTCGTCGAGTCTAAACACTGTTGAAAATCAACACCAGCCCAATTGGTGTGGCCCAAGATAAGTGATCCAATCCAAAACCAATGCATGCAAATGCTAGAAAGATCTAGCAATCTTGGGAAAATTCCAGCAATACCTAAATATCTAAGCTAAGGAGTGTGCTAGAAGCTAGGAGAACTTAACTCCAATTATGTGTGTAAGTATATGCTAGAAAATTCTAGCATTATTTATGTTGGCAACCACACCTATAAATAAGTGTGTGTGTGTGTGTGTGTGTAAGCATGTAATCAACAACCAAGAAGCAAGCAAGCAAGTAATCAAAGAAGTAGTAGGCAATCAAGTGAGAGTGAGAAGTAAGAGTAGTCTTGTGAGGAGTGTGAGTGCTCTAAAGTTTGTCTCTAGAAAGTGAGTGAGTGTCATTGCTTCTAAAGTGTGTCCTTAAGAGTTTTGAGTGTTGTAATATTTTGTGAGTGTAATACAAGTAATTTGTTTACTTGTTTTGTCTCTCCAACACTTGTGTTAGAGTTGTGTACTCTAAATTTTTCCCAACAATTGGTATCAGAGCCAAGTCGGTCAGGGATCGTTCTTGGTGGAGCTATCTTGAGTCGTGAGAAGTTTGGTACTCTGCAAGTTTGTTAGTCAAGCTTGATCGGTATAGTCGAAGTCTTGCCGGCACGATGGGTGACCTTCAAGTAGTTGGAGGAATCAAGAAGCTCAACAACAAAAACTACAACACGTGGGCAACATGTATGGAGTCTTACTTACAAGGTCAGGACCTTTGGGAAGTTGTCGGTGGTGGTGAGGTTACAT